>JAQHUG010000004.1:11830415-11857061 GCA_028555095.1 Dicrostonyx torquatus
GATATTTCAGGTTGTAGAAAACTGAAATAATATTCATTTGCTCAGATTCTGCAGCTAGGAAAGGTTGGGATGGCTTTGGTGAGTGACTCTGGCTCGGTGTCTTTCATGAGGTCCTATCCATGCTGTTGTCCAAGATGGTTTAAGTCATTTTAGTGCTCAGTTAGGATAACTCACTCCTAAGATCATTACCTGCCTGTTGACAGGTGGAGATCCTGGCTGGCTACAGCCAAAAGCTTTAGGTCCTAGACAGGTGACCCTCCCCACAGGCTTCTTCACATGGCAGCCTGTTTCCTTGAGAAGAGAGACAAGACATAAGCCATAACTTTTTTGAGATTATAATTTGATTGCATTTCTCCCTTTCCTTTCCTCCCTCCAAGCCCTCATCTATACCCCTTCCTGCTCTCCTTCAAGTTCACAGTCTCTCTTTTAAACTGCTATTGCATGCATATAAGTTTATGTATATGCATGTATATTCCTAAATATAATCTGTTCAGTTCACATAATGATGCAGGGATATATGTTTGCAAAGCTGACCGTCTGGCTCTGTGCAACCAATTGATGCACTCTTCTCTGAGGAAGGCCGCCTCTCCCCTTCCCAGCTTTTCTCAGTTGTTCACAGTTCTTTGCGTAGGGCTGAGGCTGCATGGGTTTTTCTCCACCTAGTTTGACCTGTTCCTTGGTGTTGTCCATGTTCAGCTCATATTTAGGGAATCATATTGGTGAGACTTTACGGGTATAGCTTCTGATATTGCTATTGCTAGAGACACCATGCATAGTTCAGAAACAGGACCCACAGGCCCCTGAGCTTGAACTGACCTGAAAGGCCCCCTCCCTGAAGATTAGCTTTCATAGCACCAGAAGGTGACAGGTAAACTTCCAGAGGAAGAAGGCAGTCGACAGTCCTACCCAGCTACCCGACCCTATGGCACCTATGAACCACATCAATGACCAGCATGGCACAAGAACCCGAAGAACACAGTAGTGGCACACATGCCTTAGTGGTAACCAACAGCTCTCTAATTGGGTGTGAGAACTGCTCAACAAGAGGAGAACCATGCCTGGTACTGGAAACCTAGCTAACTACTCAGTCATGGTTATTGAAGGAGAATCTACAACCACTAATTTACTAAACCATAATCTCTTTAATAAACTGACTTCTAAACAGATCAGCCATCACTTCTGAAGACTGTTAGTCACACCCACCACCCTAGTGCCCTGGGGCAGACATAGGCTCTGAAGAGTAGGGAGTAGGGGTCAATGGGGGCTATCATACGAGAGTCAAGTTACCCATATTTTTAAAAGCCCAGTGATGGCGAAAGATCATGCTTTTCTCCCCTATTTCTTTCCTTCTAATCTTTTTCCTTCCTTCCTTTTCTCTCTCCTCTTTTCTTACATAGGAAGTGGCTTATACCTCTCAAAGCCACCAGGGCCAGAAAAGATGTGTGCCCCGTCTGTGCTTGTGAGGAACCCATGGAGGTAGTAAGGCAGCAAAATAGACAGAGGACTATCCCAGCACCGGTATGCTCCAATAACTGGGTATAGGTGGTACTCAGGGAACCCAGAGGAAGTGTCTCTGTGCAGCAAGTTACAGAGTTCTCATTTGACAACAAACTGTGAGGCACTGATAAGCAACCATGTGACCTACAAGAACCAGAAACAGTTTCAGGGGATCTGGCAGACAAGAGTAAAAGTCCTGTTTTATTTGTACGGAAAGTAAACAACCAGACGTACCTGCTGCCCGGGACCTGGTGTCTACCCGTAAGACTGTGTTATCTCCTCGCTTCTAGAATTCCTCTTGCCAGACAGCAGCTGCACAGTGCTGTCAGAACTGGAGCCTTGGCAGGCCAGGCTGCAGGAATGTGTGAGTTCACCGACTCTGTGCACCTCTGTGGAGGTGGGAATGACAAAGGTGTGTTCCCAGCGCCGAAGATAAGAGCAAATCCAGACCGTTCCTCCAACCCCACCTCAGCTAGCCCTGCTGGAACCCTGCCAGGCAGCCCCATCGATACCAGACCTTGCAAGAAAGCCTTTGAAATACTGCTGCCTCTTCACGGGGCCTGGTCCCCTTGCCCCCATGGTGTCATTTCCAAATCCATTACATTCCGATGGCTTTGGGATCTTTTAATTACATGTGACGAAACCTTGCTGTGGCTGGAATTAGACAGCCTGTGTTGACGATTTATAGGCCTCGGCGTTCACACAAGCAAGGTAATAAATAACATGAAATGGGCCCTTCAGTATTAAAAACTTCAGAGCTACCCACTAAGCCATGACAGAAAAGAGGGAAAAATGAAAAGGGTGAAAAAAAAATTTTTTAGCAGTAATGCCTGTGTCGCATATGTTTAAAGGACTGTATGTGAAACGGGGGATGTCAAAAACACGGGGTGCTGAGCAATAGGCAACTCATAAAATTTTATATCTGCTGTGAGGATTTCCAGCCATGTAATGAGGCCTTTCCTTTTCTTTCTTTTCTTTCTTTTTTTTTTTTTTAATCCTGGCACTTCATGCCTGATGAGGTGACTGTGAGGGTGGGTGAGCTGGCACACCCACATGGTGGCTTCTCCAGATTTAATGACAGAATGAGGACTGCAGGACGGCATGGTCTGCATCTCCTGGCTCTCCATTCAGATGTCCCTACAGCCCCCGAGCAGCTCCAGTCCCATTCCTACAGCCTTTCCTGTCCTCTTCTCCAACTAAGCCCCTTTCCAGTCAGTCGTGTTTCCTGTCCTCCAGCACCCAAGGCCTCCAATGTACTCACTCCCTCACACTTCCCTTAAGCCCTGCCCACCAGGGACAGTCAAAGTCTCTTCGGGGAGTTATCAAGTCCAAACAAGCTTAACTGCCCTGCCCAAGATCTAAGACAAGACACCTCGACTTGTGATGTCTGGGGCAGAGATGGAGGACTCCACAGAGTCTCTCCTTGCCCCCAAGAAGGTCAGATGAGGATTCATTTGAGTTCTAAGCAAGAAGCAAGAAATATCCTTGGTGTAAAAGATATGAGAAAGGAGGAACAGGGTTGGCAGAAAAGGGGAAATGCAGTAGCTCTCTGAGTTAACGTAAAGTCAGAATACCTGAAGCAGAGCATGGCCTCTTCCCAACAAGATCACATGAACAGGCATCTAAGGACCTCCAGGTCCAAGGCAATGATGCGGGATTCAGGGACATTGTGTGCCTCTCAGCAACAGGAGTCTTTCATTTCGTGCCGTGGATCTCCTACTGCCATGATTTTGCTGCACGGGGCGGGGGGGGGGGTATACACATCTCTATGTGTGTCTATATCTCCTACCATTACCAATGTCTCTTGAACCCAGTCCAGAGACCTTAGCAAGCCACACTGCCCTTTCGTCCATTTAGGCAAATACTCACCGAGAGTTACTCATAGATACCCAGCCATCCTGGAGACAGCTCTCATGGAACCCATATTGGTCCATTCTCCAACCTCCGAAAGAAGGACTTATACACATCAGCCTAGGCTAAAACGTCTTCTGTTAAAAACAAGGAGCAAACTTTGTCTAACAGAGAGCCAGAGAAACACAGCCTTTCTAGTGAACTCTAACCCACAGCAGTTCTACTGAAGAGGATTACATTATTTTTTAGCCTTTAAAGTTGACAAAAATATAATTCATTCACTGTAGTTGAAGGTCTGAATGAATGAAGGACTTAAGAGGCAAATCTGGCATGATTTGAGGGTCATTGGACAACCGAGTAGTATGGATGAGGTGACCTAGATTTTCAGACAGATGGAGAATTATCTGGGAGCAGAGAGATACAGGACAGCAGGTGAAAGACAGCACTGTCTATTTCTGCCTACAACTAAGATCACATGAGTCAGAGTCACCATGTGAGCAGGAATCATAAATAGCCCCTTATTGGTATATTTCTAGAAGTTGGTACTTAAGTGATGAATATATTCATTGTGTTAAAAGGCAGGGACCTCTTCCTGATAGTAGGCTAACACATTACAAAAAAGCATCCATCCCAGAGTTTGTAAGATGAAAGGAAAAAGTTTGGAGATATATATATTAAAAAAAAACTTTGAATTCCCTAGGCATCAACAATCAAAACGCCTAGCTTAGATTTTCAGCTCTCTTGCCTGAAATAGCCCACAGGGCTACTGCAAAGGTACATTTCTCAGCTCAGTAATAACTTTCTGATCTCTTTGGGCCGGGAATTCTCAGAGGGCACAGCTAAGAACTGTGGTGAGTGGCTTTGGAAGTCCCAGCAGAACACAGGTCAAATGGTCGGGACTGAATGCTTACCACCGAGGTCTGTGGCTCCAGAAAGATAGGCAGAAGGAAATAAGGTGTCAGGGCAACTCAGCAACGTCAGACCCGAGGTGTTCAAGGTCAGTTTGCAGGACAGTGGAGGAACTGGACAATTAGACAGAGTGGGAGTGTGTTAAAAGCGACGGGCTGCAAAAGGCCTGGGGATCTTGGGAGGTAAGGTATACTAGGCAGAATTTTAACTTCAACTTGTCGTGGCCTTACCGAGAACAACTGCCTTTTAAGTAGAGGAACATCTGTATTGCCACCAGTCTGTCTGTCATCCTCGGGGCGTTTATGTTACTTTTCACTGTTTGATAAGCAAAGGCGCATATCTTCAAAGTTAATTCTCACTACATTCACGATAATGTCCTTTTCGGGACGCCTCGAAGAATTGCTGAGTCAGAGAGTACCCAGGCTTAGAAAGCTCTTGAAACTGATTTCTGGGTTGATTCGGCTTCATTCAAGAACCCTGAAGACACAACAAGCTGACAGACAAGTAATGCTGAACAGAATGTGGCAGCTGGGGCTAACGTGCCTGAACGGGAGCAGATCGTGTGGGCCCTTCCTTCGAGCGCGAAGGGCTCTGCACTCCATCCGTCTGATGTGATCTAACTCGGGCCCTGGAAGTAGTGGCCAACATCACCACAAAAGGCTCTCGCTACAGATCAAGACCCATTAGCAATTGTTTACAACAATTTTATCTGAGGGACTGGACTCTTAACCCTTCGGGGGGTTAATTAAGAGCACTTGCTGCTCTTACAGATGACCCAAATTCAGTGCCCACCACACACGCTGAATGGCTCTCTGCCACCAGCCACTCCAGCTCCAGAGGATCTGACGCCCCCTTCTGGCCCTTGTGGGCCCCCACACATGTGTGGCATACGTGTGCATACACATAGCTAAAACTAATAAAAACAAATCTTTTTAAGACTCCTGTCTAAGCTCTAAAATGTCAGCACCTAGCAGCAAAGGGGTTGGCTTTTGAAGCCAGAGGGACTTCAAATCCACAGGTGATTGTTAAACCTCTGGGCCTCGGCTTCCCCACATATCAAATCAGAAAGACAGAACAACCAACCGCTATGGGGTTGCACTGAAGAAGAGCTTGTGTTAGGTCCTCAAGCACCTTGCACCAGCCCTAGTGAGTGCTAAGCTGCCAAGGACGCTGTTGACTGTATTTGTTTGTTTGCTTACTTGCTTGTAGACATCTCCAAAGGAAGATCCACTTGGGTTTTCATCCCACACAATCAACAGGCTGTTCTGGCTAGTAGTTGAAAGCATAGGGAACACCTATTAGACCATCTCAACCCAGGTCCGAACCACAGTCCCCGGACCCCTATAGCCAGTCTGAGTAAGAAGCCTTTTCTTTCTTTTTTTTTATTGTTAAAAGAAAAATTTACATTTACTCCCCTTGTCCCAGGCCCTCCCGCTCCCCCCCACCCCCCCCCCCTCCTCCCCCTCCTTTCTTAAGATGGGGCAGGATACCCTGCCCTGTGGGAAGCCTAAGGCCCTCCCCCCTCCATCCCGGTCTAAGAAGGTGTGCATCCATATAGAATAAGTTCCCAAAAAGCCAATACATGCAGAAGAGATAGGTCCCAGTGCCATTATCATTGGCTTCTCAGTCAGTCCCCATTGGCAGTCACATTCAGAGATTCCAGTTTGGTCATATGCTCATTCAGTCCTGGTCCAGCTGAATTTGATGAGCTCCCAATAGATCAAGCACACTGTCCCTGTCCCTCACGGTCCTGACTTCCTTGCTCATCTTCTCCCTCCTTCTGCTCTTCCACTGGACCTTGGTAGCTCAATCCCTTGCTCTGATGTGAATGTGGGTCTCTGGCTCTATCTCCATCCATCATGCAAAATTTCTATGGTGACGATCAAGATATTCAACAATGTAACTATGGGACGAGGTCAGTTCAGGCACCCTCTACTCCACTGCCCAAGTACCTAGCTGGGGACATCCTTTTCTAACCCCTTTCTGATCAGGGTGCTGGCCAGAGGGTCCGAGACTTTTCCTTGTTCTGAGTGGGGATAGTTACCATAGCAACCCACCAGTTGCTAAAACAGGAATGGTACTATTTACACTAAGCAAATGGGAAATATATTACTGGTTTTGGCTGAAGAGGCATCATTGTGTTAGAACCCCGTTACACTGGACACCACGGAAGCAGAGCGCTTTCAACACGTCCTTTCTGAGACAATTGTCCAAGGACATTTCAAGGATGCCTCTCTCTGTGTTCCTGAGATGCCCTGGGCCCCTCCCAGTCTCTCAGCCATCCTGCCCTGACTTCCAGGCCTTGAAAGCCAAGGGAACTGTGATTTACACAAGAAAGCCACTCCAAAATAGGCTAAGCCAGACAAAGCAGTGCCCAGGAGTCCTATGAAGGCCTGAACTTCGCAACCTGTTATATTGGTATCTTAAGAGCCACTCACGTGGGGCGCGTCTCTCGTTTTATCATCTTATATACGTTTCCACCCTCATTTCAAAGCTGAATAGACAGAGAGTTACAGAGACTCAGTGAGCTCAAGACCACAAGATTAACACCAGACGGTCTCCAAGGGGGCAGGGCAGGAACTCCAATACAGCCCATCCAAACTAAGAACTCCATTTTTTATAACTATGAGAAAATTCCATTAAGAAATAGAAATGCAGAATATACTCTTCTGACCCAGGAGGAAGACCCTGAGGGGACAGGCCACAGTAAAGATGATTCTTGATTGAGGATCTAGAAAGTAGACCTCTAGTTTAGGTTAGGTGAGCCTTTAAATTCATGCTACCTGGAACCAGGGTGTGGCACGTGAGCGAGGCGACAGATCTGGATGCAGGCCAGACATCTGCAGCAACTGCTGTGAAGGGGGTATCCATCTGTGTGAAGATAGAGAGGCCCCAGAGATGGGCGCCTGTGACCCATCCCACAGTGCTGCTGATAGCTGAAACTCTACCTCCTCCCCCCTGTCCTGCCAGCTTCCTTTGCTCCGCTCCAGGATTCGAGATCCATGGTGCTGCTTGAGTAGAAATAAAATGGTCCAAAGGCCAGGATTGTGACCACGAGAGACACTTTTATGGTTCTCTACCGAGTAACCAAGCAGGAATTTGGCTTCCAGTCCATTGATGTTCCACCCTCAAGAGAGACTGAAAACCAGTAAATTCTAACAGGCTAAGAGAAGAACTATGATAAACTAAGATGACAAATTTTGAAACAACGGATAATCAGATGAGCTACAAGCATGGTGGAGCCAGAGCTGGCAAAAGTGTGAGAAGCATCTAGGAAGAAGGAAAGAGCAGCTGCCTTCTCAAATCCGAAGAAGTTTCTCAATGAGGCCCAGGCTGAGACAACTTGCTTCAGAGGCATTTGAGAACATGAGAAGGAAAGGGAAGGGGGAGGGGGAAGGGGGAAGGAAATCATTCTATCTCAAAAGTTTAGGTACCCCAATGGGTGTGGGTCATTTGATATGCCTAATGAGCAGTGCCACCTCACGTGGAGACAAACCCACCAGTGGGGTTGCTATGGAAGACCGAGGGACCCCCCCCCCACATACACCAGGTTAATAAGGGAGGAAGAAGCTGCTGTCTCCTTCCTTCCAGGTTATAAGCCCTTACACTCATGCTGGCTTTGATGCTTTAACAGCCATTGATACAGTCAAACTTCATAATCCCTCAGTGAAGTAGGTGGGTCTAGAGGACAAGACTAAGGCGTCAAGGAATTCAACTTCCAAAATCTCTGATAAAGATGGATTTCTTTCCTGGTTTCCCAGAGTTATCGAAATCTTCTTGGAATTGTATCCTTTATTTCCTTAACGTGTCTATCATTAAGTTTTAGATAACATATAAAACAATGGGTTCAGTGCACATAACTTAACTCAGATAATGAGATCATCTGAGAGATATCAACTACACCAAAGACTGTAGGAAGATGAAAATGGATAAAACTTAAAGTTAGTCAAAAAAAAGACAAATGGATAAGCCTCAGTGTTGGGAAAGCTCAGACAACCCATTGCAATCTGAGAGGTAACTCAAGGTCCCTGAGATGGAAGTCTGTAGCTCAGCTGTTCAGAGATCCCTGCTCCAGACTCCTGCCTTCTCAGGACAGCATCTCAGCACCACTCACACCTCCTATGCCTGAGCCACACAGGGTCGCCGTGTCTACTCCTTGAGTATACCAAGTTCTTCCAGTTTCCAATCCCTGGTGATTCCTCTTATAAAGCCAGAAGTTCAAATGTCCATGATCTTTTAATCTAATATTGATTTTTTAATTCCATATTTAATTAGTTGCTCCCTGGAAGCCACTGAAATCCTCGTATTTTCCCCATTCTTCTCCACTGTGAGTTTTCTGAGTGTAGGAATGGAGACATGTCTAGCCCATACTTCCTGGTATGTAGGTGAGTTCAGTCACCACCACCATCTTAAAGTCACCTATCGAGCATCTCTTTGGCTGTATAGTATATTGGCAGTGGGGTCGAGGATTCTGTCCCCATATTCTATTGATCTCCATAGACACTTAGCAAAGCAGAAGCACATTGACTATTATTAGCTGAGTCCAATGATTTCATTGTGCTATTGAGCCCAAACATGATGTAAATTGAGCTGCTTAGAGAAGGACTTCAAAGAAGAAGGAGGGAGTAGAGAACATCACAAGACTGTTGGGCACTGCATGCTACCCTAGGTTCCAGAAGACTTGAAGATCAATATGAGAGCTGCCTGTTGCTACCTGACTGAGCGATACAAGGTCAACACAACACAAGTCACTCTTCCATGGAAATTTCAAAGAAGGGACAGTCAGAGTAATCAGGAAGACTTAATGGTAGAAGAGGGAGTCAAGAATTGGAACTGGATTATACTCGCATTATAAAAATAGGCATCCCTAGGATGAAGAGCAACCAGAACCTAGAACCAATAATTAATATGGCTTGGAACAAGCAATGCATGACCCTAAGTATATCCTAATAAGCTCTATCATGGTTAGAAAAGACAAGAGGAAATGATGCCTCCACTTACCATAAGATACTAATTTTCAAGGTAGATAATTAAAACAAAAAAGAAAAGAAGTCCAGATGGATTTTAAACACAGAGAAGAACTAACTGGTCAATGTGTTGGCAGATGAATGCTTCAGCTGGGCATGGAAAAAATAATATCAACTCCCCTGGTACCCAGAACAACTCTGAACCTATGAAAACCTCTCAAGGAAAAGCTCCAAAGTAGTGTTCAAGATGCGGCGGGGCAGCAGATATGGGCTGAAAGTCTTGGCATTGAATAAGAAACTGTTAGGGCAAGAACAGAGCCTAACTATTTAGCTCCCTCCTGACCTGAGCTGTATCAAGGCTGTCCTTTGGTTTCAGCCCAACATGAGAACAGTGTTTCTGATGTTTCTTTCTTTTTTTGTTGTTTTTTTGTTTGTCTGTTTGTTTGTTTTTCGAGACAGGGTTTCTCTGTAGCTTTGGAGCCTGTCCTGGAACTAGCTCTTGTAGACCAGGCTAGTCTCAAACTCACAGAGATCCACCTGCCTCTGCCTCCCGAGTGCTGGGATTAAAGGTGTGCGCCACCACCACCCGGCTCGATGTTTCTTCATGTACATTGGCATTCAAAGGAAATGAGATCAATAAGAAGAGGGCATCAAGTATGGAAGCTGTAAAATAAACATAAAAAGGAGCAGAAAATAAGATGAACAGGGTAGTGGCAGGCATATGCCCATGGAAGGGAAGATTGATCCAGAGGAAGGCGGGATATTAACTTAGAAAGTTGACACTTCTAAGTGTTATGTAACTGTGGTTGTTGCTGCATTATCTTCATGGTGTTGTCTACATTATACCCTAGAGTTAAGGAGGGACTTAATAGAAACTCATTTTGTCATCTGAATGCTATCTTCTTGAACAGCAGCTGTAAGGGTTAAGATATTAAACTCCACACAGAGAAGTATGGAATCAGCCCAGCCAGTTGCCAGTGGGAAGAAAGAATCAAGCTTGGTACAGGTCCAGTGTCAAGTACCAAACAGGGTGTGTCTCAAACAGATAGGACTATGTCTGTACCTCTAAGGAAGCAAGTCCCGGAGTAATCATCTAAGCTAGGAGTGATTGTCCAGTACTGTAGGTATTTGGTTTCTGGTTCCAGATCTAGAAAGTCAAAAGCATAAACAGAAGACCTTATCATAAACTAAACCAAGACAGGTATTCTCCACCTTGACTACTAAGTTCCAATCATAAAGGACCCTATCGCTCATTGGCATGTACCATGGTTTCCTGGAAACTGTGGCTGTGTCTGGGCACTATATCATGTGTACAGACCTAGAGGGTAGCAATTCACAACTGTGGATACATGGTAACATGGGGTGCTCTGGGTTCTAGAAATTAACCATTACTGGGATTGGCCTCCCTAAGTGCCAGGGTGGGGACAGCATAGCTGTGGGTTTATAGAGAGCAATGGCACTCAATAACAAACCAAACAGAAGCTCTCTCGGGGTGGATTCAAGAGATCACAGGGTCAGGAGCAACCTCAAGCAGAAGCTAGTGCTGGGACCTGGGTTAGAATCTGACATGTGGAGTGAACTTTGGGGCTCAGCTCCAAAATCCAAATGAAAGCTAGAAACCAGGGCTCAACAGGACCATGTGGGGGATGTTTCAGACTCAACCCATAACGCTCACTAATTTGCTGTTTTCTCCAGGGCTTCTGACATTACTATAAGAACTACTGCACAGTGGTCTTACAGGAGTTTCATTTATACCTCAAATTCTTTTCTAAATAGCTTTGCTGAGATTTTGAGATTTTTCTGATCAAACGCCCTCATTTTGTAGACTCAGAAGTAAAACCTAAAGACCTGAAGTCATTTGTCAGTAGATCTGTGTCAACCTGTACAGAGGTCACACACAGCCTCTATCTTCAGCTCCCTCTTCCACAGAGAGGAAAGAAATGAGGAACGCAGGAGTGGAAGACCCATGCTCACTCTCCAGTCAGCTTCATCGGGTAGGAGGAAAACAAGAAAAGTAAATGACTGATCTTGGTCCATGGACCCTCACCATGGCTCCCATCCTGCCCTCCATTCCCTGCTTCCTTTCCACGTTTTGTTCATTCACTGGGCACTCATAAATGTCACAGAACTACACTGTAGCTGCAGCAGCGGGGGTCCAAAAATGCCTGTCCCCAAGGACCTGAGAGTCTGATGAGAAGTTGCAGACAAAATAAGTCATTTTAAGTAGGGTGGTATCGGGCACTATAGGCCAAAAAAGGAAGAGGACGGAGCTGCTGTCCACAAGACAAGGTGGGATGGAAGCTGGAGAGCATTAACCTGGAAGCAAGAAGACTGGGTGTTTGTATACCTTGGGTAGAGAGCAGCAACTGGGAAAGGTACATCAGTCACTCAATGTCTTTGCAAAGCAGCTCGAGGTGTAGAGGCTAGAGATAGAGCGTACTAAGAAAGAAGGAGAATAAAAAATGAGACCAGAACAGGTAAGCATGGAGAGTCTTTGGATTTAAGTAGGAGGGTGTCGCCAACCTTAGGTAACTTAGGAGGACCTGACATTTATAAGGGCCACAGGCTGCAGTATCAGGGGGAGACAAAAGGAAGACTCATTCTCAGGCTAACACAGCAACTAAGATGAGAGATGACAACAGCCAAGCCCAAAGTGACACACTAGACCAGGAGCTCCCAAATTTCCCCATGCAAAGCCCGCTTTTGTATTACACAGCATTGACTAACATTTACACCATGGCAACATGGTCTTAGTGGCGTTGTGTATGGGGCAAGCACTAAATGAATCCTCTGTATTCTGAGTGTTCATACATTTGAAAGAGTTACACACACAAATAATAAATTTTTATTGTTTTTTCAGACTCAGCAATTACGTTGCTCCCCCAAAGTAGGCACTGAGACTTTTCTCTCTCCCTTTACCCATTCATTCAACCAGTCCAAGCCTTGTTTCTCCAGCCCCTCCATAGGATGGGTCCAGGGAGCTCACATGCTCAAATGTCAGTGGGTGTAGCACAGATCATCACGCAGAATCCACCCGTACATGGAAATCAACAGATCGAAGATCAGCCTGAGACTGTAAGCAAAACATGCCAGAGTGCGCACTGTGAGGTCAACGGTCATTAGATTCTCGGGAACCCTACTAAGAGGAAAGTGGGGGATGTTAATACACATGGGTGTAATGAGCTTTTCCACCCAGTTACCATATATGTTTCAACAAAGACTTTCCATGTTTAAGCACAAGATGAAGAAAGGCACACATTTGAAGCCATAGACTTCACTTTACCGAAGGCAGGAAGGGAACCGCACAATCTGCAGGTTAAATACATTTTTTATTCCACAAGATGGCTTTCTTTCCCTCCTAAAGTCGGTCTTGCATCCCAACTATAATACGCTCAATAAGAATTTGTGGAATGTAACAGCACCATGCTAGGCTTCCCAGGTAAGAAACAACAGGAGGAAAGAGTATATGTACCACAAGACGATTCCAAATAAACCAGCATGAGGAAAAGAATAGAGCAAGCCAAAGGCGTGCAGCTACCCTTAGATAAATCATGAGTGGTTTGAAGGTAAGGAAAGTTCCAGTGCCCCACTTCACAGAGGCTGAAGCATGTGGCGAGGGGGAAGCATTTGCAGGGTATAATTACACACCCTTCAGCGTCCATACTGCCTTCCACGCAATGTAAAACAATGTGTCATAGTCCCGGTACAGCCAATGCCGTAATTTACCGGAGTCAGCAACTCTGTGGGGCAGATAGGCCATATTTCAAAAGGGGAAGGGGAGTTAGGGGAAAGAAGTGAGAGACAGCCAATCAATTTCCAAAGATCCTGCTTCCCTGCCACTCCGCTGACCTTTCGGGCAAGACCTAATGCCAATTAGCTCAGTTATAAAGTCCATAATTCTTCTGGGGAAGGCCGTGTGTAGCACATGATCATTTTACAACGGTTGTCCTAATTTGCAACCCCCAAACATGGGCTCCTGGGGCTGCCAGGTGGGGGTGGGGGGATTCGCTGGCAAGCGACGGGAGCAGCTGGAAGGGATCACAGAGCACAATTACTGTCCGCGCATGGCCACATCTGGAAAACAGCTCCATGCTGGCTTTAAAACAGCATTAATGAAGAATGGAACTTTGTGCTGGGAATGACTGGGTGGGGAGAAAAGGAGGGGGAAGTACAGGGGTACCCTTCTGCCCTGTGTGGTGGGGGCGAAGAGACTGTAGAGAAAACAGCAGGCGGGGCAGAAGACGGAATCCAGGACGAAGTGGGTGTTGACAGGAGAGAAGGCTGCAGAGACACTGTTACTGTAGGGGCATGTCTCTAAACCCCTTCCTGTCTGCCATCTTGAAACCTGAGCATCATGCAGGGCTGGTCTTTTGCACATTAAGTTTAGCTGATATTTGTCCAGTATGTGAAATATTTGTGATACTGGAAGTTTCCAGACTAAAAGCATATACAGAAATAGTACCTAAATTCTCCAGGTCGACACTGAGTCCCTTGCTTGGAGGGTTCCTCCCCCATAGATGGGTTTGAAAGTGCAAATGTGTGTGTTGCTTTTAGAATATTTGACATGTAGAGGATGCTCAATAAAAAAAAGTCATGGGCTACACACAAATTGAATTAGCTGATTGAGTCATTTGTGGCTATGACCTAATTAATGAGTTAATTCCTGTCTTTGATTTCTCAGTTATAAGGACTGCATAAGGCCAGAAGGAGTCTCAATCCTAAGTGCAGTACAGAAGGTAGTAGATCCTTCTGAGGAGGGCTCAAGATCTTATGGGGAAGGGGGATGGGGTATTCATAGTTTGAAAGCTAACGTTTAGTAGTATAATATATTTTCATATTTTGGAAAGCTCACAGTCTGTCTTTGACTCCACTAATGCAATCTATGGATAAAGGAGCAAAAAAGAATGTGACCAAAAAAAATAAAAAATCAAATCCAAAAGGGCTCTTTACTCCCCATCTCACCAGTATTCTGGACATTTCTGGATCTGCAGAGGAAGGGAGGGAACTTATTTTATCATGGTTTGAAAAGAACTATGAAGGCGGCCGTGGTGGTGCATGCTTTTACTTCCAGCACTCAGGAGGCAGAAGCAGGTGGATCTCTGAGAGTGCAAGTCCAGCCCGGTCTCCACAGTGAGTTCTAGGACAGCCAGGGCTACACCATAGAGAGACCTATTTCAAAAACAAAAAGAATGAAAGAAGAAAGAAAAGAGCTGTGGAATGCTGAGGATGGCTTTGAGACCTTGGAGATCGGTCTCTCCTGTTTTCCATTTCATTATTTCGGATCAGATGCTTGGGTCCCCAAAAGTTAGGCACCTTAAAGGGACAGCCAGGACAAACTGCAGAGGAAATAGCGATGTGGGAACATAGACCATCTTCACCCCCTTTGCCCTTGTGCCCACCTCTGCCTGCCCAAAACCACCTCCCAGGCATTTACTAGAAGTTTGAAGACTTAGTCCATTTAGATTGCTACAAAACTACCACAATCTAGGCATCTTATAAACAAAATGTAATTATTTCTATCAGTACTAGAGTCTAACCTGAGGCCAGGGTGGGAGCATGATGGAGTTCATACAGATCTCAGATGGAGACATACAAACCACAGTTCCCTCTTAGTGTCCTTATGTGGAATCTCTAGTATAAAGACACTTATCTCATTGCCCCTCATGACCTAAAGTTCTCATCTCCTAAGTCATCCCTTTGAAGGTGGAGATCTCAAGATATGAACTTGAGGAGACTTACCATCCAGACTACTGAACCTATCTTCGCACCCATTCTGTGACTAAAAATTCTAGACACCAGCCCACAGAAATTCACCCCCACATCTGAGGCAGAAGTCATCCCACCGATGTCCCTGGCAGACCAGTCTTCTTGTTGCTCTGTGGTACTTGCAACAGACAGCAGGAGCTAAAGCCTCCCGCCAGACTTCGGCTGAAGTTTCACCTCAAGCCCCTACCGGAGAAGTGCTAATTAGAAATTAATATGTCTGCATGCGAGTAAGGAAAGGTTTCCTTCCCTGTGAAGTGAAGATAAAGACACTCAAGTCATGGAATTCATGTAAAGAACAAATGAGGTAACGCATGCTAATGGGATTTCTCAGCTGCCTGGAGTTCTGTGTGTGCACCAGGACCTTGCAGGTGGTCTTTAGATAGCTGAATTCTGATGTTAGTTGAATATCCCATTTCCAAACTGGTGTGGGCCGTTGTTTCCATAGAAAGTCATGTTGGGACTTCTTGATTATGAAAACGCATTGTTCTTACCTTGCTATTGCAGTAGTCAATAGAAAAACCTTATACATACAAGGTATCTTGAAGAAATCATTCCCCTGTAGCCGCGATAAAATCAAAATGATATGTCACAAATCTGAATTTAGCAAGGCCTCTTCCACAATAGATCATAACATCCGGCCCCACACATCCAAACACTCAAGTCAAAATGGATGGCGATAGCATCAGAGCCTTTGCTTGGTAAACAGTCTTCAAGGATTGAGAAAACTGTCTTCTACGTTCTGGGCTATTGTTTGTCTTAGTATAGTGTTATTGTATCTACACACAGCAACTTTACAGATTTAGGAGCATAGTGTGTGATATGTGGAGATGAATACATCAGGTGCAATGAATGATCAGATCAAGGTAACTCGCGTGACCTTGACCTCTGACATTTGTGCTTGGGAAGCGTTCAAAAATACAATTAGCTACTAAAATTAAATGTATAATTAGTTGCGGCCACCATGCTCATCTGACTGTGCACATAACATTAGAAGCTGTTCCTCCAGCTGACCTCCTAGAAGTTGTAACAGAGCTGAACCTCATCGGGACAGCTCACTACAGACTTAACTGAGGACTGCTCCCGTTCCATACCTTCAGTCTTTCTTACTCCACTATCTCCTCCATGTTTTATTTCATTTTCCCTATTAGTTCCTGTTGTCAGTTCCTTGTAGCCTCTCCCCATGACCTGGGTTTTCTCCAGTTTCCAAGATCTCTGAAAAGATGCCTAAGTTACTCAAGCTAGGTACAAAGTCCCATCGATGCGTCTAAGTGACATTTGTGTCCCATGGCAGCTCAACATTTGCAGCTACCACGACATAGACGCATTTGGAAACAGCCTTAAACAGCTGTGACTGGCTTACATCCTCCTAACCTCTCACTAAATGTCTCCCAACCCCCTCTCCTTCAGAATCCCCACCCCTGGCTTCTCTGACTCAGGTGACAGCCATGAGAAGCCTTTCCCCCTCTAGCTATGCCAGAGCCCTTAGGTTTGGGGACTGAGGTCTGTGAAAAGTCCTGCTCCTAGCAGAGCCTCTTCTCTGATGGCTACTGTTCTGTGTAGCTGTCACTCTGTCCTGATTCTTGTCAAGCTTGTGACAGTAACTTCTCACTTCTAATTACTCCTGCCTAGAGTCTATTCAAAACCCTGGAGCAGATGAGGCACTTAGGAGAGAGCCCTCCAAGCCTGGCAGGTATTAGGACTTATGGGGATGCTCTCCCTCCGATTCCTGAGGATTTTGACATTTCCATGAATGACATAGGTATGCGCCTACCTGACTTTCTGTCCAGCCACAGGGTACTCAGAAACGACCTTAAGTGTAAATACTTCTGACTTACTGTGAGTCTTCTGCACTGCCTTCCAGGTAACCTCTCTGGCCGGTCCAGTTCCTGACCTCCTCCTCTTCCTGTCTTCCCTGACTTCTGTAGTCTCTTGCTTTCAGCCACCTGGCCAATTACCTTTCTCCAACATTCTTGGCTCTGAGTTTGACATCCTCCCCTTTTTCTTTTCCACTTCAAATCCTACCTGTCCTCTAAGTTTCAGATCAAATGCCACCTCCTCGGTACACCCCTGAGCCCATCTGGAAAGGAACCACCCTCTCTGACTGGCATCTTCCCTTACGGTTTTATTCTGTGAGACTGACATAGCTTACCTATGTCAGCCATTTACTGTGAAGCTATGACAAAATTCCTGGCCAGCACAACGTAAGGAATAAAGGATTTGCTTCAGTTCATGGTTTTAAGGGGTTCATCCCATCATGGCAGGGAAGACACAGGGCTGCAGCTCAGACGGTGGCGGAGGAATTGTGGGGCAAAGGCTGCTCATATCACCATGGATCCTGAAACAGAGAGTAAGACAGGAATAAGGAGTGGGTACAGACTTCCAAGGTCCACTACTCGGAACCTAATTCCGCCAACTACTCACCTCTTGCCCAAATTTCCAAACATCCCAAAACAGTGCCACCTGCTGGACCAAATACTTCAGATCCAATCAAATCCTAATACCACTGGAACCATCGGAGATGAAGAAGTAGGAGCAATTCAGAAAGGGTAGAAATGAGAAAAGAACGGCTCTAACGGCAAAGCCTCATGGACAATTACTGTGGGATATGAGTTTGTGTCCCAGAAATAGAAGTGGCATATAGAAAAGATGGAGTGTCAAAGAACCCACAAAAGTCTCAACCTGCAGAAGAAAGGGACTACAGATGAGTCTAATGTCACTAGTGGAGGGGAGTATGGAAATGAACCATGAAGCACTGTCGATCACCTGTTAATGGCTGTGCTTTGGAGAGCAAGAAAAGGTCTAATTCCTTCAAGTTCCGTTTGATCCGAGATGCCAGGGTTATGTGCCACTAGGTCACTAAGGACTCTATCTTCCCAAGCAATCAACAAATATCTGAATGGGAGAACCCAAGAAATTACAGGCTAAATACAATTAGTTCCCTTCTGGGGATGCAAAGGATCGAAAATAAGAAGAATGAGACAATTAGACAGTTACAATGTAAGGCAAGGAACGCTTGGTCACTTAGAGGATAGAGGCATGGAACCCTTGGAGAAGCAGTCTGAAGGACAAAGGAGATGGTTGAGGCTAAACCCTTCAATCCAGTGGGGGAAAAAGAGATTTGAGTGGAGCCCTAATGATAGGATAGACTTGGCCAGAAAGAAAGGAACACGATGTTTTAAGATAGGGTGGAAAGTGCAAAGAGGTTTGTGCGAGAGAGCCAACGAGGAAGAAAATGCCAAAAAGGCCATCTGCACGGTTTGCGGGAAGCTCAGTGCCCAAATAAGATGCTCAGACTTCACTTCCCAGGACAGTGGGGAGGTAGACAGACAGTACCCTGTGCTAAGAAAGTGTGCTGTCCTTACGCTCTTCCACAAGAGCCTTCCATCTTGGATTTGTATGAGTCTTCTTGTCACTTTCTAAGTACGTAGTCTGTGCTCCCTGTGTGCCTTCTGGCTAAACCCAGTAGACCCAAATCACTAACATCGGAGGGACTGCTTTGCTTCCCATGTCCTCTTTGGTGTAGACTCAAGTTTGGGCTGTACTCATTGGGCCAGAACCCAAAAGACTTCCACTAGCAACAAGCAATGGGTTTCATCCCTAGGGCTCTCCTCTGGGAAAGTGGATGTTTGGTGTCTAGTCTTGAGATGGTAAAAGATCCGCCACATTGTGGTCCTGGGGTGGAGACTTCCTGAATATGAAACCAACATCTCTGTATAGATCCTGCTTCTGCCCTCACAACTACACCTTGGACCTCTGGGTCCATTACATAAGCTTTGTCCCCACCCCAGGAGCTCATTCCTTCATCTAGTCACCTGCTTTGTCCATTCATCTCGACTGGCCTACATTATCTGGCATCCACTGTGCCAGCCACAGGGATCGTATATATTTAGAGAGTTCTCAGTGATTGATGAACTCTTTGATGGCTTTTATTCAGCAGTCTAGCAAAGTTGCAATATTCCAAACATAAAATTTGGATCTCGGGGAGGCTCAGGGGCTTTGCACAAGCCAAAAACTCAGTAACTGACCATTGCTGCCACAGATGAAGACCCTATCACTACCCAATAAAGCCATCTTTCCCATTCAGGACAGCTTTTGCTATCACCTACCCATAAACCTCAGGGAGTTAGCCTGCTTGTGCCAAAAGTCCCCAGGGCCGTAGGCTTTCCTTGCAATCTTCTGCCACAGTCTGGACCAAAGATGAGTTCGCTGCCTCTATCTAGATGCCGCTGCTTCTGAGCTAAACACCCTGTGCATTCTATATTGTCTGGAGTCCCCACAGAGGGATAAAAAGTGGGAGCTAAAACAGGAAGTGTGAGGAATCATGGTCTTTAAAGAACTGTTGAATAATGCAACCCGGAACTCACTTTGACCTCTCTGAAATGAGGGAGGAGTTCAACTTCCTCCCAAATGCTCTTGTAGGGTCTCCATGCCCTCACCCTCCCTCCCCTGGATTGTATTAATGACTCTACTCCCTTTCCTTGATTGGTACTACTCTATGCCAGATCCTCATCATCCTCATATTCCCTATCCATACACCATCCGTGGCCACTCTGCTCCCAGACTTCTCATGCTTTCATCACTGGGGTCCTTGTCCCTATTTTCCAAGGCACAAAAGTTCTTCCTTCCATGTAGAGGATTGTGCAAAGTCCCTACACCTCCTCCAGTGTGACATGGAAGCTTCCATAGGATGCGGAGCTCTGGGGCTGCATACAGAGGAATGTGAAGGATGTCCACAGAGGAGTCCTTGCCTTCGAGGAGCTTACAGTCTGGATCAGCCTAGGACAGAGCTGGGTGTTAAAGAGATCTCGGAGGCAGAGCCCTGTGGTAGGGAGGGCTGCTTGTTGCTTCCAGGCTGCTGGGCTAGCTTAGACCCGAAATAATCCCACAGAAACTGTATTAATTAAATCACTGCTCAGCTCACTAGCTCTAACTTCTTATTGGCTAACACTTACATCTTAGTTTAACCCATTTCTAGTCATCTGTGTATCGCCATGGGGCTGTGTCTTTGTCCAGTGGGGCTACATGGCTTTGCTCTGACTCTGCCCTCTTTCTCCCAGCATTCCGTTTAGTTTTCCCCACCTAGCTCTATTTTCCCTGCCCTAGGCTCAAAGCAATTCTTTATTCATTAACCAATAAAAGCAATGCATAGACAGAAGGACCTCCCACATTAGAGCCTAAACAGGTCTATATGTAATCAGGATAAAATGGGTTGTCTTAAAACAAATGGGAGAGTTGAAGGCAGATAGAGGAAGAAAGACACAGGGATATATGTTTTACTGAAAAAGTGTCCTAAGGTCCTCAAAGACCACAGAAGAGCTGAGTGCTCAGTGGTCTGTCTTCAATGACTGGCACGGAAGAGGACATTCTGGAGGACAGAACATCAGGAGCAAGTGCCCTGGGGCAGGACTAAGTATGGAATCTGAGATGTCTGGTCTTCTTGGAGCATCTGGCTGTGATGAACTTGGATCTCCTCTCCAGATTTCAAAGCTGAACTGGGGCCCACATGCAGGACGATGTCCATGTGGCCTCAGGCAGCCCGCCCGGGTGGTATTTTTCCATTACCCTGGGAAGCAGAGTTCAGTCACTTGTTGATAGGAATGTGGCCATTCAAGGAGAAAACAATTAGAGATGCCGAGCCCTGGCCCTGAAGAGGAAGGAGGGAGGGGGAAAACGTCCTCCCTGGGGGAAAAGGGCTGAGTGGGAAACATCCAAGAGGGTAATTGGTAAATATTATTGTTTCGTTCCCTGTGCCGACTCTGCCCTGGTCTCTCTGCAAGTGGCATATTTAAATCACAGCCTGACTTTGGCAGACTTAATTGAGTCACCACTGAAAAAGAAATTATCCCTGTGCTATTAATTTTTATAGTTCCTCAGGGTTTTTTTTAAAAAAGTGTTTGGATTTTCGAGGTCTTTGAAAATGAAAACATTAAATTTTATTAAAAGGAAATGTAGCGGGAGCTGGCAGGTCCTGACAAGATGGTTAGTGGGAAGTCTTGGGTCCTCTCGGCTAGTGTGACAGAGTAAGAGGTAGGTGGGTCTCCAAGGATGTGTGATGTCTCCCAGAAACAGCTCCTGGTGGGTGCCCCGTGAGAGTTACTCAGACCCTGTCCTCCTGTCCCAAGCCCCTGCTGGTACCCTGGCTGATGAGCAGCTAGCAGCAATGGGCTCTCTCAGCAGAGGTTAAACAAACATAAGACCCAATCTGTAGGGCCTGAAGCTCGTGTGATGCAGGGAGCTTCCTTGAAGAAAAATAATTCAAAATTGCAAATACTAAATTATGTCAGAAAGTGAAATTTTAATGAGAAAGAGAAAAGTCACAACAAACGGCACATTTGAAAAGCTGACAAATTCCTCAGCCCCCACAAAGTTTAGAATAATTGGCACACATCTGTAATACTTCTCTCCCGACAATTTTTTGTCAGCAAGCACTTTGATCATCTCTTTCAATGACTGTGAACTTTTCAATATTATTTTTAAACAGAAAATATGAAGATAATTCTGTCTCTCATCTAACAAGTTGCTTTATTATTCATGGTGTGGAAAAATCTCTTTCAGCCTCACAATTCGTCACTGGTAATGCTGTGTGAGTTTTCAGGGCTGCTATTAACTCCGCACAAACCTCTGTCAAGTATCTTTCCTATATGAGCTGTGAGAATTCGGAGCATTTTAACTTTTCTTTTATAGCAACAAATCTAAAATGCTCTTTGAATTTATGAAACTTCCTAACCAAGTTGTCGCTGATGTCCCCATCTTTGTGGCATATAATAAATTTTATGGTCTCTCTGTCAACATCGGTATCTCCTGTCAAATCAGCAAGACGTTTAAACACTGGGATTCTGACAAATTCTGTGTCAGTAATTCCCATTCAAAAAGAAGCAAGATGAAGAGCATGGTTAATTATATTACTTTGCATGATCGAAGATAATCCTGACAAGAGAGAACTTGCATTTTGTTGGAGCAGTGATGACAATCACCTGCTTCTGCCTTTATGTATCTGGTGATGGGAGGGATTCCCACCAAGTGGCTTGTTTCTCTTCCATCATCCATGAGCTTCCGATGCTAGACACTGTAAGACACACATACTTGGGCCTCCCTTCAACTCAACACACAGGCCCAATAAGTTTCATGGGTGTTCTTGAAAGATGAACACTGAAATTTGACAGCTGGGGACAGTAAATTACAGACAGAGAAGTAAACACTGTACGTATCAAATGACCCCAAACGGAGACTGTGCCCACAAACAGCACAGTTGCTTAGTGGCTCATAAAATGCCATTTCAGTGCCACCCGATGGGTAGCAAAATCGGAAGTTATAGAAACAAGGGAATTGATAGATGATGGCCGAGAAGCCTCACCAAATACATAAAAGCTTAATGGCCATGTAAACATGTTAATTCACTTCTACACACTTTGGATGGTCTGTAGGACAGGCCTTTGAACACAGGCTATCTGGGACTGTCTTCGGAGGGAAAAAAAAGTGTCTCAGAGCTATAAACAATCATACATGACAAGGAAAATGAAGTGGGACTTTGTGTGAGCAGCCTTGAGGGTGGAGGGTGATCAGAGCTGGATAGGAAGGAGCAGGCAAGCATGAGGCGGAGCCTGCATTGTGTATGATCCAGACCGCTGAGGAAGAGCACCCCTGTGTGCCTGAGTGTGTTTGTAACATGCACAGGTTCAGTCATGTAAGTGTGTGGCATACTATGTATACATGTTGGTGCCACTGTACAAGTGTGCATACATACGTGGTGTGAGTCATGCCTGTACAGGGAAGAGAATTCAGGGATAAGTGCAGTAGAAATGCCCTCGCCTAACAGTGGGCATCGGCCAGACAAAGAAACAGGGCGCTGACACCCAGAACGGTAGGACAGTTTGCCCAATAGTTCCCATTCGGTCAGTGGCAGAGAACAGCTTCTCCCTCAGCCCTGACAGCATGCTCCACACACTGTATGCGTCAGCTCCAACCTACAGAGACAACTTCCAGTTGCTCTCCAGGGCTACGTCAGCAGACCCTGACCATTTGTCCCCACACCGAGCCAACGAACCTGAGGAGTGACTTTCCTACTCCTTCAGGAGGATCACTCAGCTCAGCCAGCAATGTCTCCCTCCTGGGCCTCTTATCCTGGTCCCTCAGCTCCAACTCTGTCCCTGTGGACACACAAAGTGCTCAAGAATCAGGTGGGCGGCAACAAGTGAAGAAAAATGTGTGTTTGCTCCCATGGCCATCTGCACCGGGCTTCCTTACGGAAACATTGTTTGAGTCAGGTCGGCCACAACAATAAGAACACTCTGGATGACTTATACTTGCTTGGGTAAGGAAATACACACAATACCTGTCCAAATAAAAAAACTCAAAGGATAGTCATATCAGATATTCCATACCCGGCACTCAGCAGTCTCAACTCTTAAATAGCATTTCTCAGATCATGCCACTGGCAAGCAAGCTAAAGCTTTTGGAAATTATAGAGCTTGACATAGCCATGGGTAGGAGAGTCGGGGCACTGATTCAGAGAGTTCTAGACCTCTTGGTTCTAGACCACCTTCCATGGCAGAAAATGGGATAATTCTCCAATATCAGAACACTAGCCCAATTCCCCAATGTAGAGTCATTAAAAAAATTTTCAAATTGAAAATTAATAGTTGTTCCCTTCCTGGGGCTACCTTGCCATACATGTGCATATAAACACACACACACACACACACACACAGACTTATCTTTGTCACTTCTGCCCCACCAAGCCTGCTTCTCCCACCCAGTCTTGCTTCCTTCTCGTTATCCCTCCTCCAACCTTTTGGTTGTACATCTCTGGTTTCTGTTTAATCTCTACACGGACCTTCTATATTTACATCTCTTTACCCTCAGTATTTCACTGTGGTAGAAGATTTGGGGGTGGGCTGATTATACGTTCACTAACAGATGACTGAGGACAGTGAAGGCCAAGGGCACTTCCAGCTTTGCTCAGGTTTGTGAGAGGCTCTGGTGAGGGCTGGAAGATAAGGTCAAGTGTGTGTAGGGTGTGTGTGTGTGTGTGTGTGTCTGCGGTGAGTCCCTGGAGCTAGAGTTAGAGAAGACCTAGAAGCATGACTCTCAGTCAGTCTATTTTATAGTTGAGCATGTGAGCGCACGTTCTGCATGCCTGTGAGCGTGCATATGCAGCTCATACGAGACAAAGGGCCAGCCAGGCGTCCCCGCAATGAGGGCACCAGCTCCTAATCTCCTTTCTCCCTAACCCTTTACAGCCAAAGAAAGACCCACTCACTCCTCGGAAAAATAAGGCCAAAGCCTCCTCCCAGGCTGAACTCATAAACCTCTAGCCTGTTGGAACAGGGCCCACCCTTCCAAGTGGAGACAGACAGACACTGGCCCAGACACACAGAGTGTGGAAACTTCCACCACCCTGCCTTTGACCTCTCTACCTCCCAGCTTTTTGCATCTTAAAGGGACCCTAGCTACTAGAGGACAAGCCAGCTAGAGAGCTCAGATGTCTGCTAACTCCAAGCTGTTGACCTTGGATAGAGGGCTACGTCTTCGTTTTGTTTAACATCTGGGGATGCCTAAAAGTTTAGAAAGGAGTCAGAGTGCCCCTCACGTTCAGAAGCCTGGGGTTATTTTTGTTCCATTTCCAAAGAAGCTGGCCTATGTCCAAGGATTACAGCATCCTGAGGAGGGTGAGGGGACAGCTACTCCCTGTCATTAGACCCCTGCCTTGAGTAAGCTGCCTGTCTGACCCTCTGGGTCTCCGCTTTTGCTGACTACTTCACTGGAGAACTTTTGGACTCAAAGTCATTGACGGCAATAAGGGTCATGTGTTGTTGATGACGTTGATGTTAAGCAAGCTTTAAACCTTGCTCAACAGGCCAGTACAGTTTCATGAAAAACAGAGTATAAATGTAAAGAAACGAGTAACCCAAGGCCCCAGGTCAGAGGAGGCAGAGGTTTCACATGCCTTGGCTTGCTCTTTCCTGGATTCTACCAATCAAGTCAGTTCCCTGCAATCAAGTCAGTCAGATGCTGAGCCCTCCTGAGGCCGCTAGTAGAAGTGTCAACTGTCCAATCCTGAGAACCGGAAGAGGTCATTGGCTGTTCCATAAAGCAACATCAGCACCCAGTGACTCGGTGAGCTCTTCCTGTATCTCACAAAGTGATTCTTCATGTCCACAGCCATTCTCAGAGTTCATTTGGTCTTCATAATCAGCATCATGTCCTGTGGTCTGGGGACTGTGCAGATGGTCCCTGTAAGGACACTGCCACTGTGCCACTATCTTGCGGCCAGGGCTCTGTCTGCCCAACATGCTCTATGCCAGAAAAGCAGGAGACAAGTGTGTTCCCAACCTTTGGGGAATGTGTCTGGTTAGAAAAGCATAGAAGTCATTTTCTGCTGGCCCAGAAGTAGAGTTCTTCCCACTTAGAGTGAGCGGAGCCTCAACAGTGTTTCCAGTCATTGACTTAGAAAGGAAAACATGATGCTCGGCTGAAGAAATGGCTCCTTGCCTACAGGAGGACCTGAGTTTAATTCCCAGAACCCAAGTAAAAAAGCAAGATACTGTAGCCCTTGCTTATAATCCCAGCACTGGGAACAGGGAGACACACAGATTGCTGAAGCAAACAGTTTGGCCCATTTGATGAGCTCCAAGCCATAAGAGACCCTGTCCCAAATAAATGAAGTAGGAAGAGTTTCCGCACATTTCATATGTAAATTTACCTGTGTGGGCACACTCACACACACACACACACACACACACACACACACACACTATGAAGTCATGCCTAAGCTAGAGTGCCCAATTGCTGAGACAAAATCTTCGGGAAACACTCTTTCCTCTTCAGCCCCTTATTAACTGGAGTTACCGAAAAGTAATATAAACCACAATAGACATTCAATGCGAGCAAGAACTGAAGCTTGATTGTTTGAATCCAAGCATCTAACCTCTGATAGAGGCAGAGATTCAAGGCACATGAGTCCTGTGGGTAGTTACACTCTGGATACTGGGCAGTTGGTGGCAAATGCTTGGTGTGACAACAGCAGAGATACCTGTTGTATGTGGTGGGTTTGAGAACACTTCCAGAAAACTGTAGGGGAAAGTGCCACCTTTATTTTTAATCCATGAAACTTGGGTTCTGATAGCAACCTAAATAGCATTTGAAATATTGTGCTGATTAGGAGGGCATCAGACATTGAGCCTTCCCCATCACACTGCATCAGAAGTTGAGCCCTCCCCATAACACTGGATCAGAAGTTGAGCCCTCCCCATCACACTGCATCAGAAGTTGAGCCCTCCCCATCACACTGCATCAGAAGTTGAGCCCTCCCCATCACACTGGATCAGACATTGAGCCTTCCCCATCACACTGCACCAGGCAGCTGAGCCCTCCCCATCACACTGCACCAGGCAGTTGAGCCCTCCCATCACACTGCATCAGAAGTTGAATCCTCCCCATCACACTGCATCAGAAGTTGAGTCCTCCCCATCACACTGCACCAGGCAATTGAGCCCTCCCATCACACTGCATCAGGCAGTTGAGCCCTGCTCATCACACTGGATCAGAAGTTGAGCCCTCCCATCACACTGCATCAGGCAGTTCAGCCCTCCCATCACACTGCATCAGGCAGTTGAGCCCTCCCCATCACACTGCATCAGGCAGCTGAGCCCTCCCC
>JAQHUG010000004.1:11857422-11887576 GCA_028555095.1 Dicrostonyx torquatus
ACACTGTATTTCAACACTCAGTTTTAATATTTCTCTTATGTATCTTTTTCTTTTGGCTCCCATCTAAAAAAATGTGGTGCCTCCATTCTCTCTGAATCCAGCCCTTCACAGTAGGTTCCCAGTTGTATCCTATTTGCAATAAAAATTATCTCTTAGCCTTGAACCAACCCCTCTACTCTGCTCCGGTCGATTCATTAATATACTGATTCTATACTTCTTATAGCTTTATAGTCCACTAGGAACTTCCTCCTTAGAAAATAAAATTCAAGATTTAGGGATCTGGTGCTATTAAAAGGAAGCCTGAGATGAATTTACTCCAGACTTCCTATCTCACCCTGAGCCACTGATTACATCTCAGAGCAAAGTGTCTGGGAAATCAATATTCTATGAAATAGAGATTTCAAGGGGAAAGCTCATCCCGACTCACTACATATGGATAATTAGGTGAGAACTGATGACAACAGGCCTGATTTACTATGAAGTACTCATACCCTTATGGTAAAAATGGTTAACTCCCAAATAACTCCATAATATCAATATGACTCCCAGTGACAATGGGAGACAGTCCTGGGATGGGCAGTCAGACCTTCTTGGAACCTTTATCGGCCTTTTCTGACTAATACCTAAAACTAGTCCCAACCATCTTCTGGCTTCTGTTTGACATCCACATACCTACACTCTTAGTCAGAAGAGGCCTTTAAAACTCCAGGAGTCTTAGACTCTTCGTCATTGTCCTTTTCTGTGTTAAGTTATAGAGTTGCCAAAAATGAAGACAGAATTGGAGCTGTATCAGTCCATTCCTGATAAACAGGGAAAGAATGTATTTGGTCTTCAGCAAGTATGTGCCGTTGAGGAAGACCAGCTGCTGAAGGGCTGTTGTGGACTGGGGCAACGTTGGCCTCTCTTAACAGAAAGGAAGTAGAGGAAGATGGCCATGCTCTGCTCGAATCCCAACACATCCATTAAGAGCTCTATCTGTGGCCAGAAGGCTGCCACGTAATATTTTGCTTCTAAAATTCCATGACATACTACCTCTCCAGGCTGCAGATCATCAGACTCTTGATTGGAACTAAAACTAAAATCCTTCAATTATACGCTTGTTGCATGACCCAAACAGTGGACCTTCAAGCACTCCAAGCTCATCTGTACCCACACGTGCTAAAATACTAAAGTCAGTGAGTGGCAAGGGGTAAGAGCATCCTAAAGAAAGCGTATTTCGCGGCCACTGTAGAAAGTATAGAGCACACGGATTCGTTCCTTTTTTTTTTTTTTTTATTGCTCTGACCAAATACCTGAGGGGAAAAAAAACCTGAAGGGAGGAAGAGTGTATATAGGCTCACGGGTTCAGAGGCTCCAGTCATTGGCTGGTTGGTCCCGTGCACTTCAGGAGAACGTGTGGTAATCCAGGTGTGTGGTGGTACAGCCTTCTCACCTCACGGCCGGCAGGAAGGGGAGATGGCCTCCACTGGTGTTCTGCTTTTGTTCCATTCTGGACTACTAGCCTGCAGAACAGGGCTAACCCACATTCAGTGTGTATCTCCTCCCATTGCTCACTCCCCTCTGGAAACATCCTCACAGGTACAGATAGTGGCCCTTTCTTAATATCCTGGGTGCTTTGGAAGTTAGCCCTATTACATGTGTGACCCAGGAGGATAAATCCTAAAACAGCCTTCTTTCCATGCCCAAAGTATGTTCAGATCCTCAAACGGCCACCCTATTGAACGTATTAGTAGATCTGTATAATACTCTAGTTCTTAGTTCTTCCACATGGGACCACCTGCCTCAGGCAGTTCGGTACATGGAGAAGGCCAGGCATGAGCTGTGCACCTGTATGAAGAACACCATTTGATACTCAGGAAACCAGGAAAGCAGAAGTAGGAAACGTGTTACTAGAATGTCCTTGTTTTAGTATCAAACACACAAAGATGGATTACGGGGTTTACTGTGTCTCTATTCACTAGACTAGAGACGACATGAGATGGAGTCTTTTACCATTGTTCTGTATTCAGTCCCAAGTGCCTACAGCAGAGGCATATACACAGCAGGTACTCGGTAGAACTGTGATAGATAGATGGATATGTGGATGTACGGATGTCTGGATGGACCAAGGCTTAAGATAAGAGCTGTGACATCACTGAAGGTGTGCCACATTAGATGAGTCCCTCTCTTGTACCATCAAGACACCTCCTGAAAATTGGTACATCCATCCCCCTTTGCCCAAGAGGAAGTAAGCTAAAGATCAACAAATAACATGTACAATGCAACTGGGAATGGAAATCAGACAGACACGTGTCAATATGGCTAAGCCCTTGTTTGATAAATTCTGTGCACTGAGCATTTTGCTGGTTCCATTTTCAAACACAGTAGAGATACAAGGGGCTCTCTCCAGCTGGCTTCGCTCCATCAGCTCAGCTCTTTCCTCTGGATGGTTGACCACACCCAGGCTGTGTTTGGAGTCCTTCCCTCCAGAAACCATGCCACAAAGCCCTCCAAGTTTTCCTTCAGGCCCTGGCAACAAGCCTGCTGTCCTTTTGTAAATCCAAGGACTTACTGGTAGCTGCTTTGGGGCTGCAGAGGAGAGTATAAAAAAAACAAACATGTCATGGCTATGAAATTCTGAGAAATCAGACAATGTTTTTGTAGGTCTGGTCCTCATTTGCAGTTCTGGAATCCTCGCTGGGTATCAGCTCTTCAGACGCTCTCCCCAGAGTCTTTGCACCACTCCACTGGGAGGCTGAGACTATGTTTTCTCCTCCGGGTCTACATGGGTTTTTTTTTTTAATGTTCCAACCGAAATTAGCCATGTCTGTTAGGCTCCTCAACCTATCACGATCAGGCCAGTCAGCTCCACGAACTGAATGAAGAACCACCAAAAGTCAGAGACAACTGTCGTCTGACACAACAGAAATGGTTCCTAAATCAACAGGACTAGTACATGCCCAGGTGCCTGACCCTCATCAGATAGTCCCCAGAGACGTGACTCCTAGCCATGGTTGCACATTAAAAAGCTTCTGATTTAGGTGAGCCTTTATAATTAACCATGTGTGCACCCCATGAACCAATTAAATAGAAATCCATGGGGCAGAATCCAGATGTGGGTTACTGGGTATTTTGTTTGTTTGTGGAGATTCTGGTCAGACTAACGTATAGGTACAGCTAAGAACAGAGGCTGTAACAAGCTTGCGTCCATCCCTCTGGGGCATCTGAAACTTGTGTTTGGACTACGCTTTCAAGCCTCCAGGAGTCAGTTAACCCTGTCCATTAGGAATGGCCTCACTGGGCCAGCTGAGTGATTCTCAAGATAGTCTTGTAAGGGTGCAGATGTCATTTGTCCCCTTCCTGAAAGCTTGAGGGAAGACACTTCCAGACACCAATTACTATACCCCCAGCATGAGGGATATCTGAAATACGATCCAGTGATCTTTGAAATCACTATACTCACTTAGAGATTCCAGATTCCTTTGCTTCCATCATGATGCTACACAGACACACACATACACACACACGCGCACACACACACGCACACACACACACACACGCACACACGCATACACACAGAGTAGTGAATCTACTTACTTGTTCCCATTTTAGCCTGAATACATAAGCTCAGAATTATCTACTCGAACTATCCTGAAGCCACCTGGGCTGTTCATTCATGTCCCCGTAGCCCATCTTTCAGTTCCAGTTCAAGATTCCATCTTTGGTGTGCCACCTTCCATGTGTGACCACCGCAGCTCTGAGAAGTTCTTTCCTCTTCAAGAAGTATCCATTGTATGTGTCATTTATTCAAACACTTCAATTATGTCTTGTGGGCAAACAGATGTGGCTCCGAACACCTACATATGGTAGAAATCAAGATGTTTTGATTGTCAACTTAATGTAAAATCATGAGAACCTAGGCTTCTTTGGTTCTGCTTTGTTAAAAATAAAATTCTGTAAGGGCAGCAAACAATGAATTGCCCACTCTTTAGAATGGCATTGTGAATACTGATGTTCTTTTTACTGGTTCAAAAAAAAAACACTCTAAAAGGAACATCTTTGTCCCTAAAGACACCATTCCAGACTGAGAAGTAGGAAACTAAGACTCAGATCGAGTCTGACAGCCAAAGGTAAAACCCAGGATCTACACCAATTGTTCTCCGCCTTCCTCATACTGTGACCCTTAACACAGTTCCTCATGTTGTGGTGACCCCAACCATAAAATGGTTCTCATGGCTACTTCAGAGCTGTAATTGTGCTACTGTGATGAAGTGTAATATGAATAGATGTGGTTTTGGATGGTCTTAGGTGACCCCTGTGAAAGGGTCATTCAACCCCCGAAGGGGCCACAACTCACAGGTTGAGAACTGCTGATCTACACAGAGAGCTCAATCTTCTGTTGGCTGACAGAGGGACTCTCCAATCTCAGCACACATCAGGATCACCTGAAAGGCTTGTTCAACTGGCTGTGAACTGGGTTATGCTAATTGCATTTCTAACAAGTTTGCAGAGGTTGCTAATGGTGCTGTTCTGGGGACCGTTTCTTTGAGGACCACTACTCTAATAATACAAATTATTTCCTAGAAAAAGAGCAATGGAAACAGGAATTTCATGCCTACTCTAAGAAATGTTAGAAAAGCAAGCCAAATGTCATATGGAAATAATAAGAAATAAGAAATAGCTGAACCTATTCATTTCAACAAACGTTGTCTAGATGAGTAATTTCCTATAAATTACAAATAAAATCTTGTAATACAGAAATCATTCTTTATAAGAATTCAGTCCAAAGTATCAATATGTTCAAGACATTTAAATAAACTTAGGCATGATAGATGCATAATAGATTAACAACAACCAATGGGATGATAAAGAGTGGCAGAAAAAGGATGGAAACCAGACCACCCATGTTCTTTGAAACTTTTTTTATGTGGATGGAGGTTAGCAACAAATCAGTCTATCCCTCCATCAATCTGTCTATCATGAAAACGCTAGGTATTCAGTGCATGTCAACTTTATGTCACCAAACTCTTTGGTGGCTGATGAATGGAAACAGAGGCATCCCCATAGAGTGCCTGCTCAGGAGAAATGCACATCTGCTTTTCAGAGGCAAAATTTACAACTGGGAAAGCTGGAGAACAATGCTGATATTTTGTTGAAATTCAGTGGTAACAGTGTTGTATCAAATCCAAATTGGAAAATAAAGATCAGGGTGAGCTTAAGTAGGAAAGAAAATGCCTTCCTGTCTCTAACCAGGGCCAGAGGGTCAGTTACTAGACATTGAATGAATGAATTAATGACTCGCAAATGGATCTTTAAGAAGTTTAAACCAGATCTTTTCTAAGTAGGCATTCTTGGGATGGATGGAGAGGAAAGAAAACGTTACTCAAAGTCTTGAGAATGAATCATGATGAAGAAAACTAATCTCCCACAAGCCCATATGTATGCCTATGTATATACATGTTTGCCATGTGTGGTGTGTGGTTGTTGTTGTCCTAAGTGAACACAAGGAAAGCAACATGAAGTAGTGCTAAAGGGGCTTGCATTATCACACAGAAAGTTCATGGAGAAAAGGGTAGGAGGGGAAGGTAGGCATATCAATCAGAGTGCTGAAGAGTAGCAGAACTAATAGAAGTGTGTGTGTGTGTGTGTGTGTGTGTGTGTGTGTGTGTGTGTGTAAAGGGGATTTATTAGAATGATTTACAGGCTGCACTACAGCTAATCCAACAACAAGTGGCTATGAGTGGAAAAATCCCGAGAATCTAGTAGTTGCTTAACCCACAAGGTTGGATGTCTAAGCTGGTCTTCAATATATGCTGGACTCCCAAGGAAGTAGACTCTAATGCCTGTAAAGAAATGGACTTACTAGCAAAGTGAGGGCAATCAGACAATTCCATGACCTTATATAGACTTCCAGCAGAAGGTATGGCCCAGATTGAAGGTGTGTATTCCTACCCTCAAGATTTAGATTAAGGGCATGTATCTTACTAACTCAAAGATTCAGATTAGAAGTGAATCATCTTACTTCAAAGTAAGAGCAAAAAAAAATCCCTCAAAAGTGTGCCCTCCAGTTTTTTGGATTTTAGTTCCGGACATAGTCAAGTTAACAACCAAGAATATCCATTACAATGGGTTAAAAGCATAGGTTGGGCCCAGAATGTTCCACACATCTTAAAGGATTTTCCCACAAAAGAGCCACAGTCCAAGACCTAAGCATAGGAGATTGGGGAGGATAGTTAAGGTTGGGAGCAATATCAAAACACAGGTACCATTCCACCTTCAAGGTAAAGAGGTAGAGAAAGGCAGAAATCACTGCAGGTTGTCATCTAGAGACCAACACATTATGCATAAATTAACATTTGCAGACCCAGGCCACCAATACAAATCAAGACAACAACTATGAAATGTAATATGCTTTATCTTCTTCATTGGCAAGTAAATCCAAATTTTTATTTCTATTTCTTACCATCCTCAGCTTTCTAGTTCTCTCTCTCTCTCTCTCTCTCTCTCTCTCTCTCTCTCTCTCTCTCTCTCTCTCTCTCCTTTGCTCCAGCTCATATTTTAACAAACATTCACACATGTGACTATGACAGACCCCATGTATTCATGCTCCTTCATATCTCCTATAAACAGCCATCACTTGACCACCACTTGAATCTTGGAATTTGAGCAAAGCCAGTATAATCTCTCCAAGAAGTATAGACAAGATAGTGAGTCCACTGACCATGGAAGTGGTTCTGTAGCCATCTGCTTGAGGAATTGCTCATCTTCAGGCACTCCTGGCAACGTTAAAAAAAAAAAGAGGACTGTGGCCTCCAAGCAAACCCATCTTCTTATCCTCCCTGAGTTTCAGGGTATTAGGCAAACATGACAAGAAGGGAGTCAAAGTGAAGACCCTGAATCAAAAACTTACCTCTTCTGGATAGAGGATGATTCACCCCTTAAACCACAGTGACTCAGGATGCTACCACCAAAACCCAGAGGCAGCCAGCCCCACGTTCCGCATCCCTTCTACTCTGGCCACACAGAAAGTCCCTCCCTTCTAGTTGCAGATGGAGGGAAGGGTCACTAACTCAAAATGCCAGTCTGGTTTCTCAGATACAGCCTTTGATGGAGAGCTCTGTCTCAGGAGCCCAGCTAAACACAGCATCCCGCAGGGGGTTCACCTGCAGAGATTGCATCCATCCTTCACTGCCTCCCTCCCTCCCCACTTTGCCCCAGATGAGGGCCTCCGAAGCTCATCTCATCACTTCCTTTTTAATCTCCATGTGAGCACTCACGCCCTTCTTCAAGGGAGCCAAGGTAATTTTAAAGAACACCTCATTTTGCTTTCATTTTGCACTGGCCTGGCCTCCCCATAAATCAAGGCTAAGGCGGAACTTGAGAGAACCAGGCTAATCAAGACTTCAATCTCAAGAAATGTTTAAATATAAATCAAAAGAGTCGAAGGCTCTCCAGATCCTCCGTTTCCTTTGAAAGCCGAGTTTGTCTTGTTTTTCTTTCTTTCTTTTTTTTTTCCTCCCTCGCTTTTTTTCTGATTGGCCATGCTGAGCTCTGAAACCCATCATAGTGCCCTTAGAAATATTTCCAAATAGTTTTAGATGTTTTCTTTTAGGCACTGTACCAAGCGACACAAGAGAGCTATTACTAGTGCACTGAGAGCGGCGCTGGGGCGAGCTACAGCATCTTGCTAACACTGGAGGGCTTTCCGTTTTAAGCACAAATAGTGATTTGGCATCAAAGGAATGGGGGCAGAATCAGCAGAATTTCGACTTTGATTGTCTCTCCTGTTTGAGATATTTATGGCTGCATGGCAAACTATCCAGACTTAGTGTTTAAAAAAAACAACAATAGTTCTTTATTGCAATTGTTTCTGATGATTCCAAGGGTTGATTGGCAGTTCTTGCTTGAGGTTTTCAGTTGCAATCCAAGAGTGGCTGGAGCAAGAGTGGGTGGGCATCTTCTTGAAAGCCCCCTGGTTGATCTGGCAGCTGGGCTGAAGGGCTGAATGACACCCCTTTAGTATCCCCCTCTTTCTCACTGTGCTCTCCCCCATGTGATCCCTGCAGCACAGCCGATTACACACATGCTGTTTCAAAATACAGGTTTCATTATTCAGGGATGACTCACCAATGATCTCCAATGAACCAGAAGACAATTGCCACTGCCAAGATGGTTGGTTATGTTCACGAGGGCCAAGTGGAAGTGGTACATCACAATGTGGGGAGCCAGACAAGGTAGCAACAGCATTGGCATTGGGGGAGGAAATGTTTGGAATCTGAGTCTTTATTATATTTATCTAGAAAAGTATACAGGCTAGAGATTGACTTAGTTGAGTAATTGCATCTGACTCTAGCATACAGGGGCTAATTCAAGTTAGCTAGTACATTGCATAGTCCTGCATAGTCCTGGGGTGTTATGGACAGGTAGATGAAGTGGCCGGGGGCATGTGAATGCCAGAAAGGATGGTCAGGGGTATATATTTATGGTTGATTGCTTGACTTACATGAAGGGAACACTCACCAAAGCAGTTATTCATTACTTCTAGGAATTAACTGTTTGAGATATTTATGGCTACATGGCAAACTATCCAGACTTAGTGTTAAAAAAAAAAACAACAATAGTTCTTTATTGCAATTGTTTCTGATGATTCCAAGGGTTGATTGGCAGTTCTTGCTTGAGGTTTTCAGTTGCAATCCAAGAGTGGCTGGAGCAAGAGTGGGTGGGCATCTTCTTGAAAGCCCCCTGGTTGATCTGGCAGCTGGGCTGAAGGGCTGAATGACACCCCTTTAGTATCCCCCTCTTTCTCACTGTGCTCTCCCCATGTGATCCCTGCAGCACAGCCGATTACACACATGTCAAAGCGCCAAAACACAGAAAATAAAACACATGGCGTTTTGAGCTCCAAGACTTTCTCAAAGCTACAGGAGAGCCAGGAGAAGCTCTCTTGCCTTTGATGAGCTAGCTTCTAAGTCACCCAGTATTACTATTGCTCCTATTTGTAACCAGCAAGTCATGAAGGCCAAGACGAGATAAACTGGACTGCATCTGTTGACAGAGAAGTGCCAAAGAGTCAATGGACAGATTTTAAATTGACATCCTTCCCATAAGAGTCTCCCCAGAAGGTCTTTAATGACTGGTGGGTGGCTCCTCCCATTTTACAGCTCAGATGCCACTCAATCCAACTGTCCACCTGTTAGCATCCAATTCTCCAGGCCAAGATGCTAAGGAAGATGCTAGAGTCAGCTACCTCTTTCAAACTGGCAAAGGTGCAGACTAATAAGCTTGGGCATCCCTATACGCTGTAGGAATAAGGCCATGGTGACTTTCAGCGTCAGTCAATCTGCACAGGTCACACCCTCACACTCTTGTCCAGTGTCGGAGATGACATACGAAAGGGAGAAAGTAGCTGTGCCCTCTAATACACACTCGTGGAGGGAAAACATTATGAAATACCTAATGAAGGATGCTGGAACAGCTCGTGCCCACTTTGATGATTAACCCGCTCCATAACAGGGCTGGAAGGCTTTTTATTCCTGGGGTTCAAATGAAATAAAAATACTCCTTCTCTCCCCTGGGACCTATCATTTCTCTCCTGGAAATACTCTTCTCTTTCTCCTTAACCAGCTAAAACCCTGTCCTATTTAGGTGTCTACTTTCTCTGTAACCCCTTTCCTGATGACTTTCCCATGGCACAGAGAAGTTAATGTAACTTGTCTGTGGCCAATTCTAGGAAGGGGCAAAGCCAAGATTTGATTGGGACTGACACACACACACACACACACACACACACACACACACACACACACACACACACACGGTGTGTTATGTGAGCTCCCATAAAGAGGAACATGCCATGGGGACAGAGAACCCATAGGGAATGACACAGATGCAGATATCTGAGAATGCAATGTAGGGGCTGAGAAAGTAAGACTCAGAGCAGAGGCCACCTTCAAATGTGGTGCAGATGCAGAGGAAAGACGGGTGAGACTGTAATTGAACTCTGCCCAAGGCTAAAAGAACAAAGGACATTTGTAGGCTATTGGGAGCAGACACCATCTCCCCTTCTCACGGCAGAGAAGCAAAAAGGCCTGAGCCTTGGGAAGATAACAGAAACTGCCTCATTTGCTCACTGTGCTAGGCTTGATGAGCCCTTCCGTCTGCAGCCATTTCCCCCGCGCTCACAAAGGTCCCTGGACCCAAAGCCTTCTTCTTAGAGACTGCTTTCCTGCCTAAGGTATCTGCTTCTTCCCTCTACCCTCCAACTCAAAGAGGAGATCAAGTCAGCTAAAATCAGCTGTCACCGTATCTGCCCAACTACACCTTCGTTGTCGTTGTTGTTAACCAGAGATGCTCAGTTCCAAATAGTTCTAATATTTCCTGCCGATGCTTTGGTTAGCCCAATAGCTTGAGAGGATCTCCGCTGGGACGGTTGTCTGTCATCATGTGCCCACCAAAGGGTGTGAGAGCAAGTCCTGTCAGAGCCACCTCAAATCCGCCTACTCCTGGGTCATTTATGACCTCTTCAACTCCTATTACCCCACCCATCTGTATGGCTAAGGTCTCTCTCAAGGTGAACAGGCAAGAGTCTTCTCATCTCACAGACGGTTGTCAAAGGGCATCCTCACTAAGGCAACAGAAGCTCTCATTTCACATGCGGGCGGGATTCTTGCTTTTTTTTTTTCTTTAACTAGGATCCATGTGTTGAATAGATGCTTCTGATTAATAGATGAGGACCATTTTGGTGAGCACCAAAGTAGAAGACCGGCAACAGGGCATAGTACAGATGTCCCACAATGGTATCTTGAACCAGTCTGTGACCTCTTGCCCTAATTGTGGACCATCACAGCGTAAGCTTGTCCGCTTACTGAGGCAAATTCTTCCATTAGAAGAGGAAGGGCTTTATCCCATTGCTCACTCCATAAGCAAGTTTGCCAGAACCCCTTGGCTAAGCAGGTCAAAGAAGGCTCTACAAGACCACTGTCTCTGAGGCGTGGGCAGGAACTGAAGTGGGTGCCTAGTATCAGGAGAAACAAGGGAGATAAAACGCCAACTGGACCCCTGCACCTGCGCTAGCTGGTTTTATGGCAACTCGACGCAAGCTAAAATCATCTGAGAGGAGGGAACTAAGAAAATGTCTCCTTAAGGTGGGACTGCAAAGAAGCCTGTAGGGCATTTTCCTAATTAGTGATTGATGGGGGAGGGCTCAGCCCATTGTGGGTGGGGCCACCCCTAGGCTGGTGGTCCAGGGTTCTTTAAGAAAGGAGGCTGAGCAAGCCACAAGCAGCACCCCTTCATGGCCTCTGCATAAGCTCCTACTTCTAGGTTCCTGTCCTGACTGTCTTTAGTGATAAACAGTGATGTAAGCGTAAGCCGGATACACCCTTTCCTCCCCAAGCTGCTTTGGTCATGGCATTTCATCACAGCCATAGAAACCCTAACCAAACCAGTACCTGGCTTTACCAATTTAGAAACCTATAATAAAATGTATAGGAATGAGAGTGATATTGCTAGAAAAAAAAAAAGATCTTTGTTCTGATTTAGCTTTTCAATTATGCGTTCACAATCCTAGTACCTTACTGCTGTTACTGATTGCATATGGCTGGACACCTAGCAAGACACAGTTAGCTGCTTTCATGGCATACCAACACTGAGGGTAGAACCCCCACGCAGGGCACTCTGGAGCACCCGGTAGAAAAATATTTTACCTAACTCTCTGGTTCTCTCTTCTATGAATGTTTACTCATGGAACTGAAGACAGGTTCCTACAGGTTCCTAGGTGACAAGAGCCATATCCTCATTTTCCAGTCAATTCCATGTCCACGCCAGTGAATCAACCACAGAAGGGGGTAAAGATCTAAGACACAGAAGCCTAGGCCTCCACTCTAGGTGTTAATACTCGTCCAGGCCTATGGTTTCTCAAGTGGAGATACCAGCTTCTCAATGGAGGTAAGGGGGCTGGCCCAGAGCCACATGGGTAGGAAAAGCAGGTGATTACAGTGAAGAGGAGCTGTGTGAGGAAAAACCCACTCCTCACTGTACTGATAGAAAAACAACCACATCTCATTGCAATATCCATAACTACTCCAGAATGTGGGAGCTGATGGCATTATTATCCCGATTTCACAGGAAAAAAAACAAAGGCAACATTCTAAGGACTGGTCTAGACTATGTTGACTGAAAGGTAATGGCTGATTGAAAAATTCCAAGTTGGTCCTTTCTTACTCTTGAAAAAGACTAAGGGCGGTGGTGGCACACGCCTTTAATCCCAGCACTCGGGAGGCAGAGGCAGGCGGATCTCTGTGAGTTCGAGACCAGCCTGGTCTACAAGAGCTAGTTCCAGCGCAGGCTCCAATGCCACAGAGAAACCCTGTCTCGAAAAACCAAAAAAAAAAAAAAATTAAAAAAGGTTTGAATTATTCTGCATTTCTTGAGAGGATATGGGGAGCAGAAAAAGCAGGGAACAAGAATATGAGACTCTGTCTCCTTAGCAGCATCAGCTTAGCTCCTTTAAAACTCTCTGAAAGGAGAGGGCTGGCAGGGAACCTGTGGGCTCCCGAGCCCTGGAAGGCCCTGGGCCAAGGCTGGATGTCAGCAGTCATGGACCCTGCAGAGGACTCTAGCATTTGGGTAGCATTTGTGCTGGGTGGCCTCCGAGTTTCCTCCCAAGTCTGAAATTCAGCAGTTCTATGCGCAGAGAATGCGGCATTGGTTCACTCCTTGTGAAACCAAAATGGGTTTCTCCTACCCACCCACCTGGCTCGAAGCCTCCGCTCCAGTGAGGTCATCCCAAATGATGGCAACACGATGATTTTCATCCCGAGAATGGAATTAGAAGTGGTCCCTCAAGTCTTGGACCACATGACTTTCTGTGAAAGACCCCCTCTCTTGGGAGCATAGCCAGGTAGTTCAGCTGCCGGAGGGTTCCTCTGAAATACCTCTTGAGGTGATCTCTGAGGAAAGCTGGGCACCAATGGACCCCAAAACCTTAGTTAAAGCAACTTTGAAAGCCAAAGATAGACTCTGCCATCCCTGACTGTTGATTCCAACTATAATTCGATGATAAAGCCATTAGAGGGCCCAGAAACAACTTAACCTCATTTCTCCCATTCTGGTGACTGAACACATTTTTTTTTAAAGCCCTATAACCCTAAACCATAATTCTTTTACAGCACAGGGGAAGACAGGACAGTCATGCGTGGTCTAGCGTGGGAGCACTGTGGAAACAGGCTAACGGGAGACAAAGGCTGTCTTAGCTGTGCGCATCCTTGTCTCGAGCCGGGAGATGGGGATGTGAAATGCGAAGCCTGGTGACTGAGGGAAGGAATGTGGGGGGAACAAACACCTCTCAAAGCCGCCGTTTCTGATACACAGAAGGGAAACCCAAACGGCACTCATTATGGCGCATATTTATGGCAGATCATAACGTTAAATTACAGCTCTGTAGCCTCGGCCAGGACTGCAGAGCTCTTCCCATGTGCTTCCAATTAAGCGTGTTTGAAGTCACTCTGGATATTTATTTGTAGAGGATTTACTGCACAGAACGATTAAAGTTTGTTCTTGTTAGGAGTTTGGGGCTAGTTTGGGGGTGGGTGAGAGGAAAAGAAGGGGGGCAGAGAAAGGAAGGGGGCCCGTGAGAGGACCCCGAATGAATACGTGTATATGTTTTCAGGCGCACAGAACACACACACAAGGGCTCTTTGTTTTGAACATGGTGAGGGGCCAATATCCCTGACTGTGATTTTGTTTATAGGAAATCCTTTCTAATGCACGTTTAGTGTTTCCATATGGAATTCTCATAGGACTTTTCCCCACACCCTCTCCCACCTCCCACCTCCCCCACTTCTGGTCTCTCTCTCTCTCTCTCTCTCTCTCTCTCTCTCTCTCTCTCTCTCTCTCTCTCTCGGATAAGGCAAGAGAAAGGGGACTGTACATTCCAAAGATTCATAGTCATTCCGGATCAAATTCAATGGATTTTGGCAAGAGTTGAAAACCCCAGATGCAGGGCTTCAGCCTCCCGCTGAGCCGCCTCCAGCTGCGAGTGTCTGGTAGAGGCACTTTGTAAAATCATGAAAACCCTATTAAATTCGTGAAATATGATACACTGTCGTTTCAGACTAACTTTCCATTGAACTGTCCACGAAGGTAGAATTTGGTTAACGTGCTGAAGAAGGGGGAGGTGGTGAGGCTGGCCAGGGAAGGAGGCAGAGAGGCTGTTGAGAAGGGAGCTCAATTTGGGGAACTCTGAAGAGGTTGCAGGGGGCCTCAGAGCACAGACCAGAATGACCAGGCTGCCTCAGAGTTGACTTTTCCCTAAAAACAGGGTGGTCACCATGATGGTGTCCCAGCTTGGTGAGCATCCTCCTGCAAGGAGCTCAACTATGGAGATGATTGGTTTCAGAACCCAGGAGACTCCAGCAATCCTTGGCAGGCATGTGGGCTCCGCCCCTTCTCCCTCTTGTTTTACAGCTGAGGGATCAAGGGGGGAGGTGGCAGGGGGAGAGGGGTGTTGTCCAAGGTCCAGCAAATTGAAAACCCAGTCTGGATCCAAATTTTGTTCTTCCACCAAAACACACCACTTCCTTGGATAAACCAGATGGAGGCCTTCGCTGAGGACTCCAAGTCTCTTTGCCTCATGCTCAGAGCTGCTGACATTGTTTTTTGCATGAATTCACAGGCTCAGACTTACCTCACGGTACCAGCTATGAAACAGCCCTTCCTAAAGGAGTCAGGCATACTTGCTCATATCCTATTGAACTATAATTCCTACCATAAAACTATTACATGTTGATTTTCGAACACTACAGAGTGGAGAGGCCCTGAAGGAGAACTGGTTTTGCTTTCTGGAAGCTACCACAGGACATGGGCAATTGAGGAGTGTGTGTGTGTGTGTGTGTGTGTGTGTGTGTGTGTGTGTGTGTGTGTGTCCGCTCCTTCTCCATGTCTACAACACTATAGATCTAAAGTCCAAGTCCCTGATGTGCAGGCTTCCGTGGAAACCTTATGACCCACTTGCCACCCATACAGTGTTCCCTGAAATCGGAATGCCGCACATCCTGCTATTGGCAGCATCTCTGATCCAGCTGTCAAGAGTGGTTTCGTGCATGGAAAGTGATCAGAATCAACGCTGGCACTGACTGAGTACTTACAATGTGTTAAGTGTCCAGTGGGCCAGGCATGAATTAAAACATCACATACTATAAACGACACGATGAACTCATAACACTCTTACAACCATTTCGCAACTGTGAAAACCGAGGTAAGTTACCTGAGGTCTCGTGCCCAGGTCAGATCACACAAACCGCCCTAAGGGGCACAGCCAGTCTTTGAACCTCAGGTAATGGGCTTGAGTTTGAGTTCCCAAACTACCCACCACCCTCTGCACCTCCACTGCCACCCACATCCCTGATGGACAGCCCTGAAGATCAGGCCCCCGCCACCTGAGTCTTAGCTCTTCAACTCCTCATGCCTGCCGATGGTGTTTCTATTTTGTTTTCTATTAAGTACCATTATTCTCTCCTCACCTCCTATGAGTGATAATGCCTGAAGTCTCTAATAACCTAACCCAAAGCTTCTCCAATTGTGGGGAGGCGAGGGTATACATCCCCAGAAGCCCTACTGAAATGCAGATCCGGAGTCTGTATATCGCTAACAAGCTCTGGGTACCTCTGCTAGGCCATGGAACAACCTGGAGAAACAAGGCCAGAAGTGTCTCCGGGTGGCTTCCTGCACAATGTACCAGAGTCCTGGGTATCTGCAGTGAAGGCAGCTGTAGAAGTCGGTTGGGAGAATCAAATCCATGCGGCCAGTTATGGGTGAGGTTATCATGGAGGTTAACCTGATTGGCCCCTACCAAGAGATCTAGTGTGTTTCTAAACTGCAAGTATTAGGCACCGGGGAAAATGAAAATGGTGCAGTCTTTAGGATATTAGCATCCCCTTGATATTAATCCCTGCAGCAGCAGAAACCATCCAGATGACACGGGAACGAAGAGTCCAATATCTACACATACTTGGCAGCGATGCTAATTAATAAACAGCATCGTGAGGTCAAGAACAGTCAGCTCCAAGGGCCTCTCGTAAATCCTGGAGGAACAGTTGCTGACCAGGAGAAATTGGCTTGCTGGTGCCAATTCCATCCTCCTGCTGGTCAACTTGTGCAAACATTTAACCTTTCTGGTACCATTTATTTGATGGTAAAACAAGAAGATTTTAAAAGAATTTTCATTTTTTTTTTTTTTTTTCTACCCTGAATTATGAGTATCTAAAGAACTCTACAATAAATAAAATGAGACCCATTATCTGAATGTCTAAATACTCTGATGTTGTTGCCAATGCCACCATCAGAATGGAGACACTATCTATTCTAGCCAGAGGTGGGGTGTCACAAAAACATAGCTTCCACCTCAACTTAGGTATCCCCTTACAAGACTTTCTCTTGGGGAGCAGATAGAGATGGGTTGGTTCCCACACATGCTGACAGAGACCCGAGACTTGAAGGTGGGTTTCCAAGCCCCTGGGTTCTTCTTCTTAACCAAAACACACCACATGACATTCCTATCAGCTCTGGGGACCAAAAGAAACAGGCACCTGTGAGTAGGGGGAGGCACTGGACCCCGCCCAGCTCTGTCTAGCTGTCCCTGCCAGAAGGACGCAGAACATTCTGCTCTATCGAGGGCCACCCTAGCTCAGTGGACTATGTTGGACTTGATCCTCGCCTTCCAATATGTGAACTCTGTGTGTTCAACTTCTGTGGTCTGTAGTCCTCCTGTGGGTGGTGCTCCTTGTGTGAATAGTCACTGAGCAAGTGGGTAATTAAATGAAACTAAGCCTTAGAGTCTTCCATGGCCAGATTTGCTCTGCAGCCTGCTGGTGTCCAAATGGACCCCTTGGAATCTGAATTGTTAAACAACCAAGAGACCTATGGGATGTGTGTGTGGTGTGTGTGTGTGTGTGTGTGTGTGTGTGTGTGTGTGCCCTGCCTTATATGTATTATCATTTTCAGGGTCTTGCTTTGTAGCCCAGGCTTCCTGAAAATCAAAATCCTGCCGCTGCCTCCCAAGAGCTGGAACTGCAGGTGGATGACACCCGATCTGGTCTTGTAGACTTCTTTCTTTTCTTTTCTTTTTTTACGTTGAAACATAAAAAGTTCTCTAATGTAATAAGTCTAGATTCAACCCTCACACTCTCACCACTACCAGCTTTCCATTTAACCATTCACGAAACCGAAGCACTCAGACCCAGAGGGAATTAATTAGTTATCCCCAGGAAACATAACCCAAGGGCCTTCCACCAGGGCCTCTGTTATGACAGAAAGTAATTTAACGAGAGAAGGATTTGCTTGGGCTGATGGTTTAGGAGGATGCCATCTATCCTGGTGAAGAAGGTATGGCCGAGTTCACGGTGCATAGCGCCTGCAGCTAGGACTCCGCACCACTGGGAACATCAGGAAGCAGGGAGTAGGCCTTGCTGGGATTCTTCTGTCCCTTTTGGTTCAGTGTGGAACTCCAGTGCCTGGAGCAGTGCCACCCACATCCAGGATAGGTCTTCCTTCTTGAAGTAAGCTTCCTGGAGATGCCCTCGTCCGTACACCTGCATCTCCTGGGTGATCCCAAATCCAGTCAGGGTAACAATGAAGGTGATCATTCCATGGTACTTCCAGCCTCCCTTCAACGTCCACACACTCTGAAGCCTTTCACACCCTTATACAGCTTGCCAACAGCTGGCCAGGTCAGCTGCTCCCACCCACGTGCATACACAATCCATGACTCAACCAGGAAGACGCAGCACAGAAATGAATCATGGGATGGACACACAGTTCTCAGGCTCCTTAAAGCCTTTCCGGCTGAGAGGTACGGAGTCCGATCCAAACGAAACAGAAAGGTAACTATGGTAGATTAGAGAGAGAGACCTGCCCATAGGGGTGGGCCTTCCATCTCGGCACAGAGAACGCCCACCTGACCTTCCTTTCAATTTAAACATGTGCTATAATAGCGAGTTGAAAGGAGGGTCTTCATCTTGCCATTATAGAAGAAAGCTAAATTAGTTAATGTGGGTGAACCATCTGCCTTGCCAACTGCTCTCCATAAGTTTGGAATACCATTGAAAACAGTGGAAATTGGCCAAGCCATCTAGACCAAAATTTACCTTGCCCCAGGATTCCTGGGTTAGATCTGGGTTGGCGAATGCATGGGAAGATAGAACCGGATCTTCAGCATACTGAAGATCTAAATCAAACCCTTAACGGGGAGCAGAGAGATGTCAAGATGAAAAAGGAAGGGGCAACGACCAGAAGGAGCCTGCCCAGTGAGTTATTAACCCCAAAGGGAATTGCCCAGGAGTGGGGCAAGAGAACAGGATGTGTTCTCTTATGAAGTGAGAGCTGGGTATGGGTTGTTTGGCTCCTGTTCCTCTAAGAAGCTAAAGTGAATCCCCCTCCCAATCAAATACACATTTGCACACACTCCATGCTCAGGCAGACTCCTCATACTGTGAGTTCCTCCACAGATTCCTGGCACAGGAGTAGGCAGAAAGCGATGTGCCTGGATGAATCCAGGAGGCCTGGTCAGGCAGAGGCTGGCTTTGGATTCTGCCCCAGTTGCTATACAATCAAGGTTCAACCAGTAGGAAAATTCTGTATTAGGGAGTTTCCTGAAAGAACCCAGCTTATGCAATGGCGGACTGGCAAGGCAAGCCAGAAGTCCACTAATATCTCACTGAGGAAGGTGGCTGCACATCTGGGCCCAGGTTTAGCTGCTATCCACAGGCAGATTCCTCTCTTCTCAGAAAGGCTTCAGTACCATTGCCCTCAAAGTCTCTCAGGTGTTCCAATCAGGTCCCTCTTCCATCATCACGAATTTCCCTTTCTTCAAGTCAGGGAACCCTAGACTTTACACATATAAGGTACCTTCCCACCAACACCAGAGTTAGCGGTTAATCATATAACACGGGATAGCGGGAGGACTATATCCCACCAAGATGACACAGATATTGTCACCAGAACTAGTTGCCACCTATCACCAGCCAAGGAACTGGGACATCACTGACCCTCTTGTGGATTCTTAGTCTCTTCTTTAGAATGGCCCTGGTGTTGTCTGCATACCAATTCCACAGGACCCTCACAAGGATTCCTAGTATCTCCTTTAGAATGGCCCTGGTGTTCTTCGCATACTAATCCTATACAAACCTCAAACAGATCTCCAAGAAACGTTGAAAGCATGTTGCCTTACTAGTAATATTCACTTTCAGCTGCATACATAGCAAAACCTCCACCTTGGCCTTCCCACCTCCCACCCCCATGGCCAAAAAAGTCTTCCTAAGCTAGGATTCCAGCAGCACCTTCTGCCCTGAGGCCCCCTAGAGGCTTCCCACCCACTTCCAGATAAATCACATGCTCTTCAGAGCAGCCCACCATGCCACCTGCTCCCTCTGCCCTCTTTCACCTCTTTGCTGCCACCACCTTGCGCTGGTAGAGTCTGGGCCACCCGCCACACAAGCTGTGTCCTCGACACTAAGATTGTACACGGCTCTGAACTTCGCTCCTGCCTCTTCCTACCACAGAAGACAAGCTCAGAACTCCAAGCCTCCCTGGGTGGCAACCTGCCTATTGTGGATACCGCCCCCACCCAAATGATGAGCATCACTTCTTATCCCTTCATCCAGCCCCTTCCTTGTATCCATCAGGCTCGCATCTCTCCCATAGATTTTAGTTAAGTTCATAAACAGGATGCTTGTGGAGAATTTAGCCCAGCACCCCCTGTCCTTCCCAGCTCTCCTACCATCCCTCTGCTTGCTTCTCCCACTCATAGTTCGGCTTGAAGCTCATTGAAGAGAATGATTTTGCCATCCCCCTTTCCATCTCCTGTCAGTTTGAGGACTGGCTTCAGCAGTAACCATGCCGTGATCATATATGCTATACGCACTATGTCCGTGGGAGCACAAAAGGTTCAGGCTGGCTAACACTAAGATGTGAGGCACGGCAGGAAAGCAGTTGGTGCCCTGAGGATAGAATATGTGACTTATCCTGAAGGCCATGGAAGCCTCTGCAGGGGTCTTCAGGGGAGATTCTGACCCAGGTGTATCTTAGAAATGAACTCCTCATGACCATGAGACAGGGAGACACTGAGTTGTTTGGGGACAGTTTCTACCATGCTGTGAGGCCCAGAACTAGCAAGGGATCCCAAGGATTCCTCTGAGAATTTGAGTCTGCAATGTGACTGGAAAGCCTGCCCTAGCAGGACAAGTGTCTGGATGTTTTTAACGGGGACGCAGTCGTGGTCTTTTGCCTGTTCATTCGGCAAGTATTGCTTGAGCATGCCACTCAATGTAGGCCCTGAGATGTGAATGAGACATGGTGTGTCCTTCTTGCCATGAACCTGTGATGGGACATCAGGCAGCGGTGCAGACTCTAAAGGAGTAGAAGGTAGAATGGCTTGGAAGTTGGGGAGGAAAAGATAGAGATACGGTGTGGTAGAGAAAGGCAAGAGACAGCTTTTCTGAGGAGATGCCATTAGACTGAGCAGCAGTAGCATAGTAGTCTAAACAGAGGAACCACGGTTATAAAGGGCTCAAGGCAGGGAAAGTGACAGGCAGGGCGATATCAGGGATCTAGCCAGAGGTGGACAATAAAATCTAGTAATTAACTCTAGTTTCCCATCTAGATTGTGCCGACAGGCAGTCACTGGAGGGATTTTAAGCCAGGAAGAGGTCTGAGCTATGCATTCAAAGGCCCAAGCTGCAGTGTAGACAACAGAGGGAAGACAGGCTACAGAAGGAGGGGAAAGACTAGTCAAGAGGCCACGCCTACATCCAGGAGAGACACACAGCCGGCCTCCAAGGTGATTCAAGCTATCAGGAGATGCTGGTGCATTTGGGTAGGACATGGGGGAAAGAAGCTTAAGAGGCTAGGAAGTGGTGGTTCCTTTCCTAAGACTAGGGAGTCTCCTGAGAGATCAGGTTGAGAGGAGATGCAGGCCCGTCCAGACACCCCAGTCAGATGTGTGCCATGCACCTTGCAGGTGGCTACGTGGAGCTCTCTGTGATGGGTCAACCAAACATGGATGCCTCATACTCAGTTGATTTCCGTGGTCCACTAGAGGCTGAGACCCAGGGCATCAACGCAGGTCTTTGGATCAAAACTACATCAGGGGCAGACACAACAGTGCATTCCTATAACCCCGCCACTCAGAAGAACAAAAAGATTTCAGGTTTGAGGTCAGCGGGGAATAAAATCAAAAAACAAAACAAATGAGGTGGACAAGGCCGACAGAGCCTGCGCACTCAGTGTGCATTTGCCAATATAGGATACCCATGGGACTCTCCACTCACCCGTCTTAACAGACGGCACCAGAGGGCCCTAGTCCCTATTGGAAATTGTCTCCAGAGTTGGTGAGGAAGATTTTGACCCATGCTAACTTAACTGAGAAACACTTATTCATAGTGCCTTCGCTAGGGGTGGCCCACACCCCCTGCTACTCTCTTAGGTAGCCTGGGTCAGCATACACACACACACACACACACACACACACACACACACACACACGTCTTGTGGGGGATCCCAGACACTCTGCTTTTGCTGGTCTCTTGCGCCATAAAAAAATATTAAAAATCTTATTTTATGGCTGCCTTGGTATCAAGACAAACATAACATGATTTGGATCCTATGCGTTTTTCTTCTGGTTTTAAAAAGAAATTAAAACATTTTCACAGTCCCCTAGAAGTGCTACGGGCTCCAGACAGGGCGCTTGCTGCAGCAGAGGGCAAAGTAGGGCCCACATGAGTAAAAGAAAGGGGATGGGTCGGGCTTAGCCGCACACATAAAGACGACTGGGGCTCTGTCCTGACTTTCCAGCCATTTGCTCTGAGACCTCTGCACAGCCTCCACCCCAAAGCCACTGAGTCTCAGCTCTAGTGTGACAAGAATGATGTCCCCAGACACCTCCTAGCAGGCCCTCTCTTTGGGGTCCCCCCCTCTAAAGTACACAGACCCCCTCACCTCATTTTTCAACTTCCCCTCCCAGGGAAGACTTTTCTTCCACTTATCAAATTAAACTTATTTTCCTCTCTTGGATGCTTTCTCCTCATCAAATCGGGGGATGGTGTGCCTTCAAACGGCAGCCATAAAGCCATAATGAGCAGGGAGACACCAACACGAAAATGACAGAATGTCATAAACATTCGAATAAATATATAAATATAAACAAGTCTATAAATGAAACCCTGGAGGAATTTCCAACGCGTAATGTGGCATTTATATCTCTTCCTTGGCACAGCCGATCTTTCAAAGGAAATTCATTTAATTCTATTGCCTACATCCTTACCCATCCAGGAGGAATCACTAATAACCGGGGCTATTACTGCCTCTCCCAGTCGAGGGCTCGTTGCAGAAGCTTCTTCTTAAATTCATAATTGTGCTGGCAATGAGGCAGAGAGCACAGTGGGTACGTCTGTGCGGCCATTGGGTTCAGATACGTACCTAACTCAGGCCTCTTCCGGCGCGCTCTGAACAGGGCAGCAGCCGTTCCTTCTCTGTTACCTGACTGGGCAGAGAGAAGCCGGACACGCTGAAGAAGATGGCAGATAATCCTGGGCTGTATGGACCGAGGGATGTGTTCCTCATGCCATGGGACAGCCCTCTCTCTGTACCGTGAAGGAAGCAGGCCAGGCAGCTCTGACTCCAGCCAAAGCTCACATCCTCTATGGAGATTTCTAAGGACTTTGTCATCTAATCCTCAAGACATTTCATGAAGAAGACACATGAGGAGGAACAGTTCCTACAGAACTGCTGATGAGTGACGCAAAATGAAAGCCTGAGGCACCAAACTAGGCCCTCTGCATGTAGGAAGCAGTTGTGTAGCTTGGTGTATTTGAGGGCCTCTGGCGGTGGGATCAGGATCTATCCCTGGTGCGTGAACTGGCTTTTTGGAGCACATTCCTATGGTGGCATGCCTTGCTCAGCCTTGATGCAGCAGGGAGGGCCTTAGTCCTGCCACAACTGAATGTACCAGGATTTGCAGACTCCCCATGGGAGGCCTTACCCTTTCGAAGGAGTGGATGGGGGAGGCAGGAAGGGAGGCAGGAGACAGGGAGGGATGGAAGGGGAAATTATGGCTGGGATGAATAAAAAAAATTTAAAAGATGCTAAAGGATAAAATTTTGTACAGAATAGTCTCTCTCTCTCTCTCTCTCCCTTTCTCTCTCTCTCTCTCTCTCTCTCTCTCTCTCTCTCTCTCTCTCTCTCCCTCTCCCTCCCTCCCTCTCCACCATTCCTTCTTCCTTTGCTCACTCTCTGCCATGGTAGTCTTACTTCTTATTTAAGGTTGCATGCCTGGAGCACAGAAATGCTTCCTAAGTCCAACCCCACACAGGCTCCCAAGTCTACCAGGCTTTCCTCCCCAGCCACCAGATGGATGCACCTTGGTCCCCTGGGAGAAGGAGACAATACCCAAAGAGATCCCAGGATGCACCGGGAACAAACCCTGCACTAAGATGTCTCAAGGTACATGCCCCGTCTTGACTCTCCCTAGACCTAGGCCTAGGCACACTTTTGCATGGAGGAGAACAGCCATCTGTTTGAGAAACAGAAACAGAAACTGGACTGGGTCCTGGGGACCATAAGCAGAGAAGTAATGGGGAAGTAGGAATAGCAGATGAGGCAGAACCCAGGATTCCATGACTCATCTTCTATAGAAATTCAAGATTTTTGGATAATTGGAAATTTTGAATACTTTTGAATTGATAGTGACTTACAGACAGGGCCATATGCAGTCATACTGGCTACATACTCACGAAGCCAACCTTAGGTCATTTCTTTTTTACCATCTTCATTTGACAAATGGGAGAACACAGGCCCTGCAATCTGCCCAAGATTATGAGGTTGAGATAAAAGAAAAATATCTTAACATGAGTCGGTTGTCAGCCTTCCCTAGCACTTCACCACAAGGCCCTGTGCCAAAGCAAAACTGTATCCTGTCAGCCTGTATCACCATGCTGACCCAGCCACTGTTGGTCAGCTGTAGCAAGTTTTATCTCCGCTTGCCACGTGGAGGAAGTGTGGGTAAAAATCTCATAGGCTCATAAAGGAACATTTATGGTAAAAGCATCTGGTTATTGTCTGAAGGTCCCTACCCAGAACTCAGATCTGTCAGACATCTTCCCAGGTCTTTCCCGCCAACCTCCAAGCAGCTGGCCCTTGTCCTGGTTGTCTAGAAAGGACAGTGTACACACTGTGCCTTAGAAGAACCCCTCCCTGTGACCACCCAGTAAGAGAGAAATGTATGACCCATTTACCACTCAAATGTCTTAGGACTGTGTTTTCTGTGTCTTTGTGTAACCCCTTGGGTTTCACTGTCTTGATTCTAGAGGTGTTTCCCCTCTGTCTAACAGTCTAGCTTTCTCCAGAAGAGACCCAAAAAGTGCCCCCTGTACTCCCTAAGCAGAGATTTGCCACATGAGTGTCACTTGGGAATCTCCTGCTCTTATCTCAAATCAGTGGATCAGACTGGCCAATTAGTAGGTGCTGAACTGAGGTCTAACCTTGGACCACAGAATGGGGTGACCCTGAGCCTGTAAGGCTTTCCTGCGGCTCACACTGCCTGAGCAGGTGAGGAGCATTTTCACTGGTTTTAGGGAAGAAACTTTGACAGAACTGCCCGAAAGAGCCAAGCAGTCAGAGCCTTGGTGTGAGCCATTGCTCCAGCTCTCATGACTTCAGTTCTTCACGATGCCTAAGCATCTCCTTCTTCCTGGAACCCAGGCCCGGCTCCAGGTGTCCCAGTTCACCAGCTCGAGCCAAAAAGTGTCCCAGAACTTCATCTCTAAATGTCAGCCAAGGACACTCATTTCATGAACTATCAAAAGGCCATCCGACCCTTGGTGGTTACGGATGGGGAACTGTGGACAGTGCAGATCACAGAGCCTGGAGCATAGGGGATTCACCTGATGCCAGGCTTTAATGAAAATATGATCCTGACTGGAAAGCGAGAGTAGAGTGACTTGCACTTTGTTCCACGGCAGGAATAAAAGCATTGGCTCTGGAGATGGGGTGTTACGGGATGCTATATATCCTAGAGAAGGTGGAGAAAGAGGAAAGGGAAATTGAGACAAGGCGAGGTGTCAGAAACAAAGCCCACGGAGAACTGGAAACGCCTTTGTCTACTGCATGTGTCATCCATGGGCTGAGACTGGTGTTGAGTTAGCGGTGTGATGTGAAAACTATGGTCACCCTCAATCACCCCCACACTGACTGTGCTCTGCCAATTCTCTCCTCCTGGGAGACTTGAAACAGGCAAGCATGATGCGCACGACCGGAAGATAGAAAAAACTCATTCAGGTTGCTGCAAAGAGCTCTCTTTTCGCAAAGCATTCCCTTCCATGTGTGCCTCGCAGCCAAAAGATCTGTGTTTTCTCATCCTAAAGCATCCATTTACTGCTCAGGAGCAAAACTCGGCTGATGCTCCCTGCTGAGAGCCTTCAGCGTTTTGACTGAACTCATTCAGATTCCCATCAGTTTAGTCAACTGGTGTCGTATCAAATACCCATCAGTACCACCAGCCAAGTCGATTAGACACCTGGTCTTTCGAGGTGCTCAACTTGTTATTTCCGAAAACAAAACAGAAAAAAAAAATTACAACATCAAGACAAAAATAACCCTTCAATTTAGTTAGCAAGTGACTGACAAATTCTATCCAAAAAGTACATTTTGTCAAACAGCTTTGATTCTTTTCTTTCCTGAATCTCCTGAAACCATCAGCTGCTGGGAGGGGCGGCACTCAATGGTGGCATCTGCTTGCTAATAAGCAAGGAAGGGAGCATCAGAAGTGAGTCATCCAAACATCCCCTGGGAGCTAGGCATGGTGCTGCACCCATCAGTCTGGGCCCTCAGAAAACAAAGGCTGGGAAGGGGGTGTGGGCGGGGTGTAGGGGTGCAGACTGTGAACTCCAGGCCTACCTGGCCTGCATAATGGAGAGGCGCTACCTTCAACGAAAGTAATTGTCAGCATGGCCACTGCTCAGTCGTCCACAAGAGCAGTAAAAGCTAGAATCTTACAAAATGCACAGCAGGGAACCTCCAAACAATTGTTTTGTGCGTTAAAGAGTAATTTTCTGTTCTTTTAAGAAATTTACCTGCCATGGACCCTAATCCTGACCCAGAGTTCCGCCAGGGGATCATTTAATAGGCAGTAGCATTAAACTATCAGGCACTTGGTGGGTTCTTTCCAGGACGCATGCTTTTTTAAGAGAACAGAGGGCCAGCGGGACAGCTCGTCAGGTGATAACGCTTACCACCAAGCCTGATGACCCGAGTTCAATCCCTGGGACCCACATGGCAGGAGAACCAACTCCAGAAAGCTGACCTCTGACTTCCACCGGAGGGCTGTGGCACAGGCTTGCTCAAGCACATTCTCACACTCAAACACAAGTAAATAATTAATGTAGTTAAAGTGTGTCAATTCAAAAGAGGATAGATCCCTGAGAGGTTGGTGCTAGCCCAAAGCGGTGGACCACTGGTGGCATAACTTCACATGTGAGGCAGCAGGAGGAGGAGCCGGCAGCTGTGGTGGTTTTGATTGGTATTTGAAGTCACCTCACTTGTAGAAGCAGAAAATATTCACTCTGTTTCCATGGGATTAAGTGGCCTACTCTTGTCCAGTTCCACTGCTTAGATGTCTCCACTGGTCCTTGACATTTCTAAATTGGGAATAAGCCAATTATTTATTGCTAGTCCCTTGCCACCTACAGTTCACTCTTCCAGTTTGCTTCTGTTGCCTACACTGTGACACTCCGTCAGTCCCTATGGTTTGTTGGCTGAGTTCTGAGGTCCAGGAAAAACAAGTTACTTCAAGGGTGACTGTGGTGCAAAAGGGCATTTCTTGTTGGGTTCTTCTGGATGAAACTGATGTAAGAACCAACTGATCATAATGCCACGAGGCCATTGTCATCTTCAGTCACAGGGTACCATAACCTATCCTGTCCACAACATACTTTCGTATGCCACGTAACACTCTTTTTCTCATACTGAGTAAATGTCTGACAATAAATATCAGGATTAAATCTTTCATATAATCTTGCAGCCAAAAGACTCTAAATCATAAAGTTTGTTTGTTTAAGGCCCATTGAAAATGTATTATGTGGAAACAATAGTTCTACATAAGGTTCCTCAAAAACCAAGAAGTCCATATTCTTTTTTTTACATCAAAGGATGAATATTGGGTCTAGGGAAAGACCTAGGTCCAAATCCCAAGACTCGATATACTTCTGCAGTCTGGAGACTCTTTGCTGTGAAATTCTACCAGAGGAAAATGTATTTTGAGCAGGCACCACAGTATGTTTGATTGTATGCAATTATATAAAATTATCAGGGCACAATACAAGGGGGCAGGCTGTCTTTAATGGCAATGAATGCAAGTACTTGTTTAAGGTAGACATCACAGTTTTGACATTTGGGGAATTACAGTTTTCACTTTAGCTTTGTTTCGTAAGATGACTGTGATGAACTCATGATCAAAACTAAATAACAATAGCCCCATAAATGTCTTTCAAAGTTTTGGGACTTAGATTTGTCTTCTTAGAATACTCCTGACTGTCCATGTTAGGTAAATCCTTCGGCACCATGAAACTCCCACACGTTCCCAGAACGGTCATCATAAGAAGGTAATGTTATTAACCAATGGAAAAGTATTTATCCAGAGCGTGCATGAGCTACCACCATCCTCTTAGCTGTATGATGCTGATCTCAACACATGATAGACAAGAGCCATGTGTGACAGGTGACAATCTAAGACATAGTCCGAGCCAGGACACCTTATATTAAATGCTAGTAAGGCGTGAGTTACTTCTTAAGGTTGAAATAAAGCTATGAAGGGAGTAGTTTCCACCCACACCCCCCAAGATGGACTTAGGTACATCTCAGGATGAACTCTCTGATTTGGGGTGGATAAGCTCTCTGTGAGAAAAAGGGGAGCATGCCACTGAGGCAGACCAGACTTCACACTCTACTCAGGAGGTTTGACATCTGGGGGCCCCTGGGAAGCACTGAAGAGTCTGGAAGGAGAGATAATATGTATTATTTTCTCAAGAATATTCCAGATGTCCTAAGACTGGATGGTGGAGGACACAGAGACAACAGAAGTCTCAGCAGCAGAAATGACTAAAGTCAGAGTGGAGGTTGCAGCCTTTAGAGTGGAAAGAGGCAGGCAGAGCCACAGATTATGACATTTGCTCATTAATTAACCTTTCCCAAGGTCATCGACCTAATAGGCAGCAGAGCTATATATAGATCTCATGTCTCTTCACACCCCTTGAGGTGATTTTTCTTCTGCTTTGCTCTGTCAGGGAACACCTGGTCCCTCTGGTTTGCTTTCCCCCAGGGAGGTAGGTGATCAAGAAGTCAGCAGAGGACAGCAGCTTGTGGCCTCCAGCAGGGTGACGAAGGCCGGCAATTGGAAAGGAACTGGCACTGCCTTTCCAGATGCATCTGTCTTTGCAGGATCCACACGGAGGCTCCATGACAATCCGCCTTCTCAGCCCTGAGATAACTTGTTTCCCAGTGACAACAAGCGGAGATGTGAGCATATTTTCATTCAAGTTCAAGTCTTAATTAAAACCATAACCCAGTCAGCTGGAGAGCATGGGAGCCGAGGAGAAAATACCAAGTGTGGAGAAACGTGGGTCTACTCATCCCCACTTGGGGTTCTCATCTGTCCTTCTGAGACGCTGGAAATCTATATCCCTTCATCCTAGAAAGTGCTCCTCCTCACGTACTTGTTTTGTTTTGTTTTTCACTCTTTGGGAGCCGGTCACCCAGCACCCAAATAAATACACGGAGACTTATTTCTACTTATGAATGAATGCTTGGCCTTAGCTTGGCTTGTTTCTCGCCATCTTTTCTAACTTAAATTTTCCCATTTCTCTTTAGTTATATTTTGTCTCTGGGCTTTTTACCTTTCTTTATTCTATATATCTTTCTCTCCTTCTTACTCTGTGGCTGGCTGGGGGCTGGCCCCTGGCATCCTCCTCTCCTTCTCCTTTTCTTGCTCTTAGTTTGCTCTAGATTTTCCCTCCTATTCATTCTCTCTGCCTCCAGCCCTGCCTATTTCTCTCGTCTGCCTAGCTATTGGCCATTCAGTCCTTTATCAGACCAATCAGGTGATTTAGACAGGCAAAAGAACACAACTTTACAGACTTAAACAAATGCAACATAAAAGAATGTAATACATCTTTGCATCATTAAACAAATTTTCCACAGCATAAACAAATGTGATACATCATAAACTAATATTCTACAAAATCCCCAGGTGCCTTTCTAATTACCCCTTCCTTCCATTCAGCCCACAAAACACTCTCTGGTCCCTTCCTTGGAACTGACCGGTAGAATTCAGTATAAAAAAGAAAAGGCTCTAGGTATTATAAGCAGAAATGGATTCTGGGTATTTAAGGGCTTCGAAAATTTGGAATAGGGTTGCAGGAAGCCACCACTGAACTACTGACCTTAAAGTCCAGTCAGTGTATTAGAGACTGGAAAGCAGAATCACTTTCCCTCAGCCCTACGGACCTGATGGCCGGACTGAGATGCAGAGATGCAGGGAAAGGTCATGTATCCACGGACCTCGTTTCCTAAGAAAACAGACAGGACAGGAAGAAGCCTTCTGCTTTACCACTTCCTCAAGTGTTGCTTAAGTTTTACAGTCAGGGCTGAAGAGATTCTCAGCCGTTAGAAGGACTTGCTGCAGAGAGGACCAGAATTTGCTTCTCAGCACACGCACATCAGTAGGCACTGGTGCCTATAACTCAGCTCCAAAGGATCCAATACTCTCCACTGGCCTCTGAAAGCACACACACACATACACACATATGCACACACACACACACACACATGCATGCACAAACTCACACACACATATACACACATACCACATACACACACACATTCACGCACACACACATACACATATACACACATATAAACTCACACACACGCACACACACACATACACATATTCAAGAAAATCTTTACATACCTATATTAACACAGCCTGATTTTCTTCTTAAAAGCTACCTAAAAGGAAGCTAAGAAATGAATTTCAGATGCCCAACCCCAGAGCATTGCAATATATCCTTAAAAGAGGTCTGAGTTAAGACTCTTTCTCTTTTTTATAGTTTTCATTGAGCTATGTATTTTT
>JAQHUG010000004.1:11890708-11916311 GCA_028555095.1 Dicrostonyx torquatus
TTTCTTCCTTTATTTCTTCCTTGACCCATTGATGATTCAGGTGAACATTGTTTATTTCCAAGTGTTTGTGGGCTTTCTGGAATTAGTGTGGCTGTTGAATTCTAATTTTAAGCCATGGTGATTCGATAAGGTACGTGGGGTTATTTCAATTATTTTGTATCTGTTGAGGTTTGTTACATAGTATGTGGTCAATTTTTGAGAAGGTTCCATGAAGGGTTGAGAAGAAGGTATATTCTTTTATAATTGAATGGAATATTCTATAGATGTCTGTTAAGTCCACTTGAGTCAGAACATCTGTTAATTCCCTTATTTCTCTGTTAATTTTTTGTCTAACAGACCTGTCCAGTGGTGCGAGTGGAGTGTTGAAGTCTCCCACTTTAGTGTGTGGGGTTTAATGTGTGATTTAATCTTTAGAAGTGTTTCTTTTACAAATGAGGGTGCCCTTGTTTTGGGGGCATAGATGTTCAGTATTGAGATTTCCTCTTGATGGATTTTTCCTGTGACTAATATGAAATATCTTTCTTTGTCTCTTTTGGTTGATTTTAGTTCGAAGTTTATTTTGTTAGATATTAGGAAGACTACACCAACTTGTATCTTAGGTCTATTTGATTGAAATTTTTTTCCCAATCCTTTACTGTGAGGTGATGTCTGTCTTTGAGGTTGAGGTGTGTTTCTTGTATGCAGAAGAAGGATGGATTCTGTTTTAGTATCCAATTATGTTAACCTTGTTATTGTATAGGTTAGTTGAGTCCATTTATATTAAGAAATATGAATGACCAGTGATTGCTAGCCCCTGTTATCTTAGTTTTTATTGTTGGTGATGTTATTGTGTGGTTTTTTCCTTTCTTTGGGATTTGCTGCTGTGAGATCATATATCGTCTGTGTTTTTGTGGATGTAGCTAACTTCCTTGGGTTGGAGTTTTCCTCCTAGTACTTTGTGTATGGCTGGGTTTGTGGCTAGGTAGCCAAAGACTCTTTCTGCCACATGCTATGCCATGCCCATGTATCTAACTACCACTCAATATCCAAAAGTCAGGGAACATGGACTCCACATCTTTCCACTGCAAGCCTTGCAGATGGAAAAGCCTCACAAAAGATAAACAGACAATTAAATAGCAAAGCACTTTGTTTTCAGTTTTGTCTTATTTTCCTTTTGATTTTTTTCATGTGTTTAAATATGCCCTATATATTTGACCTCCTTGAAGGCATTGTACGTTAATATTACTTTGCAATGTCCCCAAAGGGGAGATATGGGGTGGATATACATTTACATATCTTAAATCCAACCTAATCACCAATAGGTTTTCTTCTCCCAACTGGTATCTCTATCCCATGAGATCCAAAGGATAGGCAACTAACTTCAAAATTGAGAGGATAACAGTCTTTTCTTAATTTATCAAGCTATTTTAGCTTTATAATGTCTCCAGTGGGCAAATGTTTTTGTACCATTTTCAATTATTATTAATCAGTATAGTTGAATAATTAATTAATAATACTGATTAATAATAATTGAATATTGGTAATTAATCAACTAGTATTATTACTAATTGAGAAGATGATATAAGTGGCCATATATACCTCATAGTAGATACTCAACAAATAATAGTCATTTTCCTCTCCCCCAAACTCTCCCCTTTCGTTAAAAAATAGATGGGCTGGAGAGATGGCTGGGTGGTTAAAAGCACTGACTGCTCTTTCAGAGGTTCAATTCCCAGCACCCACATGGCGGCTCATAAGTGATTGTAAATCCAGTTCCAGGACGATCTGACACCTTCACACCATTGCACATAAATACATCACTAAAAAATTGATATATCTGGGTTCCTGCTTAGAGATCCTCCAGTCTAATGCTTGAGGGGGTAACAGCAGCTTCTCTGTTGTCCTTTACATGTGATAAACATGTAAACATGGTAACAGCTTAAAGCAGCAAACACTCATGTCTCACTGTGCTTGAGTGGGAATCCTGCAGTAGCATGGCAAGATCACCAGGGTAACCGCAGTAAACATGACGGCCAGGGATGCTGCCGCCTGTCACTTAGGCGTTTGCTGTCAAAGTGGCTCACGCAGACTGACAAGCTGTCATGGGCCCCAGTAAAGTCCCCGGCTTCTCTTCATGAACTCAAGAATCTTGACTGTGGCCATGACCTGGAAGCAGCCTCTGCCAAAACTGGTGACCAGAACACAATGCTAAAGTGGAAATGTCTTTCATAATTTAAGTCAAAGTCACAGAACAACCTTCCCGCAGTTTCCTGCTAGCTACAGAATTCAACTCTATGAATACCAGAAGGCAAGTGGAGGGAAGGCCACCTTGTTGGCTGGCTGTCATGTCTAAAAGCTGCCTAAATTGACTCTTCCAGATATGATGTGGGAGAGAATTTGAATTTTTTTTCAGTTATTTTTCAGAAGGGTCTTGAATTTGTTATCCTCCTGCCTCAGAATCCTAAGTTACTGGGATCCCAGGTGTATGCTGCCATGACAGGCTCTGGCTTTAAATAACTTAATTCAACAGTGTGAAGCAATCATTGGAGACGCTTTTATCTTTGTCGGTAGTTCAGCTCTGGAGTACATGACTCATCCAAAAAACTATAAATATTAAATAAATTTATCCTTAAAGTAATACATACTATACCCAGACATGGTCCTAACCAAAGGATAGAGTGCCTAGGAGCAGTTCTTTCAATGATAGACATATATGGGGATGTGTTACATATACATATATGTGTAATAAAATTTTGTCATATGTATAAAATAAAATTATGTAGGTATATGTAAGGTCTGATAAAAAAAAAGAACTGTAAGGATGATCACTGAATTGTTTTACAAACACATGTAAATCTACACATGTACACTTTCACATGTGTGAAAGAGAAAGAAAACTGGGAATTATAATGCTACAAAAAATTATTATATAAACCTTTTCAAAAATTAAAATAATAGTAGGACTGAAGGTGTTATATTTCTCAAATTTAACTTTCAAATTACCATCATTAAATAATAAATTACTAATAATTTCTTAATAATTAAAGAGTAATAAATCATTTTATTTTAATAAACAAAATTGATAGATAATAAAATTAATGAAAAATAAGAAAATTTTTATTTTTCTTAGTATAGAAATTATCATATTTTTAAATATAGAAATTGAACATTTTATAGAAGTACCAAGTTCTTAATGTTTTTCAAAAGTTTTTTCTGTTTTCCTATCTTTATAGGGTTATAAAAACTAAAAATACTGCTATGGAGAAATAGAAATTTCTCTAAAGTTTTGCAATTTCTTTAGCTTCATATTAATTCATCCTCCTTTAGATAAAGTCATGTAAAATTAAATATAATAATTCACACATTCCATATAATTCATATAAAAGCTGGGTGTGATCATTGAAGCAGGAAGATCAAGAGTTTAAGTCATCTTTAGCTATATAGCAAATTCAAAACCAGACAGGCTACTGTGTCTCAAAATTAAAATTAAACTAAAATAGTTCATAAGGTGTGATCCCCTGTCTGGAAGACTGTTGACAGCCATCCACCTTTCCTGCTGCATGGATTATGAGCAGAGCACTATCTGTGCTCTCCCCGTGTCCACGGAGGCCAATTCTGAATTCAGAAACCAGTGACGGGTTTTGTTCTCTTTGTGTACTCTTAGATCTAAACAGAAGAATAAGAACACGGTCCCTTGGTGGACTGTATTCTCCTCTTACCTTCCGTGTGCAACCCTTAGAATGTCTATATCTAAAGCCACAAGTGTCGGCAGAGATGTCATAGGTGAGCCATTGGGACTGAGTGGAATACTGCGTGCCCTGCTGGAGGAGAGGTCCCCCTGAAGCCAGATGGCAGGTTTATACCCAATCGGATTGCATGTCTCCACCGATCTGGGCTCCCCGTCCTGACTCTTGGCCATAAATGGAGTGCTCACGGAGGAAGTCGTGTATCACTGGGGTTCCCTCCAAACTCCTGATCAGATTTTCGCTCTCTTTAGTTCAGAGCCAACCGCCTCAGCCTTAAGTGGGAAGGAATTAAGAACATTACTGAAATGACAACAAAGTCAGCCCTTAGGAGAAAATGCCCAAGGAGAAGAATGTGCCAGTCAGACACTATAAAGAAATAGAACGCAAGAACATTTCCTAGCCCATCCAAAGCTCTCTTAAAAGTCGATCCTAGGGAAATGATATTAAACATCTTTTGAACAGATGTCTTCATGACTGTTGTTTATTCATCCACTAATCTTGACAAGTTGATTGCTTTGAACAGTACCTACAGACAATGAAGCACACCTCCGATGTGTCTGCGAGGGTGTTCCCAGGGACCGCCAGATCTTGAGGACTCTGGCAGAAAGAATGGTGTTACCCTCTGATGGGTTCACAGTCTTACAAGTCTAGTGGGAGTTTGTGGAAATGTGGAAGGTGGGGTCTGGTTGGAAGAAGTGGGCTGTAGGAGCTTGTCCTTAGGAGCTGCATTGTCCCCTGGCCCTCCTCTCTGCTGCTGTCTTCCATGCGGTGATGTCTATGGCCCCTTTCCCGTCACAATGCACTGCAGCTCTGGACAGCAAGATGCATCATTCCTGCTTGGCCTTGTTCCTGGCACACATTCTGTCGCTGTGACACAAATTCTGACTAACACACTCACTCAGCATTTTGAGTGGGACAATCTTATGTTGCACAGACATAACCTACACATTGCAGGATATTTGGCCTCTCTATGTTCTGCCAAATAAATACGAGTGATATCTCTTGGGCATGGCAACAATTAAAATGTCCTACCCCTGCCGGGCGGTGGTGGCACACGCCTTTAATCCCAGCACTCAGGAGGCAGAGGCAGGCGGATCTTTGTGAGTTTGAGACCAGCCTGGTCTACAAGAGCTAGTTCCAGCGCAGGCTCAAAACCACAGAGAAACCCTGTCTTGAAGAAAAAAAAATGTCCTACCCCCATCTCCTACCCGCTTCCATCTACCTGTGGAAACCATTGCAGCAAAGGCGATTTTTTTTTTCTTTGCTCGTTGTTTTTAATTCCTTGTGATTGGTACACTTAATAGGTGTTCAGCAAGCCCTCTTCAATGACTAGTATCCAACACAGGATTTATTGTGGAGAAATCAGTGCTTTAAAAAGATTAGCCATCCTAAATATTTATTCTAGCAAATCCTCTCATTAAATCTCTGTAGCTGGAGTCTTTAGAGCTGGTGAACAACCCAGAAAGGATGAGAGGAGAGTGGCCAGAGCTGCCACGTGCTGACAGTTGCGAGATACCAGTGTGCCGGTCCTCCACACACTTCCTTATGAGGCAGTTTTCAGCATCCCGTGTGAAGAGGGATCTGAGCCCAGCGTGGCTCTGCAGCAAGTGATAGGGCTGAGTTTGACTGGACCCTGGTCTGGTCCCATGTCTTTCTGTCTCACCACCATGACTATCCCAGTGGGTCTTGTTCATCAGGACTCACCCTGACTTTAGCAGACCTGTGTTTGAATATTTTTAACACTCGATTTATTTTCCAATGATATCCAGAACAATGCCATCTTTTCATAGTCTTTGATATTTAAATACAGACCACCTACAGGTCATGTGTGAGAGGCTAGATGACAAACACATTGGCAAATGTCTTTAGGGACCTCCCAAACACAAACAACCCTTAAAACCCAACTACTGCAGGCCAACCCTAAATGGCTCTTTTGAAAATCTGAAGAAAGCACAATTTGGAAACCTGGTTAGTTAGGCATAAAGGAGAAGGAACTGATAAAAGTGAAATTGCTAGGCCCTCAGCTCCGTGCCTAGTCTTTGAGTTTACCTCTTGGGTAAACTGGTCCAGATTTGTCTATTTTAGACCCAGCTGGTTTTCCGGGAACCATGGAGCACTGGGAACAAGGACTGACTTTTGCTTTGTCCTTAACAAGATTCCTAGAGAAAGGGGCAGAAGAGAAGCCCAGGGAGTCTAAGCTTGAAGGATGCTGCCCATTACAGCAGGATGCAGGGCTTAGGGACGGTGTCCCGCGTCCCTCTGCATCCCTCTGCATCCCTCTGCATCCCTCTGCATCCCTCTGCATCCCTCTGCGTCCCTTCTCAGCCTGTCCTCCAGCAGCAGCATTCCAACTTCTCCACTGTCTTTTCTCTCTTGTCTTTTTTTATCCTTTTCTCTATTCTTCTTCCCTTCCTTACTGGAACTTTTTGCATCTCCCATCCCTCCTTTCTGTCAATTCTAACTATACTTCTCACCAGTGCACGATGCCCATTTCCACTCCAGGTGGGCTTCCTTTCTTCTCTCTTTGCTATTGCACAAACTCTGTTTGATAACTAATAATCTTAACTAATGTTCTCCATCCAAACTCCCAGCATCCCACCGAACTTGATAGATATACTTCATAAAATCTCTGTGCTGGTTAGCTTCTTGTCAACTTGGTGCAAACTAGGATCATTTTGGCAGAAAACTTCTCAATTGAAAAAAAAAATGCCTGCCTAAGATTGGTCTGAAGGCTAGTTAGGTGGGCATTTTCTTGATTAATGATTGATGTGGTAGAGGCCCAGCCCACTGTAGATGATACACCCCTCGGACAGGGGTCCTGGGTTGTATGATAAAGCAAGCAGGCTGAGCAAGCCATGTGAGCATGTCAGGAAGCATTCTCCCACAGTCTCGGCTTCAGCTCCTGCCTCCAGGTTCCGGCCATGACGTCCTTCCTAATGGGTGGTAACCTGTAAGCCAAACCCATCCTTTCTTTTTTTTTTCTTTTTTTTTTATTGTTAAAAGAAAAATTTACATTTACTCCCCTTGTTCCCGGCCCTCCCGCTCCCCCACTACCCTACCGCCCTCCCCCTGCTTCCTTAAGATGGTGCAGGATACCCTGTCCTATGGGGAGCCCACGGCCCTCCCCCCTCCATCTCGGTCTAAGAAGATGTGCATCCATATAGAATAAGTTCCCAAATAGTCAATACATGCAGAAGAGATAGGTCCCAGTGCCATTATCGTTGGCCTCTCAGTCAGTCCCCACTGGCAGTCACATTCATAGGGTCCACTTAGGTCATATGCTCATTCAGTCTCGGTCCAGCTGATGAGCTCCCAATAGATCGAGCACACTGTCTCCCATCCTTTCTTTCCCCAGGCTGCTTTCGAGCAGTTCTTTATCTCAGCTCTAGAAAGGTCACTAAGAACGCCCCAGCAGTAAACTCCCCAATCTTGAGTCACCTCAACTTAGGTTCAGTTGTGCATCTATCTGTCTTCCTCAAGGCTAAGAGCGTCAACAAACCGTCTGTTTCCTCTCCATGACTGACTCTGGTTTGCAAAGCAAAGGGCAGTCCGTTATGAAAGATAGGAATGACTGAGAGAGTTCCATCTCCATAAGCCACATACTCTTACGTCTGAGACTGCATACCACCTGCAACTGGCTTCCTCGGGAGCACGCTGTTCGGGTGTGACCCCCGAGAAGGCTGTGAGGGAAGCACAATTTAACTTCCACGGGCCGTGGCACACTCTGGAATTGCTGAGGTGCTGGCATCGTGTTTCATCTGGAGGTGGAGGATGGAAATAGTCTTTACAGCCATGAGCCTAGCTTTCGTTGTGTTTTGGTTTTGTTGTTGCTAAATGAAATCTGGTCTTGCTTATTTTCTGAATGATTTGACCGCTAAACATAAACTGCGGAATCCATGAAGATTGCTTCCATGCCTCTCCTTCACCCCACGGCCTCTTGCTTGGTGGCTTTCGGTGGCAAGGATCCCAGGTTTCACCTCCACACCTGTGTGAATGAGCTGAGGGATGCTCTGACTCCTTCACATACAGAACCCGCTTCCCAGGCAGCCCTGAGAGCCTGCCAGCCTGCCAGCATGCCTGCCTGCCTGCCTATGCTCCCAGGTGAAGCTGGTACTCAGCACTCACCTGTAGTAGGTGGGCACCAGAACAAAGACAGACCTAGGGCAAACTCTTGATTGCACATTAGCATTACCTGTGGTGCTTCTAAAACTCCCAGTGCCCCATGTGGGATGACACATGAAGTCAGGATCTGTGGGGAAGAAGACCTGATCACAGTAGGGGGGTTGTTTTGTTTTGCTTTGTTTTGTTTTTCAAGACAGACTTTCTCTGTGTAGCCCTGGCTGTCCTGGCACTCACTCTGTAGACCAGGCTGGCCTCGAACTTAGAGATCCGCCTGCCTCTGCCTCTGGGATTCTGCACTGAGAGTGAGAGCTGGAAGGAAGGAGCAGTCACAAGGAGCTGGCGAACTTCCATTCTCCTTCATGGGCCAGCAAAAGCCGCCTGGGAATGGTGGCCTCTGTGAAATCCTGTAGCTCTCTCACTCCCTTGTGTTGCAGGCTGGCCGTGGGTGGCAACGCACAGCTGGCATCTTTCCCCGCAGGTCTAATTTTCTCTACCTCTGACTTCTCAACACCTTCAGATCGTGATTAGAGTCACAGCCTCTCCTCCTAGTCACCTACCGTGCTTGCCACCAAGTCAGGCTAAGTGATGATTCAAGAGCGTCATCATAGAAATGCCACCTGAAGCCAATTTTGAAGAGCTGTGGGTTTTGTGGGGAAATTCACTGCCTAGAAGGACTCCTGCCAATGTCGTATCATGCTGAGACATGTCATACACAAGGAAAGAGGAGACTCAACCCCTGGATGCTGTGCTAAGTTAATCAAGCCCCTGGGTTCCTTCTGCTGGTCCTTAAAAGAAACCATTGACTGCCTCCCTTAGCTCACCTAACGTGACTCTAATGCCATTATAAGCACCACATGCTACCTGCAAGAGAACAGTCAATAGTCTTCTCTCTGGTGTTCTCTGAACAAGAGGGTCCTGGAGTGGCACCTGCTGAGCATTGACTCAAGCCCCACCACCCACCCAGGCTCAGTCCTGCCTTCCCACTCTGCATTGGTGGTGGAAAAAAAAAAAAAAACTATGTGCAGAAGAAAGGATCAATCAGCATTTGGTTTGGTTTGGTTTGGGGGAAGTAAAGATGGTACTGTTTTGTGACAGATGCTTTCCCTAGAGGAGATGTAACACACACTGTCTTCTCACCCCAGAAAGGGAACCCTTGACAGACCAAGTCCTGGTTTCAACAAGGTTCAATGCAGTGAACCAGTGACTCTTTATCGGCGTTATTAACGGGAGTATGAGTAAGGCGTTGCTTACAAGCAGCGGTGACTCAAAAGCAGCGGTGACTCAAAAGCAGCGATGTCACTGGGAAGCTCATCCAACCAGACGGCTCTGGGAGCTGCCCCGGCAGCACTCTGCACAGTTTGCCGACAGCTCAACAGTCTAGGGTGCCTCTGCTTCCTATCATTTGGCTGCCCAGAATCTCCTCCCCAATAGCCGCTTGCTATTCTTTATACTGCTGGAGAGTTGCCCTCCAGAATCTTGCGAGTTTCTATTCTTGCAGACATAATTTTTGATTGCCTCCTGTGTCTCAGGAACCCTCACCCCACCGGTGCCCTTGAGGGGATGCTTCAGCTGGAAGGAGAATGCCAAACAAATACTCGAGGATGAACGAAGTCCTTGGGTCGAGCACAGAAAGGCTGAATCCTTGCCTGAGTGACAGCAAGCCATCTTCTCCCCGTGGTGAGAGGGAGATGTGCTCTTCCACATGGAATCCAGGGTCACCAGCTTAATCTACACAAAGCTGGACTCTGGAGAGTGTTAAAGACTCAGCAGCCCATAGTCCCTGTGTGAAAGAGAGACATCTTCAGGGAAGGGTCGAGGACCCGCAGCAAAGGGTTGATGATGGCATTGTAAAAAGGAGCCCGGGGTTGTGCACGGGGACACTGGGTCAGTTCAGGTCCTGGGTCTGCTTTGGCATTGTAAAAAGGAGCCCGGGGTTGTGCACGGGGACACTGGGTCAGTTCAGGTCCTGGGTCCGCTTTCTATGTGACTTCAAGCAAGCGCTCTCATTTCTCTGGGCGTGTCAAATGGAAAGAACATCGTCTCCCCCTCACCGCCACCTCTGTCGATATGGTGATAACCTTAGGACGCTGCTGTGGGGGAGGGGAAGTAAAACACGGTGTCCATGATGATCTAAGACATTCCAGAGTTTGGAGTCACGAACATTCTCCTACCTCCAGGAATTACTTCATTTGTTCAGCCAGTAAAAACTATTTAATGAGAACCTGCTATGTAGACAATGCTGGCTGGACTTCACCGTTTCCTGTCTATCTCTAAGAGTTGGCATATAAACAGCAATGGCAGGGAGATAACCCATGGCATAGTCACTGTTTTTGTCTGTGTCTCGTGGATGAAATGACCCAACAGAGGCAGAAAGAAGATGTCCCCAAGACTTGAACCAGTAAGTCTGGCTCTATACAATCCCTATTCAATAACATCAACTGTCCGACGCCACCGGGGTACAGTTTCAAGTAACGGAATGAGGGAAGGGGAAGAAAGGGAAGGAGAGATGAAGAGGAGAGAGATTCTTTCAAATATGTCCTAAGCACCACCCAGGCCAGGGGAGAATTAGGAGTGCCTATAGGAAGTCAGAAAGGGAACATGGCAGTGATGAGCTAGAATACAGGGTCAGAATTTAGAGAGGGAGGTAAAGGAGAGCCATGCACATCAAAGTAGAGCTGGGCCTGGGATGGCCTGGCCCAGACGGGAACATAGGCTAATACAGGAGGCACACATGGAGAAAAACCTGATGGTTTAGTAATTGCTTCTGATTGGGGTGCAGCAGGTACAATACATAGAAAGAACGCTGAAGGGTGACGCCACTTTAAAAGTATCGGCTGGAAAGGGTGGAGCCACCCCCTGCACATGCCCCTCCAAACTCGTGTCTCAGGGCAAGCATCAAATGGGCTCCCAGGGCCACAACCAGTGTTCCCCTGCCAGCTACAGTACCCCAGCTTAGGCCCTATGGGGAGAACCTGAAAGGTACAGCCACAGACCCACTGGTCACCAGCTGTCTCTAAGTCCAGACAGTCTGCAGCTGGCCCAGAAAGACTATGCTGCTTCTGACCCTGTCCCTCCCAGCCCGAACCTCTGGCCAGTGAGTTAGCCTTTCCATCCAGATTAGATTTGGTGGATTGGAGCTGCCAAGAAAAACTGAGCATCCCTATAAATGATAGGCCCTAGCCAGCCTCTTACACAACCCCCGCTGACAGAGGTACAGCTCACCCTGGCTCAGTTACTAAAATGTTCACTTACTCTATCTGCCTAATGACTGACCAGAATGGCAGGGTCTGGGGCCTTGTCGAGAGAACCAAACCAAAGGGAAACCAAGAGGGCTGCCCAAGAGAGAGTAAGGCTAAGGGTCAATCAACCTTTAGCTTACCTTAAGTAGAAATGTTTGTGTGTTGACATGGTAGGTAGAATTTGAACCAGAACGGATGAAAACATGGTGCGGGTGGGGACTGTGTTAGCCCTGTAGATCCAAGGACTTCCACTAATGGGGCCTGTTCACTTTTTAAAAAAAAAAAAAAACAGTCAGGCTCATGGGACCTGTGGAATCTTCGCCAGCAGGAGTAGCTCACGAATCCAAAGTGCTAGACATTGGAAGGGCAACAGGAAACCCCAGCCTCGGATCCTAACTAAGGTGGTAAAACTCTATGGAACTGTTCCCTGCGTTACTTGCAAAGCCAATCAATCCAACACATATCCTCAAGAACCCACGGATCACTCTTTCTTCTCCAGAGCGGCGGCAACTTCAGAACAGCATAAATGGGCTGTTGGAGATTCAGACCGTATCTACACTTAAACTAAGAGACCATGATGGCAGGAGAACCTTGACTCCACAGTAATGGTCCAAGGCCAAGTCCAGTCCCGCCCAGGGCAACAGGAGTATGCTGGGTGGAAGCTAGCTAGCCTTTCCCCTTTGTCCATGGGTATTTGTAGTTCTGTGAGGAATGAACTATCGGTTAGAGAAAGGAGCCAAGATAAAATTTCAAAATGAGAGCAGCAGAGTAGGATCACGTTTTCCAAACATTGGGAAGAGCACTGGGGTCTCTATCTTGTCTTTGATGGGGACACCCTCCCTATGTGCCACCAGGATCCACACTGGGAATTCTGACCTGGGGTGTGATTTCTCCTACTTGCCCGCGGATCTGAGACCTGACATGAACAGTGGGTCTCAGTTCCTCCAGCACGGGAAGGGCAAGCTGGCCAGGCTTACCCTGTGTCACCACGTTTCTTCTCAGTGCCCACTACACATTATCCTGTCCCTGCCATCCAAACCCAGCTCTTCTTAGACAAGACCCGGGGCCTTTCCACTTAAAGGAAGGCTATGAGTCATGGTAGGTGCCCAATAAAAAGGGCTCTTGCAAGCAGAATGGAGAAGCCAGTCTGTTTGGGATGCCTGGCTTTATGGAGAAATGTGGGGCTGGTCCAAATCGCCTTTCTGTCGGTACTTCTGAGGGAGAAGAGAAGGTGAGGGGCAGCCAAAGAGAAAGAGAACACGCCAAACAGATCATTATGTGTTCTTGGAAGGCAGTTTAATGGACTGGCTCAAAGCAGGGCTGGGAACGGGCTCTGAGGCCCTCAGTCAGGACGTGGCTGGGGCAGAGAGCCACATTCACTTCTACCAAATGGAGACGCCTTGTGGAAACTTTGCTCTTTGAGACTCAGAAGCACAAATAGCACGTGGTTTCTCTCAGATGCAGAGTCTTGATTTAAATATATCCATGAAAAATAGAAGGGAGACTATGATGGGAGAGGATGAAAGGGTAATGGGGGAAAGAAAGGCAATGGCACATTTTTCCTTCGTATGAAACCTAGGTGTGTGTGTGTGTGTGTGTGTGTGTGTGTGTGTATGTACACATGTAAAACAGGAAAGCAGAAGGTGAACTATTTATGGGCAGGATGGGAACCGGCAAGGGCGAGGAGCAAGGGTAGTGGAGAATATTGGGGTGGTGAACGTATAAGCCAAATACCACGATACATTTGTAAGAAAAGATCATAATGAAATGATTTTATGTACTAAAAAATGTAAGAGAAAAGAGGAAGGGAGGGGAGGAGGGAAGAAGAAAGAGGTTGGTTCTGTTTGAGATCGGAATTCTTGTCCCTGATTATTCTAGCCATTTTTCTCATCGATTTGGAAGCACTAGAAGGAAAATTAAAAAGGCACAAACTGACAACTGTGTGCCAGGAACTAAGTCAGCACTTCTGTCATCCTAGGACTCCTAGGTTGCCCTTTGAAGAGGGCGACATGGAGGCCTGCACAGTGTGAGCGGCTGGGGCACTTTCCAAGCATAGAGACCTTCTCTTTACGAGGCCGTTTTTTTTTTTTTTGCCACACATCTCACCACCGCCCTCAAGCCAAAATTCCCCTTGTTTTCACAGGATAAACATTCCCATGGCAGAGGAACACTGTGTTCCCTAGAGGAGATGCAAGCACCTCGTTCCTGCAGAGGACGTGTGGGCTTATGAAACCGAGTGCTGGGCCTAGGTCCTGGACAGGAGCCTAGGGCTTGGCACCAGCTCTGCAGACCTCAGCTGGGTCCCAGCAAGGCAACAGGGGTGACAGGGGAGCTCAGGTAGGGGGCTGGGTCGAGTCCTGACATTGCAGCAAACCGCCAGTGCTGCGTGTCTCCGGTAGATACCACAGTGAAAGGGGAGCTTCTCTGGCAAGTACAGAGAGGGCTACTGAAGGTGCCTGAGAAAGCCTTGCTCTCCAGTACTCTGCAACTTAACTTTCTAGAACACTGTCAGCATACAACAGGGTTTGGGGCAGAAAAGAAAGCAGCGTCTTTGGAGAGTAAAGCTTCCCTTACATGACCATCAATCAAGATAAATATAAAAGAGTTTGATTGGCAGGATTTTCTTCTCTCTTGGTGGTATACAAAATGAACAATACATATCTAAGTTAATAGCATCTTAGAGTCAATAAGATATAAGGTTTTCAAAACAAGCATCGTTATTATTCTTCAATGAGACCACTGGTGGATTTTGCGTGGATCTTTTCAGAACATCCTTAGCCCACCTAGATGCATGGATGGCTCTCGTGTCTGGATATCTGTCTCCCTTGCGATTGTTTCTGTTGAAATGTTTACCGAAGGCCCGGAGATGCAGTATCAACTTTAGGCCACTAGAGGGGGAGAGAACATTGGGGGACAGATGCCCAGTCTCCTCGCGCTGTGGCGTCTGCTTTCTCCTAAATCTTTCCAATATGCCCCTTTACAACAGCCTGTCCCCCTCTCACTGGAACCCCACCTGCAGGGTGAGATCAGGGAGCGGGACCCCTTTCCACTGTCGACGCGGGCTGGATTCTACGTTTGCAGAGCCACATAAAACTCAGCCCTAGTTTAATGAGCTGATCTCGCGAGCAAGAAAAAGGTACTAGTCATGGCCTCAACTCTGCCTGCTACAAAGGCAGCGCTGAGGGGTGGCCACCTTTTTCCTAAGCCATTCGGAGGCTCCCGAGATCCACAAGGATTTGTGATGCTTTCTAAAGAAATGTATTCACTTTTGCTGTCACCTGGAGCCTTCCTTAAAACCCCTTCCTCTTTCTTCTTTCCCTTCCTATGTCCATCTGCCCCGCCCTTCTTCTTTTCCTCTCTACACTTAGAGGGAGTTATTGAATACTTACTATATGTGAAGAACTGTGCCAGGAGCAGAGACATCGAAGTAAGGAGAACCAATCACTGTCTTTATGAGTCTTGGTTCTGGGAGATTTAGACAAAAATCTACAAATCAGCTACGAGGAAAAACAGTGGCCCCCAACAGTGCTTGTTTCTATATAAACTTTGCAGACCCTCTTGGGTCTCAGAGGTCTCCAACAGGCTTAGAGCGGCCACTCCCAGCTGTGTCTCTTCAGGAGGTAGATCCTCCTTGTCACGACTAGGGGCTGTTTCCACTCCATGGTGTATCCCGGAAGGCTTCTCTGTCGAGGTAACTGAAACAAACCCTACCAAGTAAAAAGTGAAGGACCGAGCTTCCGAACCCCAGGCCTGCCCTCTCAGCACCGCCACAACAGAAGGAAGGCAACACCATCCACTAGCCAAAGTCACGGGCCGGAGAAGCTTGGGACAACTGAATCTGTGGGAATTCATTGCATAGAGCCCTGCTTGTGTGCAAAAGATGACGGTTTTGTTCTGAAGGCAGCTGAAGTTGTTTTGAGGGAGGAGGGCCATAGGTTTGTTTGGTAGGATTTTGTTATTGAGAGTGATCTCCGGCTGGGCTGGTTCTGGTAATATAACCCACCGTCAAAGTTGCAGGGCTCCTCCTGCCTCAGTCTCCTATGTGACATGATTGCAAGGGTGCATCACCATGCCCTGCTTCATTGAGGCTTTAAGTACAGAACCATCTATGGTGGGTTGACACTTCCTTTTGAAACCATATAGACCATGACTTGGAGAATCAAGAGACCAGCAGACCTGTCCAGGTGGTAATGACAGGAAAGGAGGCAAAAGACGATGAGAGAAAGCTGATAGTGACTGTCACCATAAAGCTATTTTTTGAGGACAGAATTGCTAGGTTTGGAGAGTGACAGAGGAGGGACCAGTAAGTCTGACTCCAGGCTTTTCTATGAGATGGCTTTAAATGAGAAATCTTTCAGTGGGGGCCCTTGAGAAGGAGAGCAGGATTTGGGAAAGCTGGGGTTTCACTACACAAGCATGAGAGAGGAACAAGGGAATCAAAAGAGGTAAGTGACAAGCCATCACACCCAACTTGGACACTAAGAAAAGGAATGACAGCTGGCTGGTGGAGCCAGTAGGTCAGAGGTCTCTAGAAAGTCAAAGGGCTGGGTCATAAGGGGCACTTGGGCAAGTGAGTTAAAAGCACAAGAGATAGGTGCCAGAAGAAAGGTACGACTTTGAGAGTTAATATAGGAATAATTCCAAATTCACACTTTGACTGTGGCAACTGTGACTGGAGAGATTAAATGAAAAGAATTCCCGAAGATGAGAAGCCAGAGAAGGAGCAATGGGCACTGAATTAGCATCAGGAGGAAGATGCCTGATTGGAGCACCTAGAGCCTTTGCTGAGGAAGGCTTTAGGTGCCAGGAAGTTAGTAAGAGCAATGAGATGTTCAGTGTGAGCCACAGGGAAGACGGCTACTGTGAACACAAAAGGAGTGGTCGTCTGGAAGCAACTCTAGAGGGCAAGAGTGGAAATAACCAGGGATATGATGTTGATGCAAGGACAGAATTGTCTTGATCCCTTCCAGAAGGGACTTGTGTGAACCTGGAGCAGCATCTGTGATAACGAGTATGAGGAATGGTAGCACACGTGTTAGAGATCTACAGTCTGTGTCCCGAGAAGACGTCCTAAAACTCAGATGAGGCAATGAAGAGCAATGGGGAAAAGCTAAAGAATACCAAGAGGCAACTGTGTACAGGTTCAAAGCCACTCTCAGGATACAGGAAAGTAAATAAAGACATGCAGAAGGTTGAGGATGCCAAAGAAGAATAGATAGAATAATCGAATGGGAGAGAGAGAGATGTTATGTGTGCCATTACCAGGGGCAGCAAGATAAAATAAGAAACTGGAGGCTGTAGAGATGGCTCAGTGGTTAAGAGCATTGGCTGCTCTTCCAGAGGTCCTGAGTTCAATTCCCAGCAACCACATGGTGGCTCACAACCATCTGTAATGAGATCTGGCGCCCTCTTCTGGCGTGTGGGCATATATGGTGGCAGAATGTTGTATACATAATGAATAAATAAATCTTAAAAAAAAAATAAGAAACTGGAGGCATCCAGCAAAGGGCATTCCTGGAACAAGCCACGGCACAGCCCTGGCCTTAGCAGAGAAGGAGAAAGGAGGCCCACATGGAAGGGAAAAGACCTTCATCTGGGATGTCCACAGCATCCAATAGAGCATGCCAGGGCTTTGTCTCTGTGTCACTCCAAGGAAGGACAAAAAGAAAGAGACAAGAACAGTCACAGGGGACATGGGGGACAGAAGAGGGATTAGAGACCAACATGGTTTCCCAGGCAACACAGAAAATGAGTTCCTTTTAGACCCCAATCTGTGCTGGATTCTGTGGGCATTTCCCAGGGTAAACAGAAATCACCAACTGACTACCACGTAGAGATAGCACAATGGGCAACATGAATGCTGGAGAAATGTATATAAAATATAAAAAGGAAAGAGACTTGGCCTACATTCAGGTAAACCTTTACAACACAAAAGGGCTTTGTTCTGGACATGGAAGAACAGTAGTATTTTTAGGGCAACACTATTGTGGATGGAGGGTTAGCCTCAAGATCTTCTGGTAGCACCGGCTATAGGCACATGAAGCCCTGCCTGGGTCTGGGGATCTAACTCAATTGGTAGAGTGTTTTACTAGCATGCTCAAACCACTGGATCATGATCCTATATTCTCACACTCAGAGGGTAGAAACAGGAAGATTCAACCCTTGGCCAAAGTCATGCTTGGCCAAGTTCAAGGTCAGCCTAGGTGACATGAGAGTCCATCTCATAATGTATCTATATTCCATTTATGTCACTGCTTACCCCTCCAGGTCAGATGCGAGGCCTCCTCATGTGACTGCCTGACCTCAGCCAAGTCCCCTGTGCCCATCCTCATCCATCTGTCCTTTCCCATTCTCTCCTATCAGGAAGATGAGTGACCACCCGCTGAAGGAGATGTCTGAGAGCAACAAGAGCCCTCTCCTGCCAGAGCCTCTTTCCAGCAGATACAAACTATGTGAGTCAGAACCAAGCAGCCCTACCTGGCCTTCGAGCCCCCAGGATACACACCCAGCCCTTCCCCTGCTGGAAATGCCTGAAGAGAAGGTGAGCCTGACCGCATCCCCCGCTGAGAAGGTTCTTGAGCAAGGGGGTGAAAGATGATTTCAATTCTGGTATATTTCCATACGGATTTTAGGATCGTAGTTTCCATTTCTAAAGGAAAAGAAAAGGTGACAAGCTTTAATGGGAATTATGTTAAGTCTGTAGATAAACTTGAGAGCTGTTGCCATTGTAATAAGACTAAACTTTCCAATCCATGAACGCGGGCTATCTTTCCATTTATTTTGAGCTTTATTTTCTTTTATGGAGTTTTTAATGGGTAGCATTTACACATCTTTTTAAAAAAAATTATCCACAAATATGTTCTACTTTTTATTCTATTATAAATAAAATTGTTTTATTAATTTTAATTTTAGATTTTTAAATGTCAGGGCATAAAGATAAATTTAATTTGTTTTTCTATTCTGTAACTTTGCTAAAACTTTGCTAAACTTATTCAGACTTCTAATAAGACCTTTGCAGGTACCTTAAGAATTTTCTATATAAAGGGACATGCAGGTAGGGATGCAATCTATGTTTAACCTTTTCTTTACGATCTCTTCCTTTTGTCCCCTTTTCTTTCCTGTTTGCCTGTGCTAGAACACAATGTTAAGTCGTCACGGCGAGAGCAGACGTCTTTGTTTTGTGCTTGATCTTAGAGATTTCTAACCTTTCCCTATTACATGTGGCATCACTCAGGGTCTTTAGTAGATGTCCTCCATCAAGCTTAGAAACTTTCCATCTATTCCTAGTTCATTGAGAACCAGCCGCATTTCACATGCTCACTAGATGCTTGCCTTAAGAACCACCATATTGAGAAACACAACTTTAAAGAGAGAAGTCTTGGCTACATGTGAAATTGAGGAGCAGGTGAACTGGGGAGAGGGAAATAATCCATCTTTATATCTACTAATCCCCAGCGGACTTTAGCATTTACTTCAATTACAGATACCATTAAGCCATGAGTGGTAGTCACATTAGTAGTACCTGAGATTTCTATCTGGCACGGGCCAGATTCCCCAGGAGTTGGACTTTGACATAAAGATTTACCAGAAAGAAGTTTCCTAGGGTGTGCCTTGGGGAGCCACACTTACAGAGAAGGAATGGCAGCAGGACTAGGCCAGAGGAAACTGAATTATGCAACAGCCATAATAAAGACCATAGTCGCTCTTGTGATGGGCTTTGGATCTGAGGTCGCCTGAGATACAGAACTACCCTGAGCTGGAGTGAGAAGTCCCATATACCCACACATCACTGATTTTAAACTTTATAGCCATTAGAGAGAATGTTTACCTATGGATCACAGTTATTTTAAATACTATCATCACTGCATTTCAATATAATTTTCTTTGTGCTTCTTTTGCTTTAAACATTTCTAACTATTTATTATGGAAAGAAGTCTATAGGCATCATTAAACTGCCAAGAGAAACCCCTTGTCACAAATCATTAGGAAAACCTCTTGTGCAGAACCTGAAATAGTCCTGGGATGGGCAGGTTCCTATTGAGTACAACTTTAGACAGTAGGTGTAAATCTCATCTTTTGTCTCATGCTCCCACATCTCTATCAGAATCCCTGACAGTGTCCTCTGTTCCCAATTTCCCTACTTTCAAAATGACATCAGTTAAACCCGTGTTTGGTAACACGTGCTCCCAATCCCAGCATTCAGGAGACAGAGTGGAGAGGATTGAGAGCACAAGGCAGCTTACCCGAGCCTTACAGTGAGTTCAAGTACAGCCTGGGCTACGAATGAGACCCTGTCTCAAAGAGAGATCAGTACACGGGAGGCATGCCATTTAATAGTTTCACCTTTCTTTTCCATGAAGGCTCTCCGATCAGCTGATGAAGACAGCCACATAGTGAAAATCCAAAGACCCAGTGAAAGGAGCAAAAGGAGAGACAGTGAGGTGCCCCACAGGGCCTCTGCAGCCCAGGGAGGCTTCAACTTCTTTCAAACTGTGGGCTATCTCACTGGTGACATGAAGGAATGCAAGAGCTGGCTGAAAGGTAAGCAAGTGTCCCAGGGAGAGCAAGGGGCAGTTCAGAGACAGCCTCTCCTCCAGCCTGGTCAACGAAGCTGGTCCTTCACTCTCCCACAGCAGGGACTGACACAGAGAGGGGAAGCTGAGTTGACCTCAGGTGGGCATGAACCCAATTAGCCTGCCCTTCCCTTTAGAATGAATACATTTCATTGATTTCAGGCCTTTGCCAGTCACTCATCCCTGTGCAGACCTGATCGAGGGCAAACAAATTAGTGACCTATGAGCCATTTCCCGAATAAACTGCCTGGCCATCCCTCCACTTCTCCCACAGCCATTCATGATGCCTATTATATGCCAGGAAAAGATCGGCATCACCCTCTCCCGGCTCCAGGATTCTTCCCTCTTTGTGAACTTTGAGGCTTTAGCAAACACCACACTCTCCCCATCAGTCCCTACCTGCCCCCCACTGGCATGGTTGTCCTGGAAACCACACCAGAGGAGGCAGAACGCATGTCCCCTCTCCTACACCTGGCTTCGTCTAGGCCCCAATTCAATAATGATTTTCGCAGCTGGGCTCTACCAATTTCTTTTCCAACATCCCTTCTTGAAGCGACTTTCTCTGCTGCTCAGATACCAGCTCTCAACTGAGTCACACAGCACTACCCAATGTGAGACTTTGCTTCCCTCCCCACTTCTTCCCTTGGACCAATAAATTTCCCATTGAATGCTCCTGGGGCTCCTTGCCAACCAAGCCAATGGCTGGAACTCCTCTAAATTGGTCTCAGCGTGTTCCCTCAGTTTGTGTGGCAAAAACTACCACCCGCTGGAGACCAATTGCTGGGCCACTCAGAGCCTTGGGCTGAGTGCCAACACCCACTCCCACCCCAGGCCAGGCTGAATGAGGAGAAATACCCTGGCTTGGGCATCCCTGTGCGCCTCAGTTCCCATGCCAACCAGTAGTCGGATACACAGGCTGTACCCCGCTGATGCCGCTGTCTGTCTCTTGCAGATAAGCCCCTGGTCCTCCAGTTCCTAGACTGGGTCTTACGGGGAGCAGCTCAGGTGATGTTTGTCAACAATCCCCTTAGTGGACTCATCATCTTCATAGGGCTCCTGATCCAGAATCCCTGGTGGACAATTGCTGGGGCACTGGGGACAGTGGTCTCGACCTTAACTGCCCTTGCCTTAAGCCAGGACAGGTAAGTGTTCTCTATGGACCTAGTGCATGTTACATGGCAGACAGATGAAGTGTTTGATTTAGCTGTAATCAGAGACTACACTTCACTCTTCTGGCCACCCAGACCTGAGTAATCACATAGAAACTATAGTAATTACAACACTGTTTGGCTGATGGCTCAGGCATATTTCTAGCTAGCTCTCACATCTTAAATTAACCCATTTCTATTAGTCTATGTATTCCCATGTGGCCATGGTATTACTTCATTTTCTACATGTCTTGTTTCCTTGGCAGCTGGCTTGCATCTTGCTTCTTCAGCAACTACATGGGTTCTGCCTGACTCTGCCTTCTTTCTCCCTGCATTCAGTTTAGTTTTCTTTCCTACCTATATTCTGCACTGCCATAGGCCAAAGTAGCTTCTTTATTAACCAATAGTAATAAAACATATTCACAGCATACAGAAGAAATCCCACATCATCTCCCTTTTCTGTCTAAACAAAAAGGAAGGGTGTAACTTTTATATAGTAAAATTACATATAACAAAACAGGTATCAAGCAAGGATTACACTTATAATATTTAGTCTATTTGTATCTGGAAAGTTTCACATCTAATTTATCTTTTATCATAAGTAAGGAAAACTATAACTATCTGTCTTCAACTCTATCAAAGACCCTAGAAGGATATATTACCTAAGTAAACAGGAAGTGCATTGTAGGCAACTTCCAAAACTCTAGAATTGACAGAGATATCTCACTGCCTGGACCATCACCCAAAGTTCTTCTGTAATGTTGGGGCATCTGTCTTCAACCTATAGGCCCATAGGATCTGACAGACTTTTCCATGAAGCAGGAAGTTTGAAAATCTGCTCTACCTTCTACTGGCAAAGTTCAAAGAGTAATCAACCACCCATCCTAGCAGCCTCCTAAAACCTCTCTTAGTTACTTTTCTATTGCTGTGATAAAACAGCATGACCAAAAGCAACTTAGGGTGGAAAGTACATGTATAGTCTACTATCTAGGGAAGTCAGGGCAAGAACCTAGAGGCAGCTGCTGAAGCAGAAGCCAAGGGGGAACACTGCTTACTGGCTTACTCTCATGGTGTGGTCAACCTGATTTCTTTTTTAAAAATTTATTAGATTTTTTAAAAAATACCAATACAATTTCCTACTCTCTCCCCTCCTCCCATTTCCTCCATACACCCTCCCACCCCACCCCCATCCAATCCTCAGAGAGGGCAAGGCACATTGCTTTGTGGAAGGTCCAAGGCCCTTTCTACTATATCTAGGCTGAGCAAGGTATACATTCAAAGAGAATAGAATCCCAAAAAGCTAGTACACACAGTAGGGATAAATCCTGGCACCTCTTCCAGTGGCCCCTCTGTCTGCCCCAGTCATGCAACTGTCAACCACAAACAAAAGGACTAGTTTGGTCCTACGCTTGCTCCTTCCCAGTCCGGCTGGAGTTGGTGAGCTCCTATTAACTCCTATTACCTATTAGGTAAACTGTTTCAGTGGGTGTACCCATCATTGTCTTGACCTCTTTGCTCATATTCTCATTCCTCCCACTCTTCAGCTGGACTTTGGGAGCTCAGTCCAGTGCTCCGATGTGGGTCTCTGCCTCTGTTTCCATCAGCTTCTGGATGAAGGTTCTATGGTGATATTTAGGATAATCATCAGTCTGATTACAGGGCAAGTCAAGATCAGGCCCCCTCTACTCTATTGCTTAGGGTTTTAGGCCAGGTCATCCTGGCTGGTGGAAATGCAAACTTGTCAACCTGATTTCTTAAACTATCCAGGATCACCCGCCCAGGGCTGGCAGTGTCTCCAGTAAGCTAAGCCCTACAGGCCTGCCTACAGTCCAATTTTATGGAGGCATTCTCTCAAGTATTATTCCTTCTTCTTGGGAAAGTTTAACTTACACAAAGTTGACAAATAAATAAATATATAATCCTGGCAACTGCTCTACTGTCAACCTTGAGCAGGTCACTGGAGACTGCTATGGAATTTCACAGTCCTAGCCCAGGACAGCAATAGCATCATGTTGAACTTGGCTATGGAACCTTCTGGAAATGCTCCTTCTGAAAGAGATTTAAAAAAAAAAAAAAGGCCACTTAACCTATTGTCTCTCAGGGAGGTTCACAAATTGTGTTTAGAAGACAAGATTAATAGGCAATAACAAAATAGCATATAGTGGAGAACTTGAAGAAAACTGACATCTCCAAGTATTGGGAGGAGTGGAGAGATGCACGTTTTGTGTGGGGGATGGGAGGGGAAAGGGAAGATGGTATGGGAGCGGCATCAAGAATTTGGAAAAACAGAAGTCATAGGAAGGGAACACACAGAGGCAGCCTGGCTTGTGGGAAGCCAAGTAACACTAACAAATAGCATTTTGAAGAATTTGACTGTCCCCCAAACTTTCCTGATGTTCAGAACCACCTGCGGCATGCCTTAAAGAAATACACTTCAGTCCCACCCGCTTCCCTCCAGCCTGTAAATATTCTCATTCAATATATCTAATGATTGTCTAATGACTAATTTTTTTATTGCGCACTTACTGTGTGCTAAGCACAGATTTTATTACATTTAGATCTATTATTTGAACATTTACAATTTATGTTCTTCCAGGATAGGCATATAACTAGCAGGAAGCATTAGTCTGTTCATCTTTATTGAGACCTATGCAAGGAATAGGTGTACCAAGAAATAGCATATCCTTCACAGAGAAACCCCTGAGGTGCCCATACCCATCACAACAGCACCAAATACCTCTGGTGACAGTCACCAGGACCATCCCCTGCTTCTCTTTATCCTCTCTTGCTCTGGCTAGAATATGCCTTGAAATGTTTAATCTGTCACAAATAACGTGACTGGGAGTCTTTTGTGCGCAGATTTTGATGCATGCTTGCTCCATTTTGGGAAGAGACTTTTCAGTCTCCCAGGAACTTCTTATGATTTAAGAAATCTGGATAATAAATACTAGATTATTCCGTATCTTATGCTTTTCAATCTGGGGTCTGGAGATCTTGAGCCACCAGTAAATTTTTTTAATTAAACCGCTCAGTAAAATACAACAGATTAAAGTTATTGGTGCAGAGTACAAGTAAATACGAAATTTTTGTTGTATTTGTGGTACGAGTTCATACTATAAAATAGATTTCTTTACAGTGGGTTTCTCAAGAACCATTGTGCCTGGATATTTGTGACTCTCAACATCACACCCAGAAGTAGCCAATGAATGAAACAGAGTCTGTATTTTATAACTGAGGGACAAGGGAAGAACAGACGCAAGGTCCAACCTAAGTCACTGTGTGGGACTGATAGGACACAGGCTGGCCCACACTATAAAGTTTGCTTAGGCTCCAAGTCATGGGGCTATTGTCATTGCACCAGTACAGTGTGGCCCTAGACTTAGGAGGAAGGCCCAGAAGAGCAGTGACCAGAGAGCATTAACACATCAGCACAGCCTGCTTCCTCTAGACCCTGCTAACCTTCCACAGTCCACTGAGGTAAATGCATCAATCAGCTTGTCTCCAAGAGCCTGTCCCCACACCTCCAAGTGGCCATGAAGGACCAATCCTAGCAGCAGTGAGACCACTAGAAGTTGTATTTTTGAGTGAGTCTGGTGAGCTACTTGATAATATACTCCTATCAAGGTTCGGTGTCTGCTTCAGCCAGTGGGCCTCAGTTCTCTTTCCAATGCACCCACCATTGTATGGGCAGCTGGCATAGAACCCCTTCCTTACTGGTTGTGCTGCCTAGTTTTATGTCAACTTGACTTAAGCTGATATCATCAGGGAGGAGGGAGCCTCAGTTGAGAAAATGCCTCCATAAAATCAAGTTGTAGCAGGCCTGTAAGGCATTTTCTTAATTAGTAATTGATTTAGCAAGGTCCAGCCCAGGGTGGGTAGTGTCATCCCCGGGCTGCTGGTCTATCAGAAAGCAGGCTGAGCAATCCATGGAAAGCAAGCCAAAAAGTAGCCCCTCTCCATGGCCTCTGCATCAACTCCTGCCTCCAGGTCCCTGCCCTCACTTCCTTTGATGATGAGCTGTCATGCAGAAGAGTAAGTTGAATAAACCTATTCTTCTCAACTTACTGTTTGGTCATGGTGTTTATCACAACAGTAGAAACCCTAACTAAGATACTGTTTTACCGAAATTCGCTGAAACTGACCTTGAGGCCATTCAGCCCATTGCTGTCCTCACTTTGTAACCTCAGACAACCATGTCCAGCTTAGCGCCATCACTCTTGCTGTAAAAACCTATGGTGTATGGTGGATGAGCCCAAGTCCCAGTCGTATTCCCAGATTTTCCTCTCAACAATAACCTAATGGTAAACTCCCAAACTGTTCAAAGAGTCACTTCGTAGATTATTCCTTCCACCAGAGGAGGTGCACACCGGGCCCACCTCATCCCCCAAAATACTATGATTAGAAAACATCAAACAAAAGCCCAAGACCTGAATGTGACTTCTAAAACCTTATTTAATGTCCCCTTGCACCACGAGTTCGCTTAGCAACAGGTTTTCTCCATAATTCCTACTAACTCTTATTTCCCTGTCTACTTCCATCATTCCTCCAAGTCTTCCTCCTCTGGGATGCCTTCCCTAATTAGTCTCCATGAACTTTGAACCCTTTGTCTCTGAACAACTACACAACATGTGCAAATACTACGCTTATGTAAACTATCATATCATCAGCAAATAGTGAGAGTTTGACTTCTTTTCCAATTTGTATCCCCTTGATCTCCTTTTGGTGTCTTATTGCTCTAGCTAGGACCTCAAGAACTATATTGAATAGGTATGAAGAGAGTGGACAACCTTGTCTTG
>JAQHUG010000004.1:11920261-11930886 GCA_028555095.1 Dicrostonyx torquatus
GACCAGCCTGGTCTACAAGAGCTAGTTCCAGGACAGGCTCCAAAGCTACAGAGAAACCCTGTCTCGAAAAACCAAAAAAAAAAAAAAAAAAGACTAGGCATCTACCCATATATAAAGTCTAGGCAAGGCAATCCAGTATGAAGAACAGGCTTCCAAAAGCCAGTAAAAGAGTTGGACATAGTCCCTGTTCCCACTGTTAGGAGTCCCACAAGAGGATCAAGTTACACAATTGTCACATGTATGCAAAGTGCCCAGGTCAGTCCCACATAGGCTCCCTGGTTGTCGGTTCAGTCTCTGGGAGGCCCTATGAGCCCAGGTTAGTTGATTCTGTGAGTTTTCTTGTGGTGTCCTTGAGCCTTCTAGCTCTTAAGATTCTTTCCCCTCCCCTTGTTTCTGTACCGCTAGTAGCCAAAATGAGGTGTGTAGTCTATGGATTACACAAGCCTGTTTCACCCTCTGTGAGTTCCCAGTTCATAAACCCTGGGGTAGCTAATGTTCCAGCTGGAAGGTGTCTCCCTCGTATGCTGAAAGTAATGGAAGCAACTGCAGCCTTGGATCCTACAGAAGCAGGCCTACCTTTTGACTTTCCGAACCCGCTAAGCAGTAGTCGTCCTGCTAGAGAGGTGAGACGGCTAGAACTCAGTGTGCCGGAACATCAGAATGCTCCGACTCCGCTCTACGGCAGCAAGCCACACCACCGACGGGTGGCAACCTGCCGACCTGAGACTCAAAGGCCAGAATTATTCTCAGTCCATGAGGTCTACAACATGGTTGGTGGACTCCCTTCCCCTAAACACACCATTGCCTTTGGGGAGAGTTCAGCAAGTCCGTGTCAATCCCCTCCCCCTACACAACTGTCTCATGGGGCTGGGGTTAGGACAGATTCCGTACTGGCTTTCTGACTTGTGATTCCTTCTGTTTATAGACACCCTACACACACAGATAACACTAGTGTGAAAAGTAGCTTCCCTCTCAAGATGGCATCCACTACAACCCCAAGCCAGGAAAATCTCTACCGCTGATCCTGTCCCGCCAGAAAGGTCGTTGTCAGCAAGAACCACAACTTATCCTCAGCCATCTTGACATTCTTCATTTTTTTTTATTATTTCTGAAGCATTTCCTCTCTTTCTCTTTGGAAATGCTTTATTTTCTACTTTACCCTGCCATTTCTCCTTCTGGGCTATCTATGCTTCTAGCCCACCATCTTGTCCCAGAGTCTCACTTTCCATCTGTTATTAAAGGAATCATCTAAGTTATGCAGATTCTAGAGTTTCAGTGAAAGCTGCACATGCACCACCAAATGCTAAAGCGAAATAACTTCCACCCAACCCAGGTCCACCATCGCCTCGGGACTCCATGGCTACAATGGGATGCTGGTGGGACTGCTGGTGGCCGTGTACTCAGAGAAGCTAGACTACTACTGGTGGCTTCTGCTTCCTGTGACCTTCGCCTCCATGTCCTGGTGAGGAACCTCCCTATTTCTGCTCACAGAGATGCTCACACGGTAGGGATGGGACATGTGCACTTGTGTAGCCCAGTGTCTCTCCATAAACAGATAATTTTGTCTAGCAAGGCACCATGATAATCCATAATAAATTCATGATTTCAGAAGCAATACAATGGCGTTAAGTGGAGATATGGATTACCGGAGACCCTGCAGAGCAGTAAAAGACCACATGTTTTATTGAGTTGTTAATCTTCCTTCATAAATAATAAAGGCTGACATTTATTGAATAGTCTGTAAGTACCAGGCACAGTGCTAAGCGAAGTGGGGTTATATTCGTTCCCAGTTTGCAGAGAGAAGACATAGAGAAAGTAAGTAACTCATCCCAGGTCAGACAGAGTTTTTGAGGCTGGCTTTCTGAATCTAGAATCTGCATTATTAAACTCCAGCCTGCATGGGAATCATCCACTGTGGGGCCTAACTAAGCCTTCCAATCTGAAAACCCACTCGTGATAGAATCAGAAGGCTTTCTCGGAACAGGAGGTCGGGATGCAAAGCACGGTCTTTGAGCTGGAACTTTCAGTTGAGAGCTTCCTCCAGAGGGAAGGGGTAGGAGCAGAGGGAAAGAGGTGAATGCAGAGGGTGCTTAGCCAGTCACCCAGGTGATTTTAATTCCCTCCGAATTTGAAGAGGGTTGGGAACGTGTCCTAATGGCCCAATAGCAGGCTGGCTGCTGCGTGGGCCTGTGTCTCCAACTTTTCACGTGACACGTCTATGCCGCCGCCCTGCTCTCCACCCCTCTCAGACATGGTGATTTATTCCTGTTCTCAGCAATAAATCAGATGTAGTGATTTATTTTTAACATCTCCAAGAAGTAAATGTCTTTCTTAGGTTTCAAAGTCTGTGGAGTTACTGAAACCAGTTAGCTCAATTTAGCTTAAGTACTGTTTCATTGCTTTTCAGTGGCGCTCGCAAATAAATTACTGCATTAGGCATTCTGGGAGATTTATTTTTCTTCTTGGGGTTTCTGTCTTCCTTGATGCACTGGGACAAACGATAAAATGGTCATTTCTGTGGGGGGTTTTCTTAATGCTCCCCACATGTCCTCCAGTGAGGAGCAGAGCTCATATTCATTTGCATGCATTTGTTTTAAAACTACATAGATTCAAGCCCTCAACACAGCCCCTCTGCCATATGGCACCGGGTGGCTGCTTAGACTTCAATGCCCCCAGCCCCCATTTCCCAAAGTAAAAGGAAGAAAGCACTGGCTTCTGCTCTGGGCGGAACTCTGAACCACCTTCTACTCTGGTATATTCATTCATCCATTCACACAGCCCTTGGAATTCAGTTCTTTTAGCCTGGGGATCATAGTGCTATTTTCAATATTCATCCAATAATCTGAGTGCCTGAGACTATTCACTGAGCACAGAGACTATTGATAAGTGTGGATAAGGAGGAATCTCTACTCTCTTGGGTTTATTTTTTTTATTAACTAGTTTATAGGAGGTAAACTTATAAACTAGCCAATAAAATTCCTTCATGATGTGTTTAGTGCTTTGAGAGAAGCGAGAGTGACTCCAGACATGGACAGTCAGGGAAAGACACACTGCAGATGGGAAGTTTGGCTCACCACTTATATTACAGGAAGGCACGTACCAACTAAAGGTCTAGGTGAAGGATGCCTCAGATAAAAGACTCCAAATGGGAAACGGGATGCATCCAAGAAATAGAGGCAAGACCAGAGAGACTGAGGCCCTGAGACGGATGGAGATGTGGCAGGGGGTGAAAGGAGAGTAGATGACGTGGGTCCCTAGCACAATATGCAGCCAATAAATATCCCGGCTTTTATTACATCTGTGACAAAAATGGAACACAGTTACAAGGTCTGCATTAGAGCAATGATGTAAACTCAGAGCTGAATAAGCTTCACCACGTACAAAATGGAGAATGGATTTAGACAGAGCAAGAGTGGTTTCATAATCATAATAATTTGCAGCCGGGTGGTGGTGGCGCACGCCTTTAATCCCAGCACTCGGGAGGCAGAGGCAGGCTTATCTCTGTGAGTTCAAGTCCAGCCTGGTCTACAAGAGCTAGTTCCAAGACAGGCTCCAAAGCTACAGAGAAACCCTGTCTCGAAAAGCCAAAAAAAAGAAAGAAAATCATAATAATTTGCTAAAAAGATCCGCAGAGACAGGAATGCTTGGACTAGAGTGAAGTCCATGAATACTGCCAGAAAAGACTGGGTTTCTGGTTTCTTTAAGGAAGACAAAGCAACAAGACTTTCTAAGAAGATGGAAACAGGAAAGAAATTGGGGGGAGAATATTCAATACACTACTGTAATTTGCTTGAGTGTATGGGTCATGGAGAGGTCTAAGAGCAAAACAGGGAGACAGATGCAAACAACACCTCTGCGTGGAAGTCTAACACACTCTGTTTAGAAAGAAGTTTGTTTGCCATCTGGGCATACAGATCTAGAAGCTAATAGCAGAGTCAAATGTGAAAGGCAGAAGCACACGGGAGGTGTTTCATCTAGGGGATAAAGAATACCATCTAAAGGAGAAGATGGAAGAATGAAAGGATCCAAGTCGGAACCAAGGAATCTCCCAATAATTGGCTGTCTGGCCAAAAAGAGGGAACTTGAGAAGGAGTGAGCAGGCAGCAATCTAAGAGAGCTCAGTGCCCTGGTAGCCCACACAGAAAGTATTTCCATACAGAGCAAGATTCAAGATTCCAACTTCAAATTAAGAGAAAGGGGGAGGGGGGGTCTGTGAACTCGCCAAGTGAGATGTCATCAGGTGAACCTGACGAGAGCCATGTCTGTGCTGTAATTGAGAACACACACCTGACTGGATGGGGTGCAGGAACGATAGGAGCAGGGCAGCTGGGATAACAGAGAGCGGCCCGTCTGAGGAACGCTGCTGTGGAACGGCAGGCATGGGAAGGAGTGGGAGCTGAGTTAAAGGGAGAGAGCATCTGGAGTAGACACCGCTACCCTGTGCCTTCCATAGCCTGACAGGAATGATCTGGAGGAAAAAAGAGGTCTGTGCTGCAGAGACTGTCACGAGAGTGAAGCCCTTGAGACGAATCCAAACCAAACAGCAGGGGAAGGAGCTGATCTGACAAAGGAGTGGGGACACTTCCATCAGATGTGGGAGGCAGAGAGGCAATGTGGGGCGAAGCTGGCAGGGTGTGGGTTTCTATGGTTGAGAAAATGAACAGTTTCCCATCCCATCACTTTTTTATGAAGTAAATAAAACCTTGCGGTTGACCCAGACAGAAAGGGATGCAGACAGTAAGAATTCAAGGAGAAAAGCGAACACGAAACAGCTCTCAGTGTGTTAGAGTTAGTTCAGGCCGGCCCGGATGCCCACGTGAGAGCCGTGGCCTCTAATGAAAGACAGGCGGTGCAACCAGGTCACGGAGCTTTCTGCCTTCTCCAGCTGCCTGTGAGCTGAGAGATGTGTGAGGTATCAAGGAGTGGCTAATCCCTTCCAGGGAAGGCTGAAGCTGGAAGAAATTCATTTCTTAGCATTGCTCACTTAGTCTCTTCTTTACAAGAGCCTGGATTTGCATTCAGCTCCATCCGTGTCCAAGATCCATGCTCTTTCCCAGGAATAGGCCAGAGGCCAAGAAGGCAGAGTAAGCAAACAACTCAAGATTTTGTTTTGTCTAGCAGCCCCTGAGTGGCTCCCAGAGTCCAATCCTGCTCACTGCCTACATGCCCTAGTATCATCCATCTAGAAGGTCAGACCCGAAAAAATGCTGTCACAGCCCCAGGCAACAGCTGGTACACATCTGGATGAGCCAAAGGCAATAATGGCATTTTATAGAGGTCATGTTTTGTTTGATTTCCTCAGTTGAGGAAACAAAGATGTTTTCAAACCATTTCATTCAAAGTAGTCCATTCAAAGTATTGTGTTTTTATTTTGCTTTCTCAAACTGAGAAGCTTGTTCCCAATCCTAGCTCAGCGAACCACCAGAATCCCAGAGGAAGTACAGAGATGGAGATGGTAGAGTCAGGGTGATGAGTACTTTCTCTCTTCTCTCTGCAGCCCAGTAATTTCCAGTGCCTTGAGCAGCATCTTCACCAAGTGGGACGTGCCAGTCTTCACACTGCCCTTCAACATTGTCCTAACGCTGTACCTGGCAGCTACAGGCCACTACAACCTCTTCTTCCCCACGACACTTATCGAACCTGTGTCTTCCGTTCCCAATATCACCTGGACAGAGATTGAAATGCCTTTGGTAAGTTACCCAGTGGCAATGAGTCAAAAACTCTGGGCTATACCATGGACCCTTTCACTTGCCAGCTAATGTGTTAGCCAGATTCCATCCTTCATTAGAAAGCAGATGGGGTTGGTCGTGGTGATGCATACTTTTAATTCTAGCATTCAGAGAAGGTAGAGGCAGTGGGTCTGTATGAGTTTGAGGCCAGCCTGGTCTACATAGGGCTCTCTAGGCCAATCAGGACTGGATAATGAGAACCTGTCTGAGAGAGAGAGGGGGGGAGGGAGGGAGGGAGGGAGAGAAAAAAGAAAAGAAAAGAAAAAGAGGCCAGATGGTGGCCTCAGCATAGACAGGAATGGCCTGCAGCCACATCCAGTATGGTATGGGTCACAGAGAAAAGAAGCCTGCCTGCCCACAGCAAACGGTTGAACACAAACCTGGGTTCCTCGAAGTCCAAGTTCACCCTCTCACCTGCCAAAATCTACTCCTCTTGACAACCAGCAAATTCTCTCCCCCACCTTGAAAAGTCAATTCCATTTTGCTTTGACCCTGCAAGAGAGGGGAGGACGGGCTTCCTCTTTGGCTAAGCAGCCCGTAGGTACCTGAGACTACAACAGGAAGGCGGGTGCCCGGTAAATTTCCACTGTCCACCTGACTGCCCTTTACCTCGGGTGTCTGCTGTAGCAGAGAGCGGCAGGGGGCCGCAGGGAGCAGCAGCACTGTGCAGTTCACAAGCTAAAACACGGATCCCCACAGCGGAAGCGCCTCGTTCCGAACTCAGGCTCTATCCCAGGACACCACCGTCCCCTCAGCCCTCTCATTCTTGACTGCGTAGGCTTACAACCTGTGTTCCCAGATGGAAACATGGAAGCTGGGCTCAGCATTCCATATTCTTCAGGTGCTGCCATGTCATCAGACATCCGCTGACACTTCCGGTTCACATCATCCGGGTCCTTGGAAATAAGACTGAGCCCCAGGCCCACCCCACCATCCCTTCTAGATGCTTGTGGCAAAGTGCAGAGTGAAAAGCCTCTCATTAGAAAACAAGAGATTCCAACACCGGAAAGTTCTCTATGAGAACTTTTTTACTCCCTAAAGAAATCAGACATGTTCTGAAACCAAATCCTGTAGCTGATGACAAAGCCCACATCTGCAGCGGGTGATCTATGAATCCAGTAGAAACCAAACTGCTTCTTGGGATATTTGCTTGCAGCTGGGGAAGCCCACTGGTTTGTCGTTGGATGCCCTGTGGAGAAGCCAGGCTGGCTTTATTGCTTAAAGCTCCCCTGGGTGCTAATGGACACAAAGTTTGAGAATCACCAGGCAGTCAGTATATAGTTATTAAACACCTGTTGTATGCTCAGCCACAAAGGGCTCTGGTCTCTTAGAATCACACGACCTAATACAGAAAAGAACTACAGAGTCTTTTTTCTTCTTTTTCCTATCGAAAATAGGATTTCTTTTCCTCACATACTATATCCTTATTAAGGTTTCTGCTCCCTCTGCTCCTCCCAGTGCCCCCCATCTCCCCTCCCATCCTGATCCACTCCATTTCTGTCTCTCATTAGAAAACAAGCAGGCTCTTAGGAGATAATAATAAATAAAATATTAAATAAAAATATCTAAATGGGACAAAACAGAAGGAAAGAGCCCAGGAAAAGGCACAAGAATCAGACCCACTCAGGAATCCCATAAAAACACTAATGTGGAAGCCATAAAATGTGCACAGAGGACCTGGTGCGGCCCCTGCAGGCCTTGGGCGTGCTCTTTCAGTCTCTCTGAGTTCATATGAGCTTTGCTCGTGTTGATTTAGAGGCCTTGTTCTCTTGTCCTCCTTCCCCTCTGGCTCTTTTATTCTTTCTGTCTTCTCTTCTGCAAGGTTCCCTGAGCCATGAGGGGAGGAAGTTGATTGAGACATCATCCCCTAAGGCCTCGCTGCATAATGTTGAGCTGTGCATTTCCATGTCTGTTCCCATCTGCTTCAGGAGGAAGATTCTCTGATGATGGCTGAGCATGGCACTGGTCTATGTGTATAGTAGAATGTCATTAGGACTCATTTGATTGCTATATACAGATAGATAGATAGATAGATAGATAGATAGATAGATAGATAGATAGATAGATAGATAGATGGAATAGAACAATGGTATTTGGTTTTACCCTAGTCTCTGGGTTTTCTAGGATCAGGTTCTTGGTCACCCAGTCAGTGGCAGGTATGGGTTCCCTCTCATGGAGTGGGCCATAAGCCAAATTAGATACTGGCTGGTTCCTCTCACAAGCTTTGTAACACCATTGCCCTAGTATATCTTGCAGGCAGGACACCATTGTAGATCAAAGGATTTGTGGCTGGGCTGATGTTTATGCTTCTCTTTTGGTAGCATGCAGAATAACACCGTTGCCAAAGACACTAGAGCATGTGGTGGAGGCTCTGTTCAGGCGCCAGCTCAACTTTTCCATGTTCGGTGGGTTGTGTAGGTGTTAACTTCAGCAAAGGTGCATTGCCGTCAGTTTGTGGAGAGCCACCTATACTCTTCGCAACACCCCGGGTTGTCTGAGGATTCCCATGGGATCCCCTTGGCCAACAGTTCAATTAGATGAAACCCAATCCCAGTACTGGAAGCTTTGTTTGATGACAGGAAAGGGTCACTTGGGGCTCTATCTCCCCCATTATTTGACAATTCCATTTAGATCACCTTTGTGTATGTATATATTTTTTAAAAAAAAAACCTTCTACTGTTTCCAATACTACCCCTCTAATGGCTGTTGGGGAATATTGTTTTAAGGTGTGTTACTTTTGTTTATGCTGCATTTAACTCCGTGAAGCTGTGTTACTGTGCCTGCCTAAAACACCTGAGGGCCCTAATAAAGAGATGGACAGCCAATAGCAAGGCAGAAGCAAGGATAGGCGGGGCTGGCAGGCAGAGAGGATAAAGAGAAACAAGGGAGAGGGGAGCAAGGAGAGAACCAGGAGAAGACGCTAGGGGCCAGCTACACAGCAGCCACGGAGGAAGAGCGAAGGTGAGATTACAGCAGTAAGAGATGGAGAAAGCAGAGGCAAAGGTGGACAGGAAAATTTAAGTTTAGGAAAGCTGGCTAGAAATAAGTCCAGCTAAGGCTGGGCGTTCCTAACTAAGAATAAGCCTCCATGTGTGATTTACTTGGGATCTGGGTAGTGCCCCCCCAAAAAAGAGCAAAAAACCAAGGGTAAAAAAACTGCAAAAGCTCCTAAATTTTAGCTATTTCTTCCTAATTCTCTGCCTCTCCCTTCCCCCTCCCCATTTAATACTCCAATTCCACCACTCCCTCGTTTATCTATAAGTATCTATTCTATTTTCCTTTCCTACAGAGATCTATCTGCTCCTTCCCCTACCCCACCAGTCCCTTACTCTATTCCTAACCTCTGTGGTGCTGTGGACTACAGCTTGGTTATTGACTTAACAGCTAATACCCACATATAAACAAATACATGCCATATTTGTTTTTCTGGGTCTGCGATACTTCGCTCAGGATGATTTTTTTTTTTCTATTTCCACCCATTTGCCTGAGAATTTAATGGTTTCAGTTTCTTAATGGCTAACCATTACTCCATTGTGTAAATGTACCACATTTTCTTTATCCATTCTTCTGTTGCGGGACATCTAACTTGTTTCCATTGTTGGCTATTATAAATAGAGTTGCAATGAACATGGTCAAGAAAGCTTCTCTGTGGTAGGATGGGGCATCCTTTGGGAATATGCCCAAGAGTGGTACAGCTGGATCTTGAGGTAGATCGATTCCCATTTTCCTGATCAACCACTGCACTGATTTTGGTAGGGCTGTACAAGTTAGCATTCCCACCAGGACTAGATGAGTTCCCCTTACTCCACACCTTCACCTGCATGAGCTGTCGCTAAAACTACAGAATTGTTCTAATTATTTAGATGTATTCATCTTATATGTGTGAGTGTTTTACCTGCATATGTGTGTATGAACCACAAGCATGTCTGGTGTCTACGGAGTTCAAAAGAGGGTACTGGATCCCGTGGAATAGGCATTATAGATGACGGTGAACATTATGTGTCCTGAAAACCAAACTCAGCTCCTCTGCAAGGGCAACAAATACTCTCAGCTACTGAGCCAACTCTCCGGCACCCTAAGACTACAAAATTTTAAATTGGGAGGGTCATTAGCTAGGCCAAGCTCCCTCAAACAGGACAAGTGTCTTGAAAAGACCTTAGAATAGGAGTCAACTCCAGAGGCTCTGCACACTACACTCGTCATTTCTCAAATCATCCGTGAGAACAGCCTAGAATACTTGTAATGCTTCCAGATCATTCCCAGGACTTCCAGAAGTCTATAGGAAATACTTTGGTGCCTTATACCCTGGTGGCAATCTAGGAAGGAGGTGCATTCTGGCCCCCTCCTAGTTCCTCCCTTCAGAGTAAAAGCCATGTGTTTCTCAGAAACATTCATGCCCAGCACTGTTAGGGGCTCCACCTGACTGCATGATGGATGCTGGATGCCTGGTAGGTGGTGGAGTGAGGAAGTATTCGTTCCAGCTTGTGCCTTCCTTCCCCCATTCTCTCTCACGCTGGAGGGCCCAGCCATCCTTCTGTTCCCCTTCATTACCCACCGGCCTGGTCTTGGCCGTGATGCCTGGATTTTGCATTATCTGCCCCCTCTCCAGTGACCTGCGTTCTGTTGACTTTGCAGCTGTTACAAACCATCCCTGTTGGGGTCGGCCAGGTCTACGGCTGTGACAACCCCTGGACAGGTGGCATGATCCTGGTGGCCCTGTTTATCTCTTCACCACTCATCTGCTTGCACGCAGCCATAGGGTCCATCGTGGGGCTGCTAGCAGGTAAGACAGAACCCCGGCTCTGTAGGGAGATCACTAGGGTTGTCTACTGTGGGGCTAGCAGGTAAGACAGAACCCCGGTTCTGTAGGGAGATCACTAGGGTTGTCTACTGTGG
>JAQHUG010000004.1:11931346-11951578 GCA_028555095.1 Dicrostonyx torquatus
AGGTAAGACAGAACCCCAGTTCTGTAGGGAGATCACTAGGGTTGTCTACTGTGGGGCTAGCAGGTAAGACAGAACCCCAGTTCTGTAGGGAGATCTCTAGAGTTGTTACCCTTGCCCCACTTTCCTCAGCACACAGCAACCATCCCAGACTTGTCTTCACTTGGGTTTAAACACTGTCGGGGATAGAATGTCTATTTTTCTCTTCCTTGAGCCTCCTCCAGAGAGAGCAGATTGAAGTAACAGAACATGTGGAGAAATGCAAAGGCCCTCAGTATAGAGCCCAGCAGCTGAGGGAGCTGGAGGAGGGGAACAGTGATGGCCCAAGCTGGGGTACGCATGGTCCAGCACTTGGAAGTTTTGGGCAAGCTAAAAGGAAAGCTTCCCTAAAATTGGACTGGCATTTCTGAAGTGTAACTCCATATTCCTACACATATGTATATGTATGCACACACATTTAAATATGGATTTGCTCTTTCCCACAATAGAGTCAGAAAATGGGGTAGGGGACCCTGGGAGTAAAGGACTATTTTTGAATTATTCTAATGTTTTGCCAAGACCTTTGGGAACAGAACTTTCCAAAAAAGAATTGTAATTGGAAATCATTTTAAATTCATCAAAACTGCGAAGCGGCAATGCAAGAAGCACTCACTCTTTACCCGGATTTACCTGCTGCTCCCACCTGCCCTGAGACTCTGACATGCCTCTGTCTATGGCCATATGTGTCTCTGGACTTATTTTTTTCCGAACCCTCTGAAACATAATTGAAATTGCTGACGATGCAGCTGCTTGGACTGAAGACAGACACTAATGTCCCTTCCTAAGCTGCTCCTTATCCCAGATGTCATCACACACACGCACACACACATGCATGCCCACATGCACATATGCACACACACAAACACATGCATGCATGCGCACATGCGCACATGCACACACACAAACACATGCATACACACGTGCATGTGCACACGCATGCACATGTGCATGCGCACATGCGCACACAAACACATGGATGCGCACACGCAGGCACACATGCATGCACACATGCGCGTGCACACAAACACATGCATGCGCACGCGCATGCACACGTGCATGCACACACGCACACATGCGCGCGCACACAAACACACACATGTACATATGTATATACATGCACACAGGCATACTTCTACACAACACTGTGTGATCCCAGGACTTCCTCGCTGTTTGATTTCCTGTGATTACTGGCCATTTACAGAGACCCCTTTGATAAACAGAGCTGTGGGTCTACGGTGAATGACAGGATAGAGGCCACCTTGAGGCCTGGCAGCGGGCATGGGAAGGCCTTTTTTCTGTGGCCCAAAGTTACCCAGAAATACCACACCTTCTCTCATAGCACTGACTGTGGCCACACCCTTTGAGACGATCTACATGGGCCTTTGGAGCTACAACTGTGTCCTCTCCTGTATCGCTATTGGAGGCATGTTCTACGCCCTCACCTGGCAGACACACGTGCTGTCACTTGTCTGTGGTAGGTTCTTAAGTGACAACCAAGTCCCTGTGGCTGGTCTTCTACTGAGTGTATGTCTGGGCTAACTTGTTAAAATTGGTGGAGACAAGATGAGAAGGGACAATCAACCCTATGAAAAGTCACGATGAAAGCGGGGAGAGGGTCAAAGGATACGCAAGCTCCAACTTCTGACCTCAGAGAATGCATAGTCAGGGGAGAGATAGTTGCAAAGTAAAGACTAGCATCCGGTAAATGCTGGTGTTGGCCACCAGGGTTGTAGCAAAGCCAGCTCTGGGTCTGGAGCATCCTGTTTTACTAGGCAGTGGCTGAAGGAGAAGGATGCTGACTCTGCTGGTCTTGTTCCTCCACAGCCCTGTTCTGCGCATATATGGGAGCGGCCATCTCCAACATGATGGCAGTGGTAAGTCTGGGCTAGCTGAATACCTGCCTAAATCTTCCTCTCCATCAGAACTTCTGGGCTCTTGGGGGCTTATAGAAGACTGGAAATGGCATAGGGTTAATAGAATCTGATTCTTCACCCAGTGTGTGTGTCAAGGTTTATCCATGATGCATCCAAAGGAGAACCCTTTGCTTGTAGTTCTACAGTCTGTGTGTGTGTCTGTCTGTCTGTCTGCCTGCCTGCCTGCCTGTCTGCATGTATGTCTCTGTCTGTGTCTGTGTGTCTATGTTTGTATGTTGAAAGAGCAGTGGAGAACAGGGACAGACAGATAGCACTCTAAGGCTGGGAGTCAGAACCATTCAGGCCCAGCATTAAAAGATTCTGAGTTTACCCAAAGAGAACAACACCTCAAATTCTTTGACCAGCTCCTCTAACACTAAGTCCAGAAACACTAACACTTCACGTGGCAGAAGGCAGGGCTCCCCATCCTCAATTCCTATCATATCCATCTCCCCAGGTTTCTGGCCCAACACGGGAGCCTGGAAACATTCTTCTCTCTCCTGTTTGAATTTGCAGGTTGGCATGCCACCAGGCACCTGGGCCTTCTGTCTCTCCACCCTCACCTTCCTTCTCCTGACAAGCAACAACCCTGACATCTACAAGCTCCCACTCAGCAAAGTTACCTACCCCGAGGCCAACCGCATCTACTTCCTGACACTGAAGAGCAATGAAGAAGAGAAGTCCCCCAATGGTGACTAGCCCAGCTCCAAGCAGAAACACGCTTGCCTGCCTCCCTGTGCTCTCGACTCTGGGCCAATCAACTTAGCCCACTTTCTTTGCCTCTCCTTGCACGTGCATCAAATCAAACACACCTGGCCCTCCATAACCCTGAAGCTGATTTGCTCCCTCTGCCCAGATCTTTATACCTACCCGTGGCGCAGCCTTAAAGGAAGCTGGGGTGCCCTTGCTGGAGTTGGAAGTGAGGAGTCTGACTTACATGTTGTTGGCATAAAACAAAAATGTTGCTTAGTCTTTGGAGGGGAGAGTTGGGAGAGGACGCTGGCGTGTCTGAAACAATGGAAGTTACAGAACTGGCCTTGTGGAGTGGCTCCTAGGCAGGCAGACAGAGACACGTGAGGACACGTGGTAAGAAGGTGCCCTAGTTTAGAGTTGGGGTTGATGGGCACAAAGAGCTTCCCCCACAGAAGAGGGGTTTCGTGGTAATAAAATAGTCAAAACACAGAAAGCTGGAGCCCTGGAAATATGCATAAGGCGTCTTGAACCTTCAAGCTTTCCCTGCCACTAGCAGATAGACAGCTTCCCCGGCACTTGGGATATAAGCCTATTTCTTCATCATGTATGAACAAAATACCTAATAACTAATCCTAAGATGCGCCACCTCTCCCAGTCTGTGACCCTAAAGCCTGTATAGCCCTTCTCTCTCCCCCTGCCTAATGCTCACTTCTGAAATACTGGTGTTTGGGGCTACTTATCATTTTTAATAACGTGCCTCTTCTTTTTGCTAGAATCCTACTCAAGCCCATGTCATGCTTGTCCCTTGGAGTTCCCCGCTAGTCCCAAACATTGACTTCTGATCATTCCTTGCGTCTATTTTCACCATCCCATCTTGCAAACGTGTGCTCGTCCATGCGTTACTTCTTTAGAAGGCTTCCTTAGGGATCTTCTTCAAATAAGACCCGAAAGAAGACAGGTGATAGGTTCTCCAACTCTTCACATGACCACATCTGGACATGGGATCCCCAGTTGTGTCGTTTCTTTATTTCCTATCGCTACTCTGAATTAGAAACGTGATTCCTTTTCCTTTGATGAGTCACCTTTCTTCCTCGTGGTTCGCTGTTGATAAACTTGAGCCCGCCTGCCCTTTCGCATCAATCCGCCTTTCAGCCGCAAACCCAAGTCTCTTCCCCTCAGAGGGATCACGACTATTGGCGTGATCGCCGCTGATCTCCCCTTTCTAGCTCTGACTCGTGCTTTTCCCCACGCCACTGCTAATCCTCCGTGACCACTGTTCCAAGTCACTTACCTCTCCTTCACGGTTCTCACCATTGGTCCTTTGCTCTGTTCTTCCCCGTCAGCTGCCAGTCATGGGCTCACTCCTGCAGCTTAGCAGATGCACTGAACTCGGGGTTCAGAAATCAAAGTTTGGGTTCTATGAAACCTTTGGGGTTGGGGATGCACTTGAACCGCCATGTGTGTTCATAATTTTTGGTTATCTGTTTCCTCTTGCCTTTGAAATCTATGTGACCCCCAACTTCATCCCATTCCCCCTAATTCCATCCCAGCTGGGCTTTCATGTTGGTAGCCATGTGTTATCTGCCAGTGCTCAGAGCCTGAGAACTCTGCCTTGTGGTCTGACCATATTTGCTCATTCACCCAGAAGATTTTTTAATACAGAATTATTAATATGTTACTCAACCCCAGGAGAGAATCAGCCCCATCCCTGCCTTCAAGGAATTTGTTTTATGGGGGATTTGCCTGGCCAGCTGAATCGCATCACCTGCGACAAGGATGCCAAGGATGCTGGTCAGACAGCCTGAGTGCATCTAAGTTCACAGCGCCCGTTTTTATAGTGAGGCACTTACCTCCTCGGTAAGGACTCCAGGAAAATTTCTATGCCTCTTCTGCCCCCAGTGTTTCCTGTAGCTGCTACTCGAGCATTCCCAGTCATCCTTTGGTTTAAGGTTTGGAACCTGTTCAAATATAAACAGCCCTGGGCAGTAATGGCGTAAGCATGGTCGGTCACTCGCATCTTAGGTGGTTGGTGTCGTTTCTGAGACTAGGTTTGATGACAAGGGAGGGGAGAGCACCATGAAAACACAAGCAGCATATTCTGAACCTGTCTGTGATAGAAAGGGGCACGCTGAGATGAGGCCAAGTGGGGTGAAGAGGGGCCAAAGCATCCTTATCCTGCTGCGCATGGTGATAGCATGCCTTGCAAAGAAAAGCAGACAGAGGCTTAGCTGTCTGCAGCGGGAGACTCCGAAGCACAGCGCAGAGGTAACAGACAGCGGGATAAGTCAGTGAAGAAAGTCGCCTTGTAACAAGGCGACTTGCCTGAGCCATGGTATCTGCTCAGACTCAGGCAATGCAGAGTCACTGTCCAGTGGGCAGAGGGCTGGACCAGGTGGCCATTGTCGTGTTCCTCTTGCAGCTCCCAGTATCCATGATTCTGGGACCCTGAGTTCACACTGAAGAATAAAAATAAAATATCACTAATGTGGCAGAAACATCAGAACACAGAGATAAGCGTTACCAACATGTGCCGTTATTGCTTTCTAGATTTTTCTAGAGTTTGACCAATCAGTCGTCTGGTCAGGTTCCCAAAATCCTCACCCTGATTCCCTGAAAGGACAAGGTGGAAGGGAGACCATCGGTCACTTGAGCTTTCCCTCACTCTGCTCCTCCCCGTACCTCTTCCTTCTGGACTCTAAGACCCAACCACCACTTGGCCTTCTCAAACTGCATTTGTGACTGCATTAACATGTGACAGTGTGCTTCCTGTAAGGCTCTGAGCCTTTGTTCCCTGAGATCTCAAACCTTGTGAGGGACTGGAATCATTCACGTCCAAAGCCAGCTGGGAGTGGCGTTTTCACTGTGGTCAGGATTTCCACCCAACAAAACCACACACAGTCTCATCTGGAAACTCCTTTAAAAGAATCCACATTTTGTGCATGTGCACGTACGTATGTGTGTGTGTGTTCTACTTGTATTTTTTTTTCTGCCTCTAGCCATTGCAAGAAGATAGAGTCCATAGAGACCTCTTCTGCCTCAAGAGGAACTAAAAATTCTGAAACCTAAAGGACTGAAGTGGGAAGGAGGACGGCTAGTCCCCTTGAACCCATCCTTTATGAGGGCTAACTCAGATTCCCCAGCCTGTTCTTATAGTCGGGGGTGGGGGCTGCTGGAACGTGGAACAGTAAAGCAAAAGAAACCACAGCTTGGGAGCCCAGAGAGCTTGAACTTGCGTTCACTCCGCAAGGAGCATGGCTCTTTCCGCAGAAGAATCTGTTTACCACTTCGGCCCTGGCATTAGCTTTACCATCCTCCTTCAAATACAGAAATGCAGAGTTGCAGGAAGCCAGAGCACTCTGAAGTGACTTCCGGCTAAGAGACAGTCTAGTCTAAAGAGCTCCAAGTGCACTTGGTAATGCTGGGACCTGTTAGATACAAGAGTCCACAGCTCACTCTGCTTTCTAGAACAGCTGAATGCCTCACCCTACATGGACCATGTGTATAACGTGTGGCTGAGAGATGCAGGGCTATGCCATGGTTCTGTTATCTCGTGAATCCTGTGTGACCTTCCTGGACAGCTTCTTCATGGGTGGCTTCTTCTCTTTCCAGTTTAGCTGGCCTATCTTTATTAGCAGCACCTCCATATTGTGTCTGAGTTAACCAGAGTGGATGCTGGAAAAGCAGGACGGAGCTCACTACGAAAAGTTCAGGAGCCCTTCGAAGAGGCCAGGGCAAAAACGCAAAGGGCAAGCGTCTAAGATGGAGCTGAGGGACGGACATGCATGGGGAAGGGCAGGCAGGCTTAGCTATAGTCAGCAGCTTGCCATGCAAGATCTACCCTCTGCCACCTCCCTGTCTCTGGAATGTGGGGGCACTGGGGCACATCCTACCCCTTCTGTTTGCTTTTCATCCTCCTTGATCAAGATCCATCTTTGGGAGTCCCAAACACCTGGGGTAGGAAGGGACCCTTTGACGTCAGCAGGAAAGTCTGTCTACTCATGTGGAGCTAATGTCCTTGGTGTGAGGTATGGTCCTGATCCTGGGGAGGACGCCACCTTCCACCCCTAAGCGTGCGTGTGTGGTTTGCTGACCCATCATACTGAGGCCAAACAAAACATGTTTTGATAGCCCGCCCCTGCCAAGTCATCCCATCAGATCCATGGCTTCATAGGACTTTCAAGAGCCAGCCTCCCTGATATATAGACCTCAGGGTATACTCTGGCCACAGTGGTTAGGTCATGTACTTCTTAATCTGAGAGGATCCTAGTGAGCCACCAGGAGACCCTGGTCAATAGGTGTTAGGAGGAAAGCTCTGAAATTTTCCACAGAAAAAACATTTAGTATTAGGCGAAACTTTCCATTGAGACACAGGTGCAGGCACCTAGTCCCCAGCCTGCATCCTGCCTGTTGGGGAATTAAGTGCACTTATTGGGCTTGGAAGGCAAATTGCCCCCCAAGGAGAAAACACTTAGGTAACTGCTTAAAGAAAAATGCTGGAGCCAGAGTTCTAATGAGAGGGGTAACGCCTGAGAAAAAAAAAAAAAGCAACAAGACAGTTGCCAGGGCTGGGCTTTACAGAAAGTGAAGGTGCCTGACCCCGCCGACGGGGGAGACCATGGCAGCTAGACTACATCTTCTCTGGGGCCTTTAGGAAGCAGCTTTAGTCAAGAAGGCCAGAGTGCAAGAGGGCTGCTGAGAGGCATTTGTCTTCTTCCTCAGTTGGCAGACCTGTGCCAGGCATGGGTCTGGGGATCACAACAAGTAGATTTACAGGAAGTTGTCAAGAGGATGAGCTGAAAGATGCAGGGAAGTGAGGGGGTTCAGGGATAGCAGACATCGCAGCGCCCGGAGCTGAGGACAAAAGACATTGGAAAGAAGTTCCTCTCGAACCTGATGATCTAGATTCCTCTCAAGCCCTATCTAGGAATCAAAAGAAGCCCAGGTAAGAGACGCTGGGGCAGAAGTGAGCCAGGGAGATGCCAATCTACAAAGCCACCTGTCTTTGCAAAAGGAAGCTGTCCTTTCTTCCATTGAACTGTATCTGGGGAAGGCGGTCATGGGATAGCAAACTATTAAGAATTTGGGCAAGAAAAAAATCTAGCTCTTGGAAACTTAACATTTAAAAGGCTCTTAAATATTTGCAGTTCAAACCTCTTGTTTTATAGATGGAGAAACCATGGCTTATCCAGAGACTTACCCAAGTGATAAGTGAGCATGGGCCAAACTTCAGGTGTGTGAACTGGCAACCTGAGCTGCCCGTCTCACGAACCTCACGGCACAGCCAGGGAAACTAATCAGCCAACGGATCCCCTTTCCCATGAGTGAGCCATGTGCTTTTTGTCATCCAATCCACGAGTTTTCAAACCTTATAACTCTGACGTCATAGGGTCCCCAGGGATGCACTGTGTTAAAACCTCTGGTTAATGAGATGGTCTCGAGTACCTTCCTCCAGGGAGTTATTACCCGCTGTTTGCAGAGACCAGTTACCTGTTCCAGGCTCCACCTATCTCTTTGTGTCCGGTTCCTTTTCGTAGACACACCAGTAGAACTGGGTCATCCTAGTCCGGGTGTGTCCACACATACCAGCTCCTCAGCAAGCTATTTCCTATATGATATGCATATCATATATATATATATGAGATATATAAGATATATATGTGAGATATATATGGTACATATTTCAATAGTATAGACTTCACGTAGTTAAAGAAAGGAGTATTTCTGGAGGCCATACCATAGGAAGCATTATTCCAGGATATTGAAGCTATCTGATTGAAACATGAATAAAAGCATGGAGTAAAAGTATTTATCAGCTATGACTTGAGATGAAAGTGCATTTGTGTGTGCACATGTATGCAGTTGTACATGTATGCATGTGTGTAGAGAGCTAATGTTGACACTGGGCGACAACCATTCTGTATTTACTGAGGCAGGATTTCTCACTGATCCCAGAAATCACCAATTTTAGCCAGTCTGGCTAGCCGGCTTGACCTGGTCCCCTTTCCTGCCTCCCAGGGGCTGCAATTACAGGCTTCCTACACCCTCTGGCTCTTCTGTGGATCTAGGGATCCAAATTCTAATCTTCGTGCTGTACCGTAAGTGCTATATCTGCTTGGCCAGCTTCCCAGGGCCAACACAAAAGTTTTAATACGGAGTTCTAAAGGTTTTAATACACAGTGAATAAATTCTCAGAGGAAGAGAATTGTCTCCTTGGGAGAGAATGGGGTGCAGTAATATCAGGTAAGAAAAATGACCAGGACACCCCTCATGGGCCATTTGTATGGGGTCACATGTGAGTGGATAGGAAGCTGGCAACTCATTCTCAGGGGAGATAGTAAATTTTATGACTCTGTTTGTCCTTCCTGGGACTGTTCATTCGGGATGGGGGACCACTGGGAGCTAGACTATCATTGCTTTTATAATACAGTTCACTGGGTCAAGCGCTAAGCAGTTGGAATCTGACCGTGAGAGTAAAGAATTTTTAGTTTTATTGGGGGAGGGCTTACTTTTGGCCTCTTTATTTCTACATTTGCCCTGGCAGATCAACAAGGTCAAATCATTAACAAAGGGGGAAAAGGAAAGTCTCCTTTCATCTGGAATTATTTGGGAGCTGCAAAAGAGCAGCCGAGGAAGCCAGCTGACATTGCTGGTCTGCCACATGTTCTTGGCCACAAGATGTAAAAGGTTTGAGCCTTGTTTTGAAGGGGTGGTAGCACAGAAAGCTGAAACCTAGACTGTGACGTCATTTGGAGGTCAAGAGGTTTCCAGTGATAGGTGGGTACCCATGCAAATGGCAGTTGTTGCTATCCCAGAGGCAATGTCGTCTGGTGTTAGTGACCTATAATCGGGAAGATGCCAGCTATACCAGGCTGTGAAGGAAGAAGGGGTGGAAGGCACAGAGGAGAATTAAGACACTAGGAAAGGGATGTGCAGGAATGAAAGAGAAAGGAAACCTACAAGGCTTGAAAGTGGCTCCACAGGGTGATTTGAGGGAGACAGACAGGAAGTTCCAGAGTGATTATGAGCATGAAAAGGAGCCCTGTGCCCAGTATGGGAGACCAGTAATGTTGGGGCAATAGATAAAGGCAGTAGCTACCATTCAAGTCACGAGCCAGGTCAGTTAACACACTGGGCTCTGGAGGAATCTGAACGTAGATTCCACCTGGAGCTGGATACGCACAAGATGGAGACTCCCAAGTGGCTCACAGGAAGAGTTGAATTTTAGGGCGCAAAACCTTCTTAACTCTGGATGGTTGGATCCACAATGGCAGGCTTTTAACTTGGTTCCAGTTGAGGACATGATGGAGTCTGGTTCAAACAGCTTCAGATGACTGTCCTGTGGGTGGGTTAGAAGATAGACTCAGTCTCCCAAGTTAATGTGAAGTGATCCTGGAAAGATGCATGACGCGAGGCCTGTCTCCAATTGAGGCAACAGCCGCGATGGTCTGTCTTAGTGTTATTAACACAATGAAGGGAGGAGCCTGTCACAAAACTTTGATTTGCCCTTTTGACCTCCTCAGAAGATGGGGGTCACCAGGCTGCATAAAACAGTGCTAAATTCTGAGAGCCTTGCTCATTTCCTAATGGAAATGAAAGTCAGGCCAGACTACAGGAACCCAGAGTGGAAATACTGTGTTCTATGGTGGCTGGCTACCTCCGAGGAGTGCTATTTTTGTGAGGAGTGCTCCATCCGCCCAGCCAAGGTATGCACTAGAGCTGGCAGATATTTTCATCCTTGCACGAGGAAGGATGTCAGTGGAATCTGTTTGCCAGTCTACCAGCATCGTCCCCATCATCCCTGACTCTGGACAGGCTATAAAAGGAGACGGAGTCTAGTGGCTCCTCTGGGATTACCCTGACAGACTTTGTGGGACAGACTTTGGAAATAGACCATGTGCAGGATGTCTGAGTCTGTGAGCAGAGGCCTGATTAGCATTTGGAGAGCTTTAGCCCTCAGATGTGCAGTCTGAGGAAGATCGTTAAGTCTTTTCCGTTAGGAGGACTGGGGGAGCATTAGCTTGTGTTCTGGGCTCTGTGACCATCCCTCTGTGGTGGCTGTAAAGCCCTGATCTGAAGTCTGTTGAGGCTCTTGATATGTTGAAAGTGGGGAGGGGACACTGAGACCCAAGACAGGCTTGAGTGGAAGCTAAGATTCCTGTTTGGCTTGTTAATCAGCTCAGCTTTTACCCAGAGAAGTGTCAAAGGGCTGCTTTAGGTGAATCTTGCAATGTAGTATACAGAAAGGCCACCCGAGTTCAAGGCCAGATAGCTCCTTGTAGGCCCCATGACGTCAGGGACATGTTTAATTGGGTATCATCGGCAGTGAGGATAGCTCTTTGTTTCCTGATGGCTGCATATGTGTGGGTCACGTGATAAGAACAGACCAAATCTCTGCTGCTATTTCCTCTGATTTTTGACCATAAAAACTGTCAGGGTCTTTCAGAACTCTGAGACCAGAGCTGTTAATGGGCACCCAGGAATGGAAGTATTCTATAGTTTACAGGGGACTTGCTGGGTGGTGATGGCAGGGAAGGTCTTTAAAGCTATAGATGAGTCTGGACCGTGGTATGACAGGGACTTACTGTTGGGTACAAGGGTCATAGAGCATTTAGAATCTCAGAAACTTAGAAGAGCCCGAAATGTAGGCATGGTGGCTCTACCTGGGGAAGGAATGGGCCAGCTAGATAGGATCATAAGAAATGAATGAAAGATGCTTGTTTATCGTACAGATTAAAGGGGGCGTGAACCAGGCTGGGTGTTTGCCATCAGTACCAGCAAGGGGGATGGAAGACTGAAAAGTCAAACTGCAGACCATGCTAAGGGCTGAAAATTTAGCCCCGGCATGAGAGAGAAGTGTGATTCTTCTCCCCGTCACATATAGACTTCTGCAAGGGCCATCCCAGACCTCGAGAACACAGGGGTTGCAACCCCAGAGCCACACATTCCTCAAGGAGAGGGTGGGCCTCCTTCCTTGTTGATGCCTCAGAGTCAAGGAACAGAGTCAGAGGCATTGGTCCCTCTTTGGGTTCGATCTCTCACTGGGAAAAGAGAGACACTCTCGCTTTCAACCGGCCTCTACTTTGCAGATTGGGCATGGCCTTGGGTGAAGCCTGTAGCCTGGTAGCCTTGGGCACTCTCAGATGAAATATCCTGGCTAGCCCAACAACAGCAGGAAAGAGTCCTTGCTGGAGACTAGGTTAGTTTCCTTAGATTAGGTCAGGTTGCGACAAGATGGAGGCCTAAGATGTCCCGCTGTGGGCAGGCAAGACTATTGCCGTAAGTGTACCTTCCTCTTATCCCTTTCTTCCGCTAGTGTGACCTTTCGGGCCAAAGGTCTCCTCCCAATTATTAGAGAAGTTAAAGGCCACGTGTGTCTAATAAGTAGAGGATGGGGTCTGCAGCCCGCGGTCTTGTGTCTGAAACTTTGAAACTCATGTTTAGAGAGTCTTGGCTTACCCAGCTATGGCCGGGATAGCTTGGCCCTCTGAACTCTCAGGACTAAGGCTGGTTTATTTGCATAGACACCTCAGTTATTCTAGAGAGCAAGGTGGACAGAAGCCCCTGTGTGTCCCCCACAGCTATAATCGACAGCTGTAGCCATGGCCCTTTCCAGGATGGAGATATGGCTCAGTGGGTTAGAGTGCTCTCTGCGCAAGCATGAGGATCTGAGTTCGAGCCCCAGCACCCATATAAAAGCAGGTATGGCCGTGCATGCAAGCAACCTCAGTACTTATGGGAGACAGAAACACAGATGGGAGGCTTGTTGGGGTTTGCTATCCAACCAACCTGCCCCCCACCAAAGAAAATAGTGAGCTCCAGGTTCACAAAAAAGCCTTGTTTCAGTAAGGTAAAGAGTGACATAGAGGGACAGTGATGGCCTCCTCTGGATTCCACACTCCCACCAGGCACAAATACACACACACCCATAGGTACACATTCACACCCACCCACACATACACATGCACCTCTCTCTCTCTCACACACACACACACACCCATAGGTACACATTCACACCCACCCACACATACACATGCACCTCTCTCTTTCTCTCTCTCTCTCTCTCTCTCTCTCACACACACAGCCTTTATCACTGTCTTCAACAGATAGATGATTATGTGTTTCTGTCAATCCTCCCTCTGTCATCCCCTACACCAGTGGCCCAATACGACCAGTATAAAATGATTAATAAAAACCCTGAGACAGATATTGGGGTTCAGCTTGAAAGTCAGAAAAGCAAAACATGCAGCCACCGGCTCTTACCTCTACCTCAGTCCAAAATGGCGATCCTGCCTCCAGGAGTCCTCAGAATGAGACTATGTATGAGAGCTATCGCCTCCTATTTTATATGCTGGGATTAAAGGCGTGCACCACTACAACCTGGTTTCTATGATAAACTAGTGCAGCTACTGGGATTAAAGGTGTTGTCACCACCGCCTGGTCTGTCTGTAAGGCTGACCAGGGTGGCTGCTTCACTCTCTGATCTCCAGAGAGCTTTATTTATTAAAATACAAACGAATATCACTACAGACCAGTGGGACTCTGTCAAGCACAGTAACAGAGTCTGGCCAGGCTGTATTTGGGTTGGAAGCATGAACCTCGACTGCCCAAGTGCTTGCTAAAGACATGCTAAAGACAAGATACAGGGCCTTTCATGCATCATGTCGTCAGGATGATATGGAGAACCCTGCCAGGTTAGTCAAAGGCTTCAGTGGGCCTTTGGGATTCTCTAATGAAGGTGAACCCTGGCTAAATAATCCTAGTTTGGGTTGCATTTGTGAAAACTCAGACATGGAGAAGGGCCTATGTATTCAGTGGGTACCAGAGTTCCCATTAGCCAAGAGAAGGGTGTTCTCCATGGGGAAGGTTTGCTTTTAATTGCTCTCTGAATTCCCCGTACAAAGTTCCCAAGGTAGTGTGACTACAACTGCCTAGGATGCTGTTGGAGAAAGCTCTGTGGGTGGAAGAGAGCAGGAACAGAAAGAAGGGCGAGGGGGGGAGACAGAAGCTGTTGTTGAGCACAGATGTGGCTGGAGGCAGCGGACAAACCAGAGAATGCGCCTGTATCAGAAAGCTTGGCTGTCCACGGGCTTCTCACGGCTGTCCACGGGCCTCTCATTGCTGTCCACGGGCCAAGGCTGTCAACAAGCCTCTCATGGCTGTCCACGAACCTCTCATGGCTATCCACTGGCCTCTCATGGCTGTCCACGAACCTCTCATGGCTATCCACTGGCCTCTCACGGCTGTTCATGGGCCTCTCATGGCTGTCCACGGGCCTCTCATGGCTGTTCATGGGCCTCTCATGGCTGTCCACGAGCCTCTCATGGCTGTTCATGGGCCTCTCATAGCTGTCCACGGGCCATGGCTGTCAACAGGCCTCTCATGGCTGTCCACAGGCCTTTCATGACTCCCGAAAACCTCTCATGGCTGTCCACTGGCCTCTGAAGGCTGTCCATGGGCCTCTCACAGCTGTCCACGGGCCTCCCATGACTGTCCACAGACCTCTCATGGCTGTCCACGGGCCTCTCAGAGAAGGAAGTTTGGCTGGGTAGGAAAGCTGCAGCTGCAAGCATCATCAGCCACACATGTCTGCTTCCTCCTGCTCTGTGGTAGTGAGTGACAGACATGAAACAGAGTGCAAGGAGAGAGGAATTAAGGGATCCTCACACTATGTGTGGACTCATGGCAAATGAGCTGTGACTGTCCCCATATCACACGTTGAGAGTGAAGGAGGTCCCAAAAGGAAGAAAAGTGCCCCTCAGTATTGGACAAGTGAGCCAAAGTGAACTCCTTAGTTCACACCTTAATGGGTGACGGCTGTCTGAAGTCTCAACCCAGAAGCCTTTGGATCTCGCTGGAGAACAGCTCCAGAGGGTTTTCAGTGCCCACTGACCCCTCTGCCAACCACCATAAGCCTCGCTGTGAAGAGCAGCAGAAGGGGAAGGGAAGAGTTCCCCAGCTGAGCCACTGAAGTATCTTACCAGGAAAAGGAAGCCCAAGGCTCGGGGGGACAGTGTTTACCAGACCAGAACCTACCGAAAACTTTCAACAAAGAGTATATGCTGTAGACAGGAACACAGCAGCCAAATTCCAAGAGACAGACTCGCTCCCCTAAGGGACAATGGGGCACTTTAATGGCAGTTAAGAGAAGTTATACGGCCTTTTCTCATGGGCCATTTGTCTCATGAGTCATATCTGAGTAGATAAGAGGTGGGCAGCTCATTATCTTGTTAGGTAGTAAATTTTATAACCCCATTCGTCCTTCCTGGCCATTTATGGAGAAGCTCCAAGAATCATTGTTTATATAAAATATCACAAGTCCACTGGGCCTGCTTCAAGCGGCTAGAGTCTTATTATTAGACAGTAGAGGTTTTTACAGCCTTTTATTTTTGGCATTTTGATCTCTCTACTGGGAAATGGCACCCTTAGATATCTCTACCTGTGGCCTCTGCCTACTGTCAACACCATACCCAGATATGCCCCTCCTGTCAAGTATGTACCCCACTGATACCCTTCCATAATGTTGGAAAGAAAAACAATTTTACCCTCAAGGGCCAACTCTGATTAGCATTAGATGTTTGGGTCACTGTGCTAAGGATTCTGAGGATGTATCTAAACTTACCGGCAAAGATCTGCAATCGATTAGCTAGGTCTTCCTAGGTAAAGGGGGAAAGGCATGAAAGGCGTGTGTAGAAAGAGGGTATGGAAGCTTTGCCTAGAGAAGAACCTATGACAATGACCCAGGACGATTTGTTCCCAGTGGTGATGCTTATTTTTGTAGTATTTTGTTATTCTGATAGATAAAATAATTTTTGCTTTCTATTTAAAAAAGAAGTCACAAGCCGATTGATTTCATGCAAAAGGCTCCAGCTAACTGTAAGACTCCCACATTGCTGGAATAAAATTCAAAACGAGGTCATACCTGACTTCATAACTGACCAGCTATATGGCCCAGGTGAGACGCTTCTCTCTGGGCCTCAGTTTCCACCAATGCCTAGACTCAAAGGCCACTTGGTTATGGAAGAAATGGTCGCTCCGAGTATGTTAATTAGGTTGAAAAACGTTTATCAAATACATTTCACATGTGTTGCAACTATGAGTGTAAAATTCTACCACGAGCTGATGTGGTTGGTGTGTGTTGATAACCTCGCGGTACCGAAGGCTAACGCAGGAGGACTGTACATTTAGGTTCCGCCTGAGCTATATTAAAAAAAAAAAAAAAAAAGACCTCTGCCACAGCCTAAACTCCAAAAGGCGTGACCTAGAACCCTCTGTGAAAACGCAGTGAGAATTCAGAGAATGGATGGATCCGTGTAACCAAACTAAGCCAAGGGGAGTTTCAGGGAACATGTAGAGCCCAAACAAGACAGAAGGGGTGGATACAGCTTAGGGGGGAAGGTGGAGGAAACACTGAGAAGCCATAAAAAGCTACCACGTCATAGCAGAACCTCTGTTAGAAACAAGGATATGAGGTTGGCTAATGATGCTTGCCCTATTAAAGAGTATCTAGGAAGCCAGGTGGAGGAGCTGGAGCCCTGTGGTGCTATGTAGATTATTGAGTAAGAAAGTGGAATTTAAAATACACCTTTAGATGGAGTACAGAATGGATTAGAAGAACACAGATCAAACTCAGAAAGACTGGCCGTGCTAACACGGTTCTGAGGGTGTAGATCAGATGGGAAGAGAGCGCAATGTCATTTTGAGAGAAAATGAGCCAAGAATTACCTATGTTATAGTTGGCCTTTTGACTCTCTAATCTCATTTACGAGATTCTCATAAGATTTCATGAGTTTAAGTGAGGTGTCGGCTCATCTATACATGTCGATATCTTCCACGGAGCGAGACAAAAGCACCAAAAGAAATTAAAATTTTGGCATGTCCATTGGCCAACTAATGATCTATATGGGGGAAAGAGAGGAGTTCAAAGTCTCAGCTGTTAATATGAGTCTTACTTACTTCATGATTACAAAGAGTCATACCCCACAGTCATAAAAACTGGACCGTTGGTCATGTGTTAAGAGACTGGAATCCCAGAAAACAAAGTGCCCTCATGAACCAAATCCTCCTCATCCAATCTTCCTTTCAGGTTACTGCCTAGTCCGGCAGTGTTAGGAAGGGTTAGGAATGTGTTTTCCTGAGAGAAGGGAAGAAACAGTTAAAAGAATAATGGATTTTAGAATACCCGTAGTAGGCCACCACATTTGGAAGCAGAGGAGAACTGATAGAGCAAAATTCCCAGTCCGTGAAATCTGTAAAAATCTGTAAAATGAGAGGACCTGACCAAAGATTCTCAAAGTTCTACTTTTTCTTTTCCAGTCCTAAGATTCAAGGCCTCTATAGTGCATTGCATAACCTTTGAAAACATTAGCTTCGGTTCACACAGCTTCAGGGGGGAAAAAAACAAGAGCCACCAGCTACACCAGCCCTGGGTACTTACCCAATGACTTCAAGTCATCGTATCATAGCAACGTCCACACATCAACGCTCACTGCAGCACCGCTCACAATGGGTATGCTGTATCTATCAACAGGGGAACAGATGAAGAAAATGTGAGATTGATACAGATATATGTAGTCATGAAAGACCCTCAAGGTGGAGGTCTTCAATGGAGTGCCCCCAGACTCAATAACCAGGCCGTCAGCTGCAACAAGCAAGAGGTTTATTTCTCGATTGTACAATTGGGTGCTGCAGCCCTCGGGAGACTGAGCACCCTGAGCATCCCAGCAAACAAGTTTTTTTTTTTAATTATTATCACAAGAAAAATTTACATTTACTCCCCTTGTTCCCGGCATTAAAGGCAAAAACCACAAGTTTAACATGAATTATCATATAACATCCAGGATTGGTCTAGATTATCAAACCAGGGTTACAACAAGGGCAAAATTAACATAGTCCCACCTACACATGTTTTTCTTAACTGAGTGCTCCAGCTGCAACCTGTTTTGGCAACTAGTTGGTTTCCTAGTGGGTGGGAGGTAGGGGACCTGACTAGGGTTCAAGTAACAAGCTTGTTTATCTCAGTGCCTGCCTATATGGGTGTCCTTAATTTTTAGGGTTGGGGTCTTTCAGTCATAATGGAGAATAAGGTCACGTTGTTTACAGGAAAATAGATGCAACTACATATAATCATATTAAGAAAGTTGCACCCATTTCAGAAAGATAAATATTACAAATTCTTTCTCATTTGTTCCTGAACTTTATAAATCCACAGGAACCGTATATGTATAGATGATGTGAAAATAGAAAAAAAAAGCATCTAGAAAGACAAAGGTTTGTGGAAGGCAGGGGTGAGAAAGAAAAGGTGGGTAGCAGTGTATTGGAAAACGATGTGTTAAGAATATGTTTGACCTTGCATAACCCAGTATAATCAAAAATGTTCAAGATAAAAGGGATGAGGAGATATGGGTCAGCATTAAGACCACTTTGTGCTCTCCCAGAGGTCCTGAATTTGGTCACCTCACATGAGGTGACTGTCAACCACCCATCACTCCAGCTCCAGGGTTTCTAATGCCCTCCTCTGACCTCCATGGCATACACAGTGGTAAACACTAACTGTACAGAGAAATCATTTTAAAAAGAAAAAATTAAATCATCTCATTTAGCACTCAGAAGCCTTCCCCTGCCTACCTCTCTCTCTCTCTCTCTTTCATACACACACACACACAGAGAAAGACAGACAGACAGACAGACAGACAGACAGACAGACAGACAGACAGAGAATCTCTGGCAATGAAAAGTCATAGCACGAAACTCACCATAGGGAAACATCTGTCCAAACTATCACCAAAGGATAGACAGCAATAGTAGGTTGTGTATGATATGGTACCTTAGAAACAGCTATGCTGGCAGTGCTAGGAAATTGCTCTAATGTATTGGCTGTGTCCTAAGAACATGAGAACCAGGGAGCTGGGAAGAACAAGTCATTCACGATGGTGGACAATCAGAGGTTCTTCATGATGGACATTCTGAGCATCAACAGGCATGGGCTTTGATGGGCTAATTTTTAAAAAGACACACTAGCTGATTTTTCCCTTTTGAAAAAAAAATCAATCAAATTTTGTTTGAGGGGTTTTTTTGGGGGGGGGTGCTGACTCCCTCAAAGAAATTTCAATAAGCAAAAAGGTTTATTTCACAAGCAAGCGCTTCTACAAAGTCTTTGTTCCCCCTGGTCATTTTAACGGCTGACATTTCTGTGCATCAGGTGTCTTTAGAGGCTCTGAGGTCACTACTGCCCCAAAATGAGCTCAAATAGTAAGAGCTAAAAACTGTTTTTCTTCTAAGCCACCAGGAAGAAGGTGCCGCTAAAGTTTTGCCTTCTGAAACACAAGGTTGTAGCCATCCTTAAGGATACAGACCAAGCCCCAGGAATGGTCCTAAGTTGCCCTGGAATGAACCTGCATGCATTGGAGTGGAGTGTTTGATAAAACTGGTTGGGGAGGGAAGAACAGCAGCTCCTGACTCAGGCTGCATACCCCAAGCTACTCACCTGCTGGCAGTGAAACATGGGTCACCAAGGACAGAGCTGCCCAGCCACATGCCACAGAGTGTTTGCAGCTGTGCTGACGGAGCAACCCCTGTACCGCTACACAAACAGGGACATGGTGATGAGAGCCCTGCGGCCAGACTCTGCTTGCTACACCACGACATCTAAGGATGAGAAAGACACCCAGTGTCAACTTCTGGTCTCTACACACAGGAGCGTGTGTGTGTGTGTGTGTGTGTGCGCGCACACACACACACAGTCACATAAACATATACATATGGACATATACATGAATACATACACACATCAATACATACAAACATGCACCATGCCCTGGTATACTCATTTGTTCTCTGTTATGTCACTCAGAAATTAAAAGACAAAGGATGATCATCCCTCATTAATTTATTCAACATAATCCTGAGCACTTATCATCTGTCTACTGGATGTGTGCTAGATGGCAGCGGTGCTGGAGAAAATCAAGTATCTCCCTTAGCCAAGAACGCTGCCTAAGGCACAGGTAGGTAAGAGTCTGTGCAGGCAGATGGAAAACCGAGACCGGTCACCAAGGAGAAGGGACCATCCTGCCTGGAGCAGAGGAGCCAGTGCCATCCGCGGGAAGTGTCCTCCCTGAGGATGTGTCTGGGGTGTGAACAGCTGTAATTCCTTCCAGGGTGTTTCCTAAGCGTTATCTGGCTTTATTACAGTGTAGGAAAGCCGTGGTAGATTAGATTTCCAGATATCTGTCATCATTTACGGGTTGAGAAGGTCGGCCCTACAGGGGCTATATAGTTCTTTCTGGAAGAATTACATCCTGCAATTAAGGAAAGTGTCAACGAGGTTACAAACGAGTTGCAAAATGCCAAGCAGAAGGTAATGACATCTGCATCCTAGCCAGTGTTTCTGTGCTTTCTCTCACACTGCACGGATGGTACATCTCATTTCTACAGCAGTCGGCCCATGTTCTCCATGCTCTTGAAGGGCCTGTTATCTGCCCAGAGTTCTAAAAGGGCTTCCTAGGTGCCCGGAGAAATTGCTCTCACTTTTGCTCTGAGTGTTTTCAAGCCTTTGGAGGTTGGTTGTTTCATTTTCAGGCTTCACTGCTTTCCA
>JAQHUG010000004.1:11956764-11970943 GCA_028555095.1 Dicrostonyx torquatus
ATCCAAATGCATCCCTGTGCTCTTTGTTTAGCCTGGGCCCTGATGGCCCCTGAAGCCCTCCCCCCCACTCCTGCTGCCAGCTGAGGCCCAACCCAGGCCTAACCAGCTCTGAGTGTCCGCCGACTTTCCCTTATCATTTCAGACAAATCTCCAGTGTTCCAGTTTCTTGACTGGGTGCTCCGAGGCATGTCCCAGGTGATGTTCGTGAACAACCCTCTCAGCGGCCTCCTCATCGCCCTTGGCCTCTTCGTGCAGAATCCCTGGTGGGCCATCTCGGGTTGTGTGGGCATTATTGTGTCCACCTTGACTGCCCTCATCCTGAGCCAGGATAAGTACGTTCCCAAGGCCCAATGTTGACCGGTAAAGGCTAGATAGGTCATCTTTGCTTCTTGTTCCCTGCTCCCCAAAGGGTAGCTTGTTTGAAGATGGGCTGTCAGGCCCCAAGTTAGAAAGTTGTGATTCTGAAAACAGCTAAAATCACAGGGGGGCCTCCACTCCATCCGCTCATCCTTGTGCCCCCCAGGTCAGCCATTGCAGCAGGACTCCATGGCTACAATGGGGTGCTTGTGGGACTCCTGATGGCCGTGTACTCAGACAAGGGCAACTATTACTGGTGGCTGCTGCTCCCTGTCATCGTTATGTCCATGACTTGGTAAGTTTGCTTCTAAAGTCCCCCGTGAGCACACGTGCGCGCGTGTGTGTGTGTGTGTGTGTGTGTGTGTGTGTGTGGTGTGTGTGTGCACTCAGGTGTGTTCACCTGTATGGTCACAGTGGAAGTCAGGGGTTGACTTCAACTGTCCCCGTCTATTGCTCTCCATGTCATTTTCTAAGAAAAGGTTTCTCACTGACCCTGGCCACTGCTGGGGGTGGGGGGCTAGCTGGCCTGCAAGATCCAGAATTTTGCCTGTCTCCACCCTCAGACGTGGGGATATAGGCCCATGTGGCCATGCCCAGCGTTATACATGGGTGCTGGGAATCCAAACTCGAGTCCTAATATTTGCCTCACACTTTACCCACTGGGTCACCTCCCCATCCCAATTAGCATCCTTTTTAAACCAAACCTTGGAGCACCTTTCTTACTTCAGTTTTCAAGTATTTGTCATTTAGCTTGAACCCCAGAAGCACCCAGTGAAGGCAGTTCCTCATGACCTGAGAGCATCACCATCACACCAGATCATCTGTGTGCAGGGGCTCATCAGCTACCATCCTTGTCTGAGCTCTCAAAGGGCTTCTGGTCTTGCCCTGGCTGAGTACAGAGCAAGAAACTGCTGGCCACATGAGCTAAGAGCTGCAGAGCCCTCCCAGGAACTGAAATCTCATCCCTCCTGTTCCCACGAGATTTTCTCCTTCCTTTAGACTACTGACCAGATTGAGACGCCCTCTCAGGGTGGACTGAAGGCCATGAGACAGAGACCTCCAAGTACCAGACCTCTCCTTTATCTCCAGAAAATGGAGGGTACTCTGTCCATGAAGGCAGAATTCTTGGCCACTCAAAATATATTAATGACTGTAATTCCTGCCCAGTCTTCTCCAGACCCTCCCTCACTCCTCCTGCCTGGGGGATGGAGTCTGATGACTCTCTGAGGAAACCCCAAGGCTCTCTCCTAAAGCAATCCTTCTGAGACTGGATGTGAATCTTCCCCAGTCTCTGTGTCCCACTCAAGAACGAAGCCCAAGAAAAGGCAGCCAGGAAGCTGAATATCTCTGAGAGAACCAGGGTTCTCTGCCGCCGTGTGGTCTAGTGCCAAAGCAAGCGAGAGCTGATAGATGTCCCATGTCTCTTCCGCCAGCCCCATCCTGTCCAGTGCCCTGAGCACCATCTTCAGCAAGTGGGACCTCCCAGTCTTCACACTGCCCTTCAACATCGCCGTGACCCTGTACCTGGCAGCCACAGGCCACTACAACCTCTTCTTCCCCACGACACTGGTACAGCCTGCAGCCGCCACACCCAACATCACCTGGTCAAGCATCCAAGTGCCTTTGGTAGGTGAAAGAAGGAAGGATGGAGTTTGTACAAATTCAGTGTCAAACTGAATATGCTCACTTTGCACATCAGAAACACAAGCAAAGGATGGCTGTTCACAAGCACACAGTACGGGGTGTTCTATGAGGTGTTCCAGGTAGTATCCTGTGAGATCCCATCCCTGTGTCCTCAGGGCTAAAAGTTTTGTTTCTGGTCCCACCCTATGATAACACAGAGGAAGAAACCAAAGCCAAATTAAAAGACCCAGCCAAGGTTCCACAGTGGATTAATGGAGAGCCAAGTCCAGGCTAGAACTCTGGCCCCCTGATATGTGGTCTGGGCTCTTGGCTGCTTTCCTTCCTTTGGAAACCTTTTTGATCCTTAAGGCCCATTTTAACATACGCATACTGTGTATTTTCTTTCATTCACGGCCCTGAACCATTAAAGTATTCACGCCACACCGCTTCCCACCAGCTTCAGAAGTCGTGGTGGCCTATCTCCGTTCTCTCCGTGAGCCTTGCTCGTGTTTTTGAAACACCAGTTTAACCTCCATTAAGAAACAGAGGTAGCAGAGATCTTCAACATTTTAAAGTATTTTATGTATGACACTGACCTCTGGAAGCCTGCCAAGGTAGTGAATGAGAAGCAATATTAAAAGTATTAAACAAGATGGGGAAATGTGGCCATTAGGCTTCCTAACTAACTAGGCACTTTTTTCCCCCTAAGACCTCCTAATTTCCATTACACTAAAGGACTTTCTGTCCCAACCTGTAGCTCAACCTGGAGCGTCGTTATTGACAATTCATGCCCCAAAGTCATAGGGCTTGTTAAACAAAATTTCAGAAATAATGACGCCCAGTGCCTCTCAGCATTCCATGTGTCGTTGACAGAGCCCTGCGAACACGCTGGGAGGCATCATTATTCAGAAAAGACATTATTCTGTCATCCTCATCCTTGGTCATTGTCAGGTGGAGGAGGGCGAGGGGTGAGAAGAGGGGCTCGTGGGGTTTACCCAGTCCCCATCTTTCGGAGGCAAAATTGTTCTGCTCGGTGTGCTATGCAAGGATAATGTTAAACATCATAAGATAACGCTCATTACATTCTCAGTTAAAAATAGTTCAGACTTTTTCAGGAAAGAAATTTTTTAATTATCCTATACAAATAGTTTAGACCACCGTCCAAAGATTCAGGGGAAAAAAAATCAATTTTGGGCAGTCATTCTTGAAGAATAACTTTCTGGACTATGATAAGGATTCATGTGTTGGGTCTTCTTCCAATTAAAACATGTACTCTACATTTCAAGAAAATGAGCAATAAATATCAGAAAGAGGGTCTAGACATTCCAACGGTGCTGGGTGATCACCGAGAGATGCCCAGATGTGTGGGAATAAACAGCCATGTGTCCTTGTCTGTGTATACTCTCATGCCTGTCCCCTCATCCTCACAGGCCAAGGCTGGGCTCTGTTCTGTTCTCTATCCTGGCGGGGTGGGAGGTTGGGCTAACCCTCTGAGGTTAGCCTACCTGGCCTGTCCTCCCATCTGTGTAGCACCTCTTTCCCTCACTATCAGCCTACCCAGGACCTTGGGGTACTTGCAGGAAGACCTGAGACAGTTCCCAGACCATACCGCCCCTGCAAGAACCTTCCATAGATCCCAGACTCCAGCTGCTCAGCCAGACAGGACTATCGCCACAGCCAGACATGAGCGTCTTAGAAGTACAGAGGACCATTTTCCTCCAGAAAGGCTTTTATCATTTTTGTTTTAAAAAAAAATATGAGAGTTTTTATCAGATATATATTGTATTTCTAATAAATAGTAAATGCCCTTCTGAAAATTCTTCAGTTTTACTTTACAAGAGAAGAAATCCCCCACATTGACGTCTCTGAATGAAAGATGCTCAACATCCTAACTACTTAGTGCTCCAGGAACTCAAAATTGAGAGGTTAAAGCCTTTGCTCCCTTCAGCATTAACCTACCTGAGCAATAATGTCTTCTGTGAGTCCTGTTGTAAAACATTAGCGTACACTCAAGGGGCTGAGGCAGGAGGATCGAAACTCCAAGGCCAGCTCGAGAAACATTGAAGAAAGACGCTTAAAAGAAACCCCACACTAGCTCAGAATTGAGTATACTAGAGGGTTATTTATTTAGGGGTAGACTCACAGATCACAATTATCTGCTGGAACGGGAAACAGCAACCAAATCATGCAACCGGCATATATATATAGTAGAGGCCATGCCCAAGTGGGCGGGTGACTTAAAGGCTACTGGCGTAGGAATTCCTACAGCAAAGCGTAGTAAGACCCCGTCTAAAAAGCCTTAGCGTGGGACTTTGATGTGGAGGTGTGAGCTGCCTGTCGACTTCCGTAACCAACGCGTGACCCTGTCGTTGTACAGCTCCTGAGAGCCATCCCGGTTGGAATTGGCCAAGTGTACGGCTGCGACAATCCCTGGACCGGAGGAATCTTCCTCGTCGCTCTGTTCATCTCTTCACCTCTCATTTGCTTGCATGCAGCCATCGGATCCACCATCGGGATGCTCGCAGGTCTGTGTCGCTGCTTTGGATGCCATCCTCCTTAGTGAGCTGGAGGGGTGTTAGTGCCTGGGGCCGGCTTCAGAGGAAGTCTGTGAGGTGCCTTTATCATCATCCTGCTAATTCTGGAAGCCTCTTCTTCCCCTGGCTCCTGTTTCCGGCATTTTTGGTGCTAGTACCCTCGTGTTCTTATAAGCAAAAGCTATCCACAAAAAAAAAAAAAAAGACTTTGCCATCAGATATTTAATCCTCAGCATAAATTTAAAGTCTGGGAGAGATTTTTCCAAGAATATTTGAGAAATCTCCAATGACAGAAATTGGGACTCTGTTTGCAGCTAAGGATTTATATGTGTGTAACGAAGGACATACGCTGTGCTGTTTAAATCGGAACTCAGAGTCCTTACTCCAAGGGTCTCTTCAGCTCATAACAGCTCAGCCACTACTGTGCTTATGATCCCGCCCACTTGTTTCCTTTACGTGTTTTTTTACTGAAAAGCTGAAATTCCTCTCTGTGAATACCTGCCTGTGATTCTGGTAGCTGATTCCGGCTTGAAGATTGGGTTGGGTGTGAATACACCTGACAGGCATGTCTCGGGGAAGGGCGGTGGGCGCCCCACGCCCTCACTCAGTTCCGATGCTCTCCTTCCCTCAGCCCTCAGCATTGCCACACCGTTCAACTCCATCTACTTCGGCCTGTGCGGCTTCAACAGCACTCTGGCCTGCATCGCCATCGGAGGCATGTTCTACGTCATTACCTGGCAGACCCACCTGCTCGCCATCGCCTGTGGTAGGTACCGCCCCCCAGAATACCTTCCCGAGCACAGAGAAGGCCCATGTGGACCCCCGCAAAAGAAAACCACTCGTGATGGTTCTGCCACTCCCAGAAGACGACAGGGCAGTTGTTCGCTTTATAAAATCTGTTGGTTGGCACTGTCGTCTGTGTCTTCAACCATGTTCACTATGAGCATGAGGTTTGGCCACTCGGATGGCTGTTCTTAGATGATAGTTTTTCGTTGTTGCTCAGGGCCGTCTCCTGGGGTTGCGGCTCTCCTGGCTGGTGATGGAGCTGGGAGAGCAGCTCCCTGGTGTTAACCATTCAGTGCAGAACTGGACAACACACACCCTGCATGGTGACCAGAGCTGAACATTGGTCATACACTTTTCATACGACCGTGTGCCTCTTGCCTATTTCTTCAGCATCAAAGGAAGTTAGGATGGCCGTCGTAACTCACTGGATTTATACATTCTCAACCTTGAATGTCTTTCAAGCTCTATGGATGGGAAAAAAAAACCAAAATATTTAAAATGGAGTTTCTTTCAGTACAGCCATGGATGCTGAAATGTTAGAAAATAAGGTTTTAAAAAATAAGTTTACAATAAAAAATTCCAGAATATGTTTTCTGGGTTAGAGAAGTTTTCTGAGCCATGTGTAGTCATGTATTTGTTGAGTTCAGATAGTTTGGAAATGCATTTCTAATCATTTTATGAGCGCCACTGCAGAGATGGAGGAACGTATTCTAAACTCAACGTGAAGGATAAAGTTGAAGCTTTTTTATTTCTGTTTTCTGAAAAATTGTTTTATACTACACCAAAAGTATCAGTATAGGATTGGCGTACTGTAGTTACTTAAGAAAATGCAATTGTCACACAAACCAAAGGTAGCCATTTTACATAGTACTTACCTAACGTGCCGAAGTCGGCACCATCTCGTCCCATCCTCCAAAGTCTGTATTGTTATTCTGTTCCACAAGGGACGTGCTGAAGAGCAGAGACAGGACAAGGGATAAAAGTGAGGCAGCTTGGGTGGTGCCCAGGTCAGGGTCCTACAGGTGATGGCTGACACATACCAGGTGCCTTCCTCACTATCCCCAGTGCCTATCTTGTCAAAGAGCTTAAGTAACTCTGTGTCATAGGTGACCTGGTGATGCTGAACCAGGGACATTTATCGGTGTCTGATGACATTTTTGCTTGTCGCACCTAGGGGAAGGAAGGAAGAGCTCTTAGCATCTTGTGTAGGATGGTGTCACATACCCCAAAGTCACAGGACAGACCAGACCCATAGATAGATGGTGCCAAATACCCCAAAATCACAGGACAGACCAGACCCATAGATAGATGGTGCCAAATACCCCAAAATCACAGGACAGACCAGACCCATAGATAGATGGTGTCGAATACCCCAAAGTCACAGGACAGACCAGACCCATAGTAGATTGTCACAGGTGCCACAGAGGCAAAACATGGCACATGGTTTCTCATTGACTCCCACACTACCCTGCAGTGTGTGGATACTGTTCCTGTCCCCATTTCACAGATGGGAAACTAAAGCTACAATGAGCAAAATGAATGCTCCGGCTAGGTTTGTAAGAGGGCGCTCTGCAGGGCATGTGCTCTTTCCTGTAGCCACTTCAGGGAGACACTTCCTGTCTCCCTGTTCAGGTGAAATCCCATAATTACACAGCCAATGATGGATGAGTCAGGCAAGGTGGAAGGCTCCACCCACCGCAGTCTATTCTGCACAGATTACCCACTCCCCACCGAACAGGCTACATTCTCTGACGCTTCTCTTCCCTGTCCTACAGTTCTGGGACCACACATGAGCACAGGCAAGGCTTCGGGGAGGTCTTCTTGACACAACAGACCAAGTTAGATTAAAAAATAAGATAATGGGCCGGGCGGTGGTGGCGCACTTTAATCCCAGCACTCAGGAGACAGAGGCAGGCGGATCTCTGTGAGTTCGAGACCAACCTGGTCTACAAGAGCTAGTTCCAGCGCAGGCTCCAAAGCCACAGAAACCCTGTCTCGAAAAACAAACAAACAAACAAAAAAGATAACGGTGAGGCCAAGGGAGCACAGGAATTGATCCTTTGACTGCGGCCCCCAGGGATGGTGGGGCAGTCTGGTAGGTCTGGGTTCAGGAAAGGCCACTCTCGGAGCCCCTGCTCTTCACAGACCAAGCCTAGAGCTGCCCTGTAGATCTTACATTCCTCCCACACACAAATTCTGGGGTGTCTGTGGTACTTGGGTTGGCCCCTCTCCTCTCATCTTTCTAATCGCATAATATCCTGAGGAGCTGCAGCTCACAGCGGTTTAAGAGCACCCCCTAAGGACCAGCTGGTCAGGGCTCTGCCCCGTCAGACACAGTCCCCGGAAGTCACCTCACATCTTAATGTCTGACACAAGCAGTGCTTGCAGCATTATAGGACTGTGGTCAAATGAAATCAGGTGAATGACCGATGCAAGAACAATACTTACATCTAGGAAGAGCCTGGAAGGCTCAGGTCTGGTTATCTGTAGTCAAGGAAAGGATGTTGGGGACTCCAAGTCCTCTAAGAAAATTTATCATTTGTTGGTGGTGGCGGTGGCGGTGGCGGTGGCGGTAGCGGTGTGTGTAATCAAGACAATAATACTTCTTACCTATAAGGAATGCTGAAGGATATGGTTGGTGTTGTCACTGGCTAGACATACAGTGACTTTATCGCTAATATTTTAGGGACAATTGGAATGCCCTCTTTGGAAAGTAGGCCCAAAAACCAAGCCCAATTGGCCCACTTTAATACCTTCCATCTTCTTTCAGTGCTTGGTTCTTCCCAGCATCCAGCTTGTTCATGGCCTTCTCCGCCCAGACTAAAACACAAGGCGGTAGGAGGTTTGGTCTCCCCCTAACTTACAGGATGCCGTTTCTCCCTAGAAACCCATGCTATGCTAATAGCTCCTGATGGAATAGTCCAACAGGGACTTCTGAGACTCACTTGCTTTTGCTTTATTGTACAACTTTCATTCGTGGTTTATGCTATTAAATGTTGCTTTACTGGAAGGCGTGATGGCGGGGCCCAAGGGAACCGTCACAGCTGAAGGCTGGCCCTTTCTAACGAAGTGCTTCTGCTCTCTTAGCTGCGCTGGCATTGCCGTGCAAGGCAAAGGAAGTGCAACTCGGTGTGGGTGAGAGATAGCATTTGCGACATAGGATCAACGAAGAGGGCACAAGTGCAGTAGGCTGAGCTGCCGTTGAATATTTACTGAGCTGTTTATGGTTGGTTCTTTTCCCAGCGCTGTTCTCAGCCTATCTTGGTGCTGCTCTGGCTAACGTGCTGTCTGTGGTAAGTCGTGTGGGCTGTAAGCCACACGTCCCCCCACCCTCCTCCTTCCCAAACACTCCATCAAATCCCTCTGCCTGTTGGCTCACATCCTGATACCCACCTTAATACTCACAAGAAGGAAGTAGGTCTCAAAAGCTTATATGTCAACTTTGGGTGGACCAAACCCATCACCGGCGGCCAGTGGAGCCCTTTGGAGAGCAGATCTTTCAAGTCTAACTCCATTACAGTCTACCATCCTACAGAACTGATTTTAAATCTTTATCATTGAACTTGCATTTGCATGTAAATTATCTGCCCACCTGGATTGTGGACAGTGTCCATCTTTATCCCATAGCAACTAGTATATTCACGGAGAGGGATATTGGCAGTGGTTTCAGGGAACAGAGAGAGCTGCGATCTCCTCATCCAAAGAGAAGCCTAAGCTCACAAGTTTATGGGCACACATTGTCCCAGAACCTCTTCTTTGACTTGGGTCCAGTTTAGGGTGGTGTGCAAAGCAGGAGCTGCCACTTCACTCGAACGGACCCCACACAGAGAGTGCCCAGGGCTTACCTAACAAATTTAATCAGGAGATCTTGTCTTTTTCTACTTCCCATGTAGATTAGATCCATGTAAGTCTCTCTTAGGGTCTTCATTGTTGTCTAGGTTCTCTGGGATTGTGGTTTGTAGGCTGGTTTCCTTTGCTTTGTGTTTAAGAACCACTTATGAGTGAGCACATGTGATATTTGTCTTTCTGGGTCTGGGTTGCCTCACTCAGTATGATGTTTTCTAGCTCCATCCATTGCCTGTTTACTACACACTTGACACAGCATTGCGACTTCAGTCCCCATCAGTCTGCTTCCAGCTTAGCCCAGGGACTGCACGAGAACGGGGCCCTTCCACAGCCATGTTTTAATTCTGGAGTCTTATGACAGAGGAGAAAATGGTAATGAGGGGATGAAGCCCTGAAGGAGTGAGCACACACAGCAGGGAGTGATAGAACCGAGCAGACAGGACCTCAGGAGCACCAAGTAGAGGCAAGAAGATGGATTATGACCTCTCGGGGCCTCATCCATCCTAGGCTTTTGTCATCAGCTCTGGCACCAACAATTTACCTGATCCGTCATTCAATAAGTATGCCAAGTGCCTATCTCGGGCAAGGCACTAGAAGAGATGCAGGAAGCTTTGTTCCCAGATCTAGGTATGCACAGTGCTAAATGGTCTTCCTCCAGGTGCTGAGAGCTTATAGATTAGGCCATTCCATGTAGACATTTTCTCCAAATAAAATAAAATTTACTTGTGATGGTGATGATTGTCAAGGATTAAAAAAAAAAGGCTACAACTTACTCAGGAGAAATTTCCAACTTCACTGAGGCTCACAGTATGAAAGCATTGACCTTCAGTTATAAAACCATTCAACGACTCCTTGGAAAGGCCCTAGAAGCCGTTATTCTTTGTTTTTCTAACCAGAATAGATGTATGCAAGTCCTGGCCTCCAACAGTGCTGTTATCCACTTGATAATGATGACTGTGCCCCGGGGACCATTTATGGGGTTCTTGGCATGCACTAAGCAACAAGTGTCTAAGTAGGCAGCAGTACACCGTTGAGGACAAAGGTCTCAGGAAGATTCCAAAACCAGAACGAGGTAATCAGAACTGAGGCTTATCTACCGTGGGGCTTCGGTGGATGCTTCCCAAAACACTTTATTGCACCTTATTGGAGCTTTAGGAAGGCTTGTTGAGTGGACTCCATCACTCACGAATATGTATCCCTTCCAGCCTCGATCTGGTTTTATTCTGGCATTTCCACGTCCTGCTAACAGCGTGGTCTTTGGAGTTCCACGCGACCAGCAGCGTGACCCCCATGGCACCGGCTGAGCCCTCTACTGGCTGTAAAATGCTGGGAGGTTGGAAGGATGGTTTGATCTGCCTCGTAATTGGATTTGTAGGCTCTCTGTAAACCATTCACTCGGCTGTCTCGGTGGAAGAATGGGGGGAGGTGTTAAAATGGTGCAGAGCTTCTCAGGGAATAAAGGCCAGGTCAATGTGGTGAGAATGAACGGACAGTAGGCGAAGGCTTGAGGAGAGAGGTGGCTGACCGTCACCCCCAGCCCCAAGGACAGGCCCAGCACCCCTCGGCTTCTCTCCCTGTATGCTCGTTTTAAAGGGCTTCTGTTCACACAGCTTCTAAATCCCCAGCTACCACTGCTTGGCTCTCCTCCAGTCCTTCAGATCCAGAACACAGTTGACACTGCCTCTGTTCCTTTCAATTTGCATTCTATTGGCTCACGCCATGTGCCTATTTTGAACCGGGTGCCTGTCTCTAGGCCAATCAGCTACAACTAGGTCTTTAGCTACAAAATGGATGCCAAATGCATCCCTTCAAAGGAGGCTGGTTGAGGAAGGCATACAGTGTCCCATAGAGTCTATGCTATAGACTCGCCAGGTTCCCCAAGACAAAACAAGTCTTGTACGGAAAAACACATTTAACACCTTTAGAGTTCCAATGAATGTATTTTGGAAAGTGTGTGCTTAACCTATCAGGGAATAAACTAACGGCCTGGTTTGGTTTATATCGGCTTTCAGTCAAGTAACACCCTCACCGATAGATCAGCCCTTCCTCTACCTGATAAAGGCTATTTACACAAGCATTCACATCCGCTGGTAACAGAAATTTCTCTTATCTCCTCTCCCTCCAGTTTGGATTACCACCCTGCACCTGGCCCTTCTGCCTCTCCGCCCTCACCTTCCTTCTCCTGACAACCAACAACCCTGGCATCTACAAGCTCCCGCTCAGCAAAGTCACCTACCCCGAGGCCAACCGCATCTACTTCCTGTCCCAGGAGAAAAACAGAAGGGCGTCAACGATAACGAAGTACCAGGCCTACGACGTCTCCTAAGCTGCCCTTTTGAAAGCACATCACATAAATTCATCCTCCAGCACACAGTCTGCACCCTCCCTTCTATCTGATATGCCCACCCCCACCACCCTTGCTAAGATCCACAGTACTCATCAAAGCCTTGGTAGTTTAGACAAACACCCACCGATGATTCTTTGGGAACTCTCTTTAGGGGAACTTACAGTCACCCGCTTTAGTTATTTAGTGGAGCAAAGCAAGAAGCCAGGAAATTTTCATTCGCCTGCAAGGCAAGAGGGCCTGGTCCCTACCTGCTCTGTTACTAATGGGGTCGGACTGCCTCAACCAGTCCTTGTCCAATCTTGGTCTGTTTTCTCATTGCCAGAGATTTCTTTATGACAAGGAAGGACACCAAAGTCCTTCTACCTGCAAAATGTTTATTCTTTTCCGTCTCCTGGAAACTAATCAGTTAAGCATGAGCAGCAAGGAATTGTCCTGAGCTGAGTTACTTATGGGAGAGATCCCAGTGGAGAGAGAGGACAATGTTCTTGTCATGGAAGTTTGGTCTTGATCATGGGAAATGCTCTCCAGACGTGGGGCTAGAAACTTGAATCCATTGAAAATGCCAGTGTGCCTTCTTTACACCAAAGAAATATTTCCAGAAGCGTCAGAAGATAAAAACTGATTTATTCCAACATCCAAATCATTGTATAAACAAATGTCTTTACTTGCGTAATATTTAAAATCATATTCTCATTAAACTTGAAATTTGCAAGTTGGTATCTGGGTTTTCTTAAACTGGGACTTACCTACATGCTCATATAGAGTGCACTAGGTGTGTGTGGGGGGGTTCACACTCAATCATGTGTCTGGAAAGAGGAAATAGGGGGTGGGAACGGTCAGAAGAGAAGTCGATTTTCCTGTGGAGAGGTTTGCAGAGACGGCCGTGCACGTTGCTTCCTGCGGTGTTGGTACTGATCAACAGCTCCCATCAACCTTTCAGCCTTATGCAGCAAGGTTGGTAACCCAGCCCTTCCTGAGTGGCCAGTCCCTGTCCCCCTTGCGGCTCCTACTGTGCTCCCAAGTTATAGTCATCCTTCACAGGAAGCCACTTGGCCCAGCGTTCCAGCCTTCTCCAGAGCAGTCAGAGCTCGGCACACACACTTCCAGTTCAGCATGATGAGGTCACAAGGGGTCGGGACTGGGGAGCTGGCTCAGTCAGTAAGCACCCGCGGCACAAACACGAGGGTCTGAGCTTGGATTCCCGTATAAAAAGCTAGGTGTGCTGGCACACACCTGCAACCCCAGCTCTGGGGAGGCAGAGACGGGCAGATTCCTAGAGCTGGAGGTCCAGCTAACCTTGCCAAATTGGTGAACGCCAGAATCACCATAGAACGATAAAGAAAGACACCCAACTTCAACCTCTGGCCTCCCCCATGCACCCACCCACACACATGTAAATATACATGCATACATTGGGGTGACAATGAGAAAACAGATTTATAAATGCCGGATAAAAGGAGAATTACCTTTTACCAAAATCCACTTTTAAAAAAGAGCTAGTTTCGACATTTTTATTTTTATTTCGCTGTATGCCAGAGATCCCAGCCATCTTTAAGTACCAGTTCAAGGGTTCGGAGATATATATTTCCCTTCCAGACCCCGTCCAGCCCTTTATGGCTTTTCCAGGAAAGCAGAGTGCTTCTCCGAGCAGAAAAGTCCTGCACAGAGGAAAAGGAAGTGACTCACACTCCGGAGCTACCTCTGAGCTTGTGATCACACCTCGAGGCCAAGGAGGTCCCAGGCTTTATTTTAATGACTGTGGAGTTCTGGCTCTCTAAGGATCAAGCGTTCAGGAATTTCACCCAAAGGCTGTTTATGCTCGAAGCTCACTCAGCTGCCCCTCAACCACCACGTGATGACGTCTAAGCATTAAAGAAGGGGTCCTTGTGCGTTTCCACCAAAGTCTTATAATCTGATTCTAATGAGCGTAGGACCCCCTCCACGTGTATGACATTCTGATTACTGATCGCTAACAAAATCCTTCGGCTGGTCTGAGCAGTCCACTAGCCTCACCTATAAAGCAAGCGGAGCTGGCCCAGAATTCCAAGCAAGGCGGAAACAGATGGGGCGAAAGAACTCCTGTGAAAATATACGAGGTCTGTGGGACCCCAAAGTGGACTGTCAGGTCTCGCACTTCAATGCAGAGAGCTGGAGCCGGCTTTGCCAACTCCCAGGGAGACAGCGGTGTACGTGAGCCGGTTCTTCTCCAAGCCCTTCAGCAGCATCCTGAGCACGCGGAAGCAGTCCCAGGAAAAGGTTTTGGGTTTTTTTTTTTTAAGTTCAAAACACTTGGGTTTTATTGAAAATACTGAAATACATAAAAAACAGATTCTCCTTTTTAAAGCAAAATTGACACCATCTTCCAGAATGTTCTTAGTATTGTCTGGTAAAAGTTTTATGCTACAAAAACACTGGCAAACTCTACAGATCTGAGCATATACACAAAGCAATACCGTTTGTAAGCACGGGAACAAACAACAGAGCATATTGTGATATGGGAGGGGAAGAAGGGTAAGGTATACAAATAAAAAATATGCATTCTAGCTGGGCAGTGGTGGTGCACGCCTTTAATCCCAGCACTCGGGAGGCAGAGGCAGGTGGATCTTTGTGAGTTCGAGACCAGCCTGGTCTACAAGAGCTAGTTCCAGTGCAGGTTCCAAAGCCACAGAGAAACCCTGTCTCGAAA
>JAQHUG010000004.1:11979351-12000327 GCA_028555095.1 Dicrostonyx torquatus
ATGATGCCCTGAGCTCTGACCTGATGTATTTACAAATAAAGTACAGCCCTTCCACCCCACAGAGCTGAAGGGCAAGCCTGCATTGCTGTCTGAGTGTGTCCACTCCTCCTACCCCAGTCTCAAGAGGCTCTGTACTTCAGGGAGATGTACCGGACAGCACACTACCCACCTCTCCTTGGGCTGAGCTTCAAGAATTTTTGGTGGGGTTGATCAAGCTACCCAGGAGCCTCACTGCCCTCTGCTGTTCAGAGACATCAGAGACATGTGGAAGCAGAAGGCTGAGGGGTCCCCTCACTTTGCTCCTCACTGATATCGTACAGTTCACTGTGTTCACTGTTTCCTTAGTTTTTCTTTAATTGTTTATTTTGTTGAGGGAGGGTCTCAACCAGCCCAGATTGGCCCTGAACACACTAGGCAGAAGATCGTGACCTTGAACTACCGGTCCTTCTGCCTCCACCTCCTAACTGCTGAGATTTTAGGTCTGCATTACCACGCCTAGCTTGTTTCCTCCACTTTTTAGAAAAGGGGCTGTCTTGCCTGGTAGGTGTGAGGCCCAGGGTTGGATCCCAGCATCTTTACAAAGGATTGGTGTGTGGGACAGGGGGCATTATCACCTGGGAGAGAAAGAAGCGTCTATTCCCATCCCGTCCAGAAATAAGCCATGCAGACAGCACCCAAGCCACTGTGTCACAGAGTGCCGAAACGGTCTCTAAGGACTGGCTCATGAACTCGGGGCTCCTCCTGTCTTCATCTGCTCTCCTACTGTTCTTGTGTCCTGCTCCCCTCTCCGCTCTCATTCTCTGCAGATGGTCCCCAAGTTCAGTGTATGCAGCCCTGAGTCTTATCCAGACCAAAATCATTCATCACTAATCACATCCTGGGTTTACACTTGCCTGTCCAGGCATCTCAAATCATCACCCCGAAATAGACTCCCAGCTGCCTTTGCTACACTCTGTGTTGTCATTCTATCTTTATATATATATATATATATATATATAATATCTTTATATATATATATATATAAAATGATAGACTTAAACTGAAGTACACATATCACATGTATGCATCCTAATGAATATTCATGAGCCAACTTGCCCAGGGAAGCAGCATCTGAATAAAGAAACAAATGTGGCCAGCACCGATGCGTCCCTTCGGATTTAAACCTTGACTCCCGCATGTTAAAGCCTGGTTTTGAACTTGGGACAGTCCCCACTTGTCTGCCGCTGGCTGTTTTCATTCAGCTTTGTGAGAGCCACTTACACTACCAGGTGGAGCCGCAAGCCCGGCTTGTCCTGCTGTCAAAATGTCACTGTTTACCCACCACTGTTGAGGGGCATTTGACTCACTCCCCCTGTCGCTCTTCTACGCGTGTTGCTACTGGGCATTGCTGTGTATAGTCCGGGGAAGGAACTGCCTGGCCACAGAGCCCTGTCTAACTCCACCCCTCACCAGTATGCGATGCCACTTTGATTCCCCCCTCCCATGTCTATCAATAGATCTTTTCCTCCCCAGTTATCTCAAGCTCCTGGCCCTTCGCGTGCACTGTCTTGCCCGGGGACTGTGGGCCACTCCCACATAATCCCCTCGACACAGCAGCACGCAGAACTCCACCGTTCCTGGTCCCCTGGCCCTTTAGATCCAGGTCTGTTCACTTGTCCTCTCTGACATTCCCCCCACAAATCTGGTCGGCAATCAAACCGACCCCCATCTCTCCTTTCGAGATTTTGCTTTAATTTTTTTTCCAATGCTTTATTCCCTCTTCTGGTGAGTCTAGGATACCAGGTTTCTTGGCAGAAAAACAGTCCTCAGTCCTTCAGAAACGCCCCTCTTCCAGGCCACAAAAGAGACTTGGTGACAACTGCTCCTCCGAAAGCTTGTCTCGACTCTTGTGTTTTCACAGAAGCCTCAAGTTGTGAAAAACTTTTTAAAATCCTAATGATTTGACCAAATGCTCTGTGACTTTTTAAAGTAAACCCCTTCTTCAGCGGTGACCAGGTTCTGATCTGAAACCAGCATTAACTGGGTGAGGGAAGAGCCCAGTAATAGAAATCCCAGCTCCCCACTCTCCAAACTGCTTCTCCGTGAGATCAAGGTCCTCGTCAGGCAGAGGTGCCGAGCGTGTTCCTCCAAGAGAGAATGTTTGAGAATGCCTATCGCTGTCGAGAGCCACAGAAATGGCAATGGGGGCGGGGATGAGTGGATGGGTGGAGGTGGGAGGGTGGATGAACAGCAAGCAAACTTTTGCTTCAATTCGCCACATTTTATGAAGGCAAATTAACCTGTCATGGCTCACACTTGCGCGTGGTTTATTACAGTTATCACACAGGCAAACACACGGTACAAGGCATTAATATTACCCATGTTTTGGAATTTAGCAAAGCTTTGCTCTTTTAAATGTCCACCAAGGCTCACACTTAGGCCTTTTCTTTTAAATGAGCGTTTTGTTGTGCCTGCTTTTCACTGGACGCTGTTTGTCCAGGGCAGCAGGGCAGGGGCCCTCTGTACCTGTCACCTGTCTCACCCGGGTGAATGGCCGGCGCATGCCTTCTGTAAATGCACAAGGGCGTTGCTTTCATATGGACACAGCAGGGACAAGATTCGTGGGCCATGAGTCACCCCACATACACTACAGGTTGATTACAGGCTGTCCGTGTCCCCACATCACCCTGCTTCTCTTAACCTGGCGTGAGGGCTCCCGCAGGGAGGTCATCCCCCGTATTACCCCCTTCACTCAGTGCAGCTCAAACGTGAAGTTGACATCTTCAGGGTCCCTCCACCTCTCCGGGCATTCCTTATGAAGAACTCATTAACCCGAAGTCATACCAGTGCTTCGTTGGTATCGGTTAAGACGTCTGGCCCTCTTTGCCTGAAGCCTGCAGCGTGGGCTTCCTCCTAGATCAATTATATTATAAGCCCTGCTCAGATCTGTTCCACACACAGAGTAATCACTAATCATGAGATCTTGGCTTTGACACACGTGTACCTGTATCCCCTTGCTTTGCCAGACACAAGAGCTGTCTTACACACTTCATCTGTCAGGGGCCAGTGAGATGCGGAACCAGGACCGGATGGATGATGGAGGGGCCTGCAGGTGGCCGACAGCTGACAGGAGAGCTGAGTTTCAGGCACTAAGCGGTAGTGACCAGGGCAGGGCAGTCTGAATTGGAAGACACAGCTAGGCTACAAAGGGAGGAGAGGCAGCAGTGCCCCCACAGTGAGGCCTTGGGGACTCCGGGTCCCATGTTTGGTTTGGCCTGTGTTTAATAGCTGGGATTGAGACTATTTTATAGCATCTCATTGATCTAATCGAGGAGGCTCTGCTAAGCCAGGCTTCCTCTCTGTCTGCCATCCTCAGAATGGTCGAGGCATCCCCAGGACGGGCCAGTCTACACAACTGGTGCTGGAGGCTCAGCCCTTTGCAGCTGTGGGGCGGTCCTAAAGGCAAAGCTGAAAGCACCACAGAGAACCGTGAGGCTAGAGTACTGGCTGCACGTGCCCTCGACTGGTTGGCCTGAGGCAGGGGCATGCTTCCCTAGACTACACGTCCCTGGCGTTATGCTGTAAGCCCCTTACCTGGACCTGTGATTGGGAGAAGTTTGGACCCAGGCTTTGCTTCCTCTCAGCACTGCACAAAATCTCACTCTAGCCCTTCAGCTCCCCATTTATTCCTGTGACTCAGTGAATCCGTTCCTAAGAACGTCAGTGGCTAGACACTGCACCTAACACCAGGACGGAGCAATGTACAAAACCAATAGAGACTGTCCTCTGGGAAGGTTGCAGGCCAACAGGCAAGTACAATAAAGCAAAATTGTCTAACTGTAAACACTGATAAACACTATGGCAGAAAAGCAAGCCACTCTGAGTGTTAAAGCGGTTACAGCTGTGGCCTGAAGATTCAGCTTTTCCCATCAGTCAGTCTTTGTGGGAGCGATGAGCCCACCCCTGAGCCCACCCCTGCCCTGGGTGTGAGAGGCAGCAATTGGGAAGACAGGTGTTCTTTGCCAAGGGGAATTCAATAAATCTGTTGCTGTAACAGAGAGCTGTAGAGAATGAGTTCCGTGAAGTTCAGGAAGAGATTTTTAGCCAAATGAGTGATACGCTGAAATCACTGCAGGAATGACTGCAGAGACCCCGGATTGAGATGCCAAGAAATACAAAATATTGGCCAGGCAGAGGTGGCACATGATGTCAGTCCTAGCATTCGGGAGGCAGAGGCAGGTGGATCCCTGGATCCTGGAGTTCGAGGTCAGTCTGGTCTACAGAGTGAGTTCCAGGACAGCTAGGGTTACACAGAGAAACCCTGTCGCAAAAAATAATTTAAAAAAAAAAAAGGAAGACAGAAAAAAAATAAAGTAAGACTAGAAGTAAACACAGAATATTTTCGTAAGAAATCTCAGAGTCTCTAACGCACTGCAGTGTCAGCCCCATGGATGGCCATGGCACAAAGGCCTCTGGACAGACTATAGGAGCTGCTGCCAGGCTCCTGGGGCTGAAGCAAGCCCTGCTCCTCTGCGTGTGAGTGGCAGCTTCCGTGACCTGTGGTAATCTCTCTTGGTGATTGATGGCCCTGACGCACGCTCCAAGCCTAACCAGGCCAGGGCGAGCATGGTGGAGACTTGATGGCATCTAATGGGATGAGGGGCCGATGGGCCTTCCACAGGCGTGCCCCAACCAAGACATGTTTCTAGTGCCAATTGCTCTGACTCACTTGAGCTCACCAGAGTGTCTCTAAGCGAGACCTTGGAATTTGTCAACTGTTACCACCCCAGGAGCCTGAATTCACTCTCCCGGTGCCCCCTGCCAAGTCTCAAGAAAGGGAGAGATCTTAGAGGAGATTTCATCTTTCTTTCTCTCCCTTCTCCTCCGACAGGGATTCTCTGCATGACCCTGGCTATTTTAGAACTCACTCTGTAGCCCAGGCTGGCCTCGAACTCACAGATCTACCTGCCTCTGCCTCCCCAGTGCTGGAATTAAAGGTGTGCACCACCACCGCCCAGCTAGATTCCAGCGTTCACAAGCACTCAGGCTCCCTGGGAGTCTGGTTGAAATGCAGGTCCTGATGTGGAAGGCTCCTGCACCAGCAAATTGTGAAGAATCTTATCCAGGATGAGTGAACATAAGCCTCCATCCCTGCTTCATGGGGGCAAAACAGATGTTGACATACCATCCCTCACTCCACCAAGGCCAGGCTAACCTCAAACCTGTGGCCCTCCTGCTTCGGCCTCCCAAGTGTTAGGATTAGGAGGTGTGTGTCGCCACACCTGGCAACAAGCATTCTTTCGAGCCTCAGAATTGGCGTATGACGACACCATTGGCAGAAATAAGGAAGCCAGAGACAGGGACTGTTTTCAGGACGAACCTTTGCTCAAATGCCTGGCGTGTGCTTTGGCCGCCTGAAATCTTTGCGTTTGGAAAAGCGGACATCCTTAGTCGCCATTAATTTTATAGGAAAGTTGAAGTTTGTAAGAGTGAACGAGTTTCCCCTGTGATTTTATTGCCAACTGGAATTTGAACTTGGGTTGTCAAACTCCAAACCTGTAGCCTACTTCCCTGCTACACCAAAGGAGAAATTAGGGTTAGGTAGTTTCAGAGCCGTCTTCTCAACCTGGCCTAACACTGGAATAACCGAGACTTTCAAGTGCTTACCAGTCCAAACCAGCCACACAAGGCGGATGGGGGAGCTGAAGATTGTTAAAGCTTTCTGGGTCATTCCAACCCACAGCCCCCCTTGAGAAGCCCTGATTTAGCCAGGATCTATTAAGAAGGGCAGCTGAGACGCTGACGGGTGAAGCAGCAATCTTGTCAGAGTCCAAGCTAGGACATCTCCATGCCTACCCTGGGACTCTGTCCAACAGACTAGCCAAACAAAGTGATGTTGCAAGAAGAAGCAGAATGGGAGGGGGGAATGGAAGCGGGGTTACCAAGGGAAACTGTGGAGAGAGGCGCTGAGAATTCAAGACGAGATGAGTAGCAACACACACTTAGGAGCTGCAAGACTCAGAGCGGCTGAAAAGCGTGCCAAGCCCAAATCATTAAAATTAAGACCCCTCCACTCCTCTATGGAATCTCTGGCACTTACCCCACAGGACACGGCAGCTGATGGGAGACTATACGGGTCAAGAAAAGTGGTGTTGGTCTAATGGACAAGAAGGTTCGCAAACCAAGCATTGAAGTCACTCTGGGGCCGAGCAAGGGGATAATGGCGGAGACTTTGCTTCATACAGCATAATCAAGGGAGGATGAGAGCAAAGAGCCTCCGTTAGAAGCCCACGCTTTAAGATTTTATTCCTAAGATTGGGATTGTTTCCAGCTAACGAGATGAACTAGACCAACTGTATGGGAACAGATGAAACAATATGTTTGAAGAAAAAAGAGAAGAATCTCTTATAGGGGCCTCAGGGCATAAGCTCGTGCATAACCAAGTTGAGGAGCCGGGTCTGCAAACATCTTCTCCAGTAGAAGTCTCAGATATAAACTGAGGAGAGTCGCATGCCCCACTTCTCTTCCCCCTTCAAAGTATATTTTTCCTGTTTAAATATTTGAGATAAAAAGCTATCAAGAATGTGTTGAGCTTAGATGGTAGCAAAATCTCTCTAGACTACAAAGGCTAGAGTTCTATAAAAATGTGAGGTCAAAGGAATCAGACGATGTGGGGAATTCCAAGCTTTCCGTGACTATAACAAAATACCTGAGGCAGCAGGTTTTTAAAAAAAAAAAAAAAACACCAGACCACCAAAGAAATAAGTGCTCAATCCAAGAACTAATGGGGTCATGACTGCTCCTGTTTCCAGCTGGCGGGAAGGCAATACCACAATCAGTTGTCGAGAAGTTCTGCTTGCTTTGACCTTAACACCAGCCTTGACTAACGTCAACAGTAGGGGGAAGGAGGAAGAGGAAGAAGACAGTTCCAAAAACCATGAAGGGTCCTTTTCAGGCTGTATACCCAGCAGATAATAAACCCACAGCTGGAGTAACTCCAGCCAGACTCTGGTGAGTGGACCCCAGGGCCCAGAGAGTCCCATTCATCTCACATCTTCTTTTTCCAAACCAATTGCCAAGTAAAGGTTCCTCAGCTGGGGTACAATATCCATCCTCAGGTCTCCCACAAGGAACCATCCCAGGGGCTGGTGACTTGCCTTCCAGATGGGGCTCTGAGAAGATGTGGACTGTCACTCCCATCCTTCACTTCTCAAAGCCCTAATCCCCCTCTCAGCCTCATCTAACTAGATTGACAAGGCTTTGCTCTCCCTTCTTGCTCCTCATTGAGAAACAGCATTGTAAACAATTGCAATAAATAAATAATAAAATAAAATAAAAGCATCAGCAGGACATTGCTAGTTAGCACCTTCCCTTTCTCACAGTGCCACAACCCCCCTCGAGACATTCTTGTGCCATCTGCATGACTTGTATATCAGGAAATGCATAAATGATAATGATAGCCCCTTAGATGCCATGCGTTTGTACAGTGTGCAGCCTTCACAGCTTTAGGCACTGGCCAAAGACACTAGAGACCAGATGAAATGCTGCTTGTGCGTATCTGAGGAAAGTTGGAGGCAGAACTGAGGTTCCTGGTTGTTCCGATTTGTGCTAATCGGAGCTAACTCCTGCACTGCACTGAAGAGGAAAAGATTGCTGGTACATCAGTGTCCCTGCCACCAGCATGCTCCTCTAGCAGGGGCAGGCAGTAGAGGCTTCAGTGAGACCTTTGCACTGTGAAGCTGCTGTCCCCAAGGTACCATGTCTAGAGAACGCCTTCCACAATGGGCGCCCACATGGCGTTCTGGGTCACTGATTGATTTAACTCTCATCCGATGCCTTCCTGCCTGCTGTTTACCAAGCCCAAATATCCTTGGATTCAAACGCGCCGCGTAGGGATATGTCACTGCAGTCTTTGCTCCTCTTGTGGGTTGTGGAGGACGAACAAGGAAGAATGTTTGTCCTTGTCCTCCAGGACAGTGGTGTCCGGATGCAGAACTGGTGGAGGCGTTCTCTACAGAATCCCCACGTGGCCACTGCCCCACTACACAAGCAGAACATTTACAGAGTCAAACTGCCTGTGGAAAAAATCAATATCAAACAGTGACTGAAGGGAAATAGTGTTGGACCAGGTTCTGAACCAAAGGAGTACTTAGAAATGTGCACACACGCATTGTGTATGGGAACACATAGCTGCCTCTGGACAGTTCCGTCCTCCCCCCCTTCCCATTTCTTCATCCAATCCTTATCTCCTCTCATGTTATATATTTAATGAATTTTCCTAAAAATCTTTCTGGAAAGAGATTCATGAATAAAGAGAACTATCAGTCCTGATTGTGCTGTGCTGTCTGTTCCCTTCTAGGCCAGGTGAGATTGGGCAACATTCAAAAGGCCGGGAGTGTTTGAGATAGGATCTCATTGTGTAGCCCAGGCTGGGCTCCGGCTCACTATCTTCCTGTCTCAATGTCCCAACCTGTGGTTCCAGGAGTGTGCGGTCACACCCAGGAAGTATTTAGATGACAATACCAGAATAGTTGCTGTGTGGCTGTTTTTCACCTGGCCAGCAAGGAATGGGTTGTTTTAAGTTCACGAGAAATTCAAACAGTTTTGGACAGAGTCTGCGTAGGAAAAGACTAGAGAGAACTTTCTGGGGCAGAAATTCCAGGAGAGAGGAGAGCAGAAGAGCTCCATGTTGCTTGGAAGAAGACGGGAAAAGACAGGAGTGATGTTAGGGCCTTTCAGAGGAGGCATGGCCAGGACAGCAGCGGGCTCCAGCACTCTATGGAGGATGCATGGCTGGTCAATGGCACCACAGGAAGTCCTGAGTTAAGGCATTGAGCAGTGTGATGAGAAGGCTGTCTTGAGACACCAGGAGCACAGTCAGGCTCCCAGCGGTTCCAGCTGTCGCTCTGATTTTCCCATAGGTTCTCCCCAAAGCCACAGCATCTGCAGAGACCAGACCCTGGTGTCTTGATAGCTTGCAGACGAGAAGTTAACAAACCCCAATGCCTACCCAAAAACTTTAGTTTTGTTTGTTTTGGTTTGGGGTGTTTGTTTGCTTATTGCTTTGTTTTGGTTTTGGTTTTGGTTTTTGAGACGAGGTCTCTCTCTGTATCCCTGGCTGTCCTGAAACTCACATGTAGACCAGACTGGTCTCAAACTCAGAGATTCATTTGCTTCTGCTTCCTGAGTGCTGGGATTAAAGGTGTGAGCCACCACACCTGGCAACTTTGGAGTTTTTGACATTGTTCTCAGAATTGCACCCAGTCTGAGGACAAGAGCAGGGATCCTGGGTGCCAAGCAGATGCTGAGAGATGGGTGGGCAGAACGGAGTACTCCATGCACCAGGGACAAGGTTTTACATACATACATCATCCTTCGTGACAGTTCCTAAAGGACATAAGTCTCCCCCACTTCACAGTGATAAGTCCGAAGTTCTAAGGTGACACAGGGACAAAACCAGGATTCAAACTCAGGTTTGATTGCCTTGGAAACACATAATCCTTTTGTTTTGCCTGACTCAGGGCTGCATTCTGTGACGTACACTTGAGGTGTGGCTTTACAGGACTGGAGTAGAGGCCAGGGAGGGAGAGTGCCAGAGAAAGTGGCTCTGTCCAGAAGACCTGAGACTAGCTCACTCCACTCACCCAGCCTGAGAGCAGCCGGAGAAAGAAGGCTGCCTGGGTGCTGGAGGCCGCAGCTCCAGTCTGCACTACATGGCGACCGTGACGACTGAACCTATGAGTGTGCAGCTCATGAGTTGTTATGCAAACAGGACAGGTAGAAGTTGGCAATAGCGACAGCGCTGGAATTGCCCACAATCCAGACTTCACACAAGTTATTAATAGATAAAGTCTTGGTTTCCTCACTTGCAAAATAGGAATAAAGACACCCTATAGAGTTTTGTTTAGTGTTCTGTTGTTTTGTTGGGTCTTCAGGGTTGTTTGGACTGGTTTTTTTTTTGGGGGGGGGATGAATTTTGAAGTACTAGGACCTAACGCCTGAGGGATGGAAGGCAAGCCAAGCTCACTACCAGTGAGCTACCACCCAGCATTCCATATGGAACTTGAGGTGATTAAATGGCTCATGCCTGCCAGGTGTTTAACAATGCTGGCAACCAGAGGAAACACTTCAACCCCTTTTAGGTCATTCTTATCATTTTTTATCACTATGGGTTATCATTATTATTATGGGAAATTGTGGTTCGTTATTCATCTTAACGAACCTCAGAAAAGAAAAAAGAAAGAATAGAACGATTCCTTTCATCCCCAAAGCTGGCCTCACACCAGCTGCAGGGGGACTAGGAGGGCTCATTTGCTTCTTGTTTTCCCAGGAAAAAAGGTGTAGAGATTTGCCTGAATCTCAAAGTTTCATACTGAACTTGAGACCACTGACTCCCCCCTTCCCCCGGGAATCAGCTCCAGGCACTGGAGGGGCCCCCCTGCAGAGAAGGAGCCCAGTGGTCTGGCTAGCGTCCAGTGGGTGGAGCCCGAGAGTCCTCAGCAGCCTGGTGGAGGGCCGATAAGGAGACTGCACATCAGCCAGCATGCAGAGAAGACCATCTTGGAGCAGGAAGGGTTTTCTTTTCTTTTTTCTTTTTTTCCCTAATTCTTTGTTCACATGGTGCCCACGACTTTGCTATATTTCTGTCATAGAGGAACAAGCCACAAAACTGAGGTCCGAAGAACAGTGGGGATGAAAGGGACTTTTCATTTCAGTGGTAGATTCTGCTCTGGACCTCCGTCTGCGAACATTTTTAAGGCTGTGCATTCTGGCCTTGCTTATCACCTGAAAGAGGAACAACCAGGGAAGCATTTGTGGGTTTTTTTTTCCCCTGCACAGGCAACAGACTGCAATAACTTGTGTTCCCCTTGTCCCTGCTCCCTCTCCCACCACCCTTGAGCCTTGTCCTCATACCAGAGCAGAAGTATCAACTCCAGCATATTCCCATTGCAAGAGAAGCCATTTGCTGTTGGAATGGCACTATGTGGATCCTTTTTGGCTACAAATCTTTCCAAAAAACATTTCAAGGTGGGGGTAGGAAATGGCATAGAAGAGAAAAGGTGGATTTGAGTTGGCTTATCACCAAGTAAAGACCCACAGAACCGTTGGCACCATGTCAAGAGAAAAGAAAGCAAGGGAGAGACTTGAGGCACTGAGGCCAGTCATGCCCCCCCCACCCTCTGGGTTGTTCTGGCATCGGTGAAGTGGGAGGAGAAAGCCAGTTAGTTCACAGACCTGAGGAGCAGACTGTGCATATAAAAGGGTGAGGTGCCTCTCCCACACCACCTCTCCCTTCTGAGAGAGCCTGGCCCCTCTTTATCAGACTTTGCCTTCTGCCACCGGGAAGCCAGCTGCAGGGTAAGTACCCCCCTCATTTCTGTTAATTCCAGTTTTTTTTGTTGGAGCTTGTCTTTGTCCCCTTAGTCTTGTCCCTTTTCCTTTTCAAAGACAGAACACAGGTTTAAGCACAGATGTGTTTAACTCTGGAAACTATACTTGAAGTATTATTATTATTATCATATTATTTTAATGACATAAGTGAATGAAATTCACTGCAACATCTATATACAAGCACGGGCTGTATCTTGATTATGTTTGCCTTTCTTTCTGCTCTCTCTGGCCCTCTCTTACCCTCTTGCCTTCCCATCGCCAACTCTGCTCTCCTTTGAATGTGTCTCTAATTGTTGGAGTTCTGGTAGACTAGAAGGCTATTCACCAAAGCCACAGTCCTCTTCAGAAGCTTAAAAAGCAATGCCTCTGCTATGTCCTGGGGAGGGTGGGAGCTGCACTGGGCTGATGTGGTGAGCCTTCCCACAGGGCACTCGCTCTCTATACTAAAATGGCCTGGCCTAATCCACACGATGAGAAGTTTCACCAGGCTGCGCTCTTGAAAACCATGAAGCAAGACTGGCGACAGCATTTTTATGACTCATAAGAAGATGTGGGGTACCGGGAACAGCCCTTCCCGGTTGGGCTTGGGGTTCCTGTGCGTGTGCTGTCCTGCTGAAGGGAGTGAGCTTGTGTGCCCATCGGGCACTCACTCCGACCAGTCACACTCGTAGCCAGAGATTTGGTGGCTTTCCTGCAGCACCCCGTGCCTGCACAGTTCAAGGCTCCAAGGAGCGGTGTCTGCTGAGGAGGGAAGTGTTTTAATCAGGAGGCAGAAATACCTGACAGGGGCTCTTTGTTTCTGACTACAGCTCTGAGGAGAACTGAGCAGTTCCTGCCATTGTGACCAAAAATGACCTAAAATAAAGATTAGACAAAATAGCAAATAAATGTCCGTGTAGAAAGTCTTTTATTATTATTATTATTATTATTATTATTATTATTATTATTATTATTATGACAGAACACAAAGACATTTCAAGAAACTCAGATCTAACACTTGGTATTATTTGAAGCAATACTGAAAGCATGGAAAATTAGTGAGGGCTTTCAGGCCTCTCCAATTGAACCCATTACTAATCCACGCCTCAGACAATGGATTCACTGTGTGTGAGAGTGTAGGGAAGACAGTAGACGTGAGCCCTTCCCGTTTGTCTCAGAACAAATACTGAGCACTGCCTCGTTCCACTGGTGATGTGGCCGCTCAAACACGCTTTCCAGCTCCTGCCAGCAGCTTCACCATGCAGAGCTTCCAGAGTATTCCTGAAGGCTCATTGATAGCCTTGTCAGTAATGCAGGAGAGAGGTGGGCTTTGAGGAACCACTGGTATTGCTTTTAATAGACAGTAACTGACCCCAGAGAGGGCACAAAGCCCTTTGTTTGTCATTGTTTGACCTGGTGGCCCAGAGTTGCTTCACGGTGACTGTGAATTCAGACTTTTGTGGCCTGCCACCCATGTCAGATCCTACCGTGCAGAAGCTGCTAAGGCCATTTGTGACTTAAATACTACCCTGGGTGACACTAACTTGCCTGGCCCCAAACCGGAAGAGAGAAGCACAGGACTTAATACCTGCATAAGCTGATTCTGCCTGCCGTGGATTGGGTAGACTTGAGAGGTACCACTGAGCCTCATTTTCTGTAACATGAAACCGTGAGATCTCTAAACCATGGGATCTCAATACTCACATATTTGTCCAGCTCTGTCCATAAGAAAATGTTGATGCTGACCTTGTGGAGATGGTTCTGTGGGCTGTGTGTGCTGAGGACGGCAGACAGAGAACAGAGGAAGCAGTAGGCACTCATTCTGAGGAATCCTGACCCTTCCCCTCCTGTTTTCCTTTCTTTGCTTTCAATCATTTTGTTTTTTATTCTTTCTTTCTTGTCCCAAACTCCTTAGCATAGTATAAGATCCTGGCTTATACTTATACAGTGTTGTTTCGTACCAACCAAAATTGCTCAAAATTCCTGCAAACGCCAGGAATACCTGTACTAGCCAGATAGTTTGCCATGAGCGCTCTCTCGCTCTCTCTCTCTCTCTCTCTCTCTCTCTCTCTCTCTCTCTCTCTGTCTCTCTGTCTCTCTCTCTCTCACACACACACACACACTTTTCCCCATAAGATAGATCAGAAATACTTTCCACAGCTGTGGATTCTTCAGGTCGCTTTGGTAAAGTTTCCAGGTTTCAGGACCAACTCAGTAGAAGAATCTGAAAATAAAGAGAATGATAGAGGAAGAGACAAATATCACACATACAACATTCTAGAACTTCTGGGCAAAGAACTGTCTTTGAACACAATGAGCACAGTCAGTGTCCTCTTTCCTCCCTCCCACTGGAAGCTCCTTGATAAGTGGGGACCTCTGCTCTTAGGGCACCAGGGCAGGGAATATTTTCCCTTAGCAGAAACTCCCACAGGTCTGTCTGTCTCCCCTAGTCTGGCTTTTCCTGTGCTCCCCAGAGCCAGGACATATCCTGCTGATTGACATCTCTTTGCCCTTTGTCATATATGGAAAAAAAGGAAGGATGAGTGAACATTCTTTGATTGGTGGTACTGATGACGTCCATCACGGTCCTCTTTGGATAGACCCTTTTGGAAATAAAGCCCGTGAGGCAGCACCACGATGCTTCAGACGGCTAAGCTTGGCTCTGGCACACGGGTGGCAAGAACAGGTAGGCTCCCTTCCAGCAGTTTGGTCCTTGGGGAACCTTAGAGCCTGTTACTAGCTTGGTGTCTCTTCTGAACTCAGGCTGGGGCATGGGTTAGGGTTAGGGTTAGGGTTAGGGGTTAGGGGTTAGGGTTAGGGGTTAGGGTTAGGGTTAGGGGTTAGGGTTAGGGTTAGGGGTTAGGGTTAGGGTTAGGGGTTAGGGTTAGGGCAGAGTGCTGTGGCCTAGTTACCCCGACAGGTAGAGGCTCTACCCCTGCACTAGGGCATTTAAAGGGCCTTGGAAAACCCAGGAAAGCACAGCCTAGAATGTATGATTCTCCTGCTTGTGTTAGCTTAAGATCCCCTCACTGCCCTCTCCTCTCCATGGAAATGCACTGTGTGAGCAGCAGCTAGGATGTTTCTCTCCTGGGCACAGTATCCAAGTTCCCTAAAAGAGACACAGATTTTGTAGGATGATAACATTCTAGAGTGAACAAGACTTAAACTGCTGATTTCTCCTAACCGGCCCTCATGCTGGCATTCTGGAACAGGTGTCAGGGATCTCAGGAGCTACAGGAAGGTCAGCCGTTTGGAATAACTGGCTCCTGGGGCCTCTGGGATGTAGCCACTCTGCACAGACAGGATGGACCCTTCTCTGTGGTGTGGGACAGAGGGGAATGAAGTTACAGCCTCCAGTGCATCCCAACGATTAAGTATTGAAGACACAGCTCTAGGTTGGGCTGTGGATTTGAACGAAAATAGGTTAGTCTTAACTTGGCATGGTTCTGCAGGGGACACAGGCCATTCAGGTTTCCAGTCATGTCTGGCCAGTTACACTATTGGGTTTCAGATCTCTGGGGTGATGTGGTATTCGAAACTCTCTTAAATAAATACAGGCTGGACATTTTGAGAGCGTGCACTTGTGTTTTCTGGAACTGATTTCTGTGGTGGATGGAAATTGCCGACTTCAGGCCCTGACACGTTTGACAGGACAATTGTCCTTTGAGCTTCTCCATGTCATGGCCGAGACTGAAGCCTGATGCCTCTTATAACCGAGTGTGACTTTGAAAAATGGGTTGCTGTCGCTAAGGGTCTAACCCCACAGTATTTTCAGTTATAAGATTTAGAGAGGGAGAAGTCTGAAATAAGTGATAGCCACTGCTTAGCTTATGAAATAGAAGACCCCTTTTTCATAAATGCTGGGTTAAATGAATTTGTAAATTTTAGGCATAGAGCAGAGTTATGTGGATGTAGTTTAGGTTCCATGGCTCTAGCACTTTTCAGTGTGAAAAAAGAAAACCCCAATACGAAGATTCTCTGAGAGACTCGCAAATGTTGGTGTCAGGTTGAGTGTTGCCACGGCACAATGACCTTGGTCTGGAATGCGTTGTAGAAATGGCTCCCACTTTGTGTGACGGTCAATGGTGCACCATTGTTTAAGAAACAGGAAGACAGCCAGGCATGGTGGAATATACCTGTCACCTCAGCACTTGGGTGGCAGAGGCAGGAGGATCATAGTGAGTCCAAGGGCAAAGTGACTCAGAGTGAGAAATAAAATTGTTATGCAGTAATAAATCAATAATGAAACATTTGTTGTGTACTGGGATTAATGTGAGTCAAAACGAGAGTCCAGATTTGTAAAACGATGTCATTTTATTGGGTGTCAATGGCTAGCTGGTGCATGTGGCAAACAGAAGGGACCAGAATGAGCTGGAGGAATTTTGACCATGCTTTGCCGTGAGGAGCGGTGGGCTGACGTATCAGGGCAGCTCTGGGCACTCCCTTGGTCTTGTCTTTTACGGCTGCGGTTTCTACATATTCTCCACTGAAGGCTTGTAAGGTTGACGATGGGACTGCCCACTTCCTACTTACCTGTCTGTGCGCTGTGCTCTCTTCAGACAGCTGGACTGACCTGGCTGTTGTCCTTCTCCCCGTGTCCACCTCTAGAAGTGCATTGTTGGTAGTCCTCGCATCTGCGGTTGGCACCATGAATTCTTCATGTTGTGTCTGCAGGGTACCACCCCTAAGGATGTTGGTTCTCTCTTATTATACCCTCACCATGAGAACTAGGTAACCCTATAGTCAACACACATTATGCCTCCAGTGTTTGGGTTCTGACAAGACATTCTGACTATAGTAAAACCCCCTGCATTCTTATTGCATGCAATCATTCCATCACAATCTTTGGCTTTTGACAGCCTTGTCCATTTCCGCCTCTCTAAGTTTCTAGACCAGCGGTTCTCAACCTTCCTAATGCTGCGACCCTTTAATACAGTTCCTTGTGCTCTGGCAACCCCCAACCATAAAGTTATTCTTGTTACTTTAGAATCATAATTTTGCTACTGCTATGAATCATAATGTAAATATCTGTGTTTTCTGATAGTCCTAGGCAACCTGTGAAAGGGTCATTCATCCCCAAAGGGGCCCCGACCTACAGGCTGAGAACTACTGTTGGGCACCTTTGTGGTGTATCTTTCTTACTTTTATGCATTTACACGACAGAGTCCAAATTACAGACTACCTGAGGTAACTGCATACCATACAAACACACTCAACCAACCCTGTTCTTGGAGACCAGGGCAGGGGATTCTTAGGTTGTATCAATACATACACACAAACTGTTTTCATTTGTTTCCTTTTTCAAAGAATTCTTAAATAAAATCAGTAGTTTGGATGTTTTACATGTTGGTGTTTTTCTGGGACAGAATCTCATGCAACCCAGTCTGTGCATGTTGCTGAGGCTGGCTTTGAACTCCTGATCCTCCTGCCTTCAACTCTCAAGTGCTGGGATTGCAAATGTGTGCTACCACTCAGACTTCTAATTACTATTTTATAAAAAACAAAAGCACCAATTTTAAAGTTACTTATTTTAGCTCTTTCTATATTATTTGACTTGAGTTGACATTATCTGTCTTTTTTCTCAACACCACTAAGTCCCCTGAGTGCAAAATGCTTGTCAAGCTAGAACCCGAGCCTTCTGAGGGTACAGACAAGAACCTTCTCGTGGTAGCATTAAAGACATCAAGGACAAAGGTTGATGTTTGGGTTGGATAATGAGCTCCTCAGTGATCTTCCAGGGGGGGAAAGAGCAAGTTCTCAGGCACACAGCGCTGCCTTGGTCTAAACTCATCTTCAAGACAACTGTACAGCCTAAGTCAGCCAACCCACAGAGTCCTCATTCAGAATGCTTACAACCTCCGTCCTTCCTTCCTTCCTTCAAGGACCCGGAGGAAGAGATGGCCTTGGAAGACAGTCCCACCATGGTTAAGATAGAACGGGGTGAAAACCAGGTTTCATCATGTCGGGGGAGACGCTGTGGCTTCGGAGTGCTTGGCTATGTCACTGGTGATATGAAAGAATTTGCCAACTGGCTGAAAGGTACACACTCGTTCGGTGAGAGAGGAGAGAAGGGACTTTGCTTGTGCTTCTGCCCATGTCTTAGCTCTGCTCTCAAGCCGTCACTGGAAACGTGTGTGTGTGTGTGTGTGTGTGTGTGTGTGTGTGTATAGTGCGGAGTCTGCATCCTACAATCTCAGTACTTAACAATTTTTCCCTACTGAGAATTCATTGCTTTGGCTTAGTCTGTACCTCTGAGCACGGCAAATGGGAGCCTCAGCTGCTTTCTGAAGCTTGAGTTCCAGCAGGGGCAGGGTGGACGGACTATAAACAAGCCAAGGGGTCAGAGGGAGGCTTCAAAAAATACCCGGATGTTTCGGCTCCTGCAGGTTCTGGTGGCTTTGCTCCAGGTGACCTCGTTTCTTCCTTACCTCTGCTCATCTTGTCTCTCCAGACAAGCCAGTGGTGCTCCAGTTCGTGGACTGGATTCTCCGTGGTATATCCCAGGTGGTGTTCGTCAGCAACCCCATTAGTGGAATCCTGATTCTGGTGGGGCTTCTGGTTCAGAGCCCCTGGTGGGCTCTCTGTGGCTGTGTAGGAACTGTGGTCTCCACTCTGACAGCCCTCCTGCTGAGCCAAGACAGGTAGGCAAGCCTGCACATGCTGTCTCCCTGTGTTTCCGAGCCACTAGCTGGGCAGCTACCATGGGCAGTCATAATAAAGCCACACCCTTCCAGGTTAAAAAAAAAATATTCCACAGAACTCTCTGTTTGCCCTTTCATCAGAGGCCAGAGGATCACAGATAGTCTTTCATCCTTCTCGTATGAATAAGGGACCAGTCTGAGTCTTACTGGCTGTGGCTGGTAGCCAGGACTCATCTAAGGCCAGGGAAGAGCCTGCTGAAGTCTCCTTTAGTGATACAATTATTTATTACAGCTTGAAGCAAAATGCTTCCGAGTTCCTGAAAAGAAGAGGCTTTAACAGCCCCCTTCATATCTCCCGTTTATCGCTAGCGTAACATATGTCTCCTTTCGTGGGCAATGCAAGCCAGTTCAGTTCCCGGGCTCATGCAAAGCTCTGTCCCAGGATTAGCCCCTCATTGGTTTTGCTGCAGTGAAGCATGATTCTGGGCTAGTTGTGCAGTTCAGTGGTGGAGCATTTGCCAAGCATATACGAAGCCCTGCATTCCATCCCTAGTACTGGGGATGGGGGGATACCTTCATTTCTTTGGTAACCATTATTTAGAAGACAAATCATATTTTTATATTGACATGTGTTACTTCTCAAATTTCTTTTACTTTTCTTAGTTCTAAAAAAATATCTAAACGACAATTCCATTTAAGTAACTGAACCTTCCTGTGGCTGGCACTATGGCATCTCCTGACTTGTAAATCTTGCCATTCGTTGTCCACTGACAACACTGAGGGAGGTTCAGTCTGAAGAGCTCTCCACTGTGCTCAGGGATAACTCCAGTTTCTGGAGGATTACTGAAAAAAAAAAGACAAAGGACTTTGAAACTGGAGGCCAACCGCTGGTGTCCTCACCTCGCTGAGCAGATTTGATGCCAGCCTACCTTTGTGCACAGTCACTGCAGGGTGGCTCCTCCCCCACAGGCCCTGCATCTGACCGAACTTCACAGCCTTTACCCTCTAGGTCTCCACAGTCATTGTCTCTGAGCATCAGGCTGGAAAGGGACCTTATTGTCCTTCATGATGCCAACATCTCCAATTCTCAGAATCCAAAAGGAGGGAGCTTGCCAGACTAGGGCCTTATTCTACAGAGATATTCTCATTGCTTACTTGTGGCTTCTAGTTCCTGATTGTGCCACAGATGCCATTACAGCCATCGTGGAGGCTGACGTATAAGACAGCCTTTGAAAGTGACGTTAAGGCCAGGCGGTGGCGGCGCACACCTTTAATCCCAGCACTCGAAGCGCTCAGAAGGCAGAGGCAGGTGGATCTCTCTGAGTTTGAGACCAGCCTGGTCTACAAGAGCTAGTTCCAGGACAGGCTCCAAAGCTACAGAGAAACCCTGTCTCGAAAAATCAAAAGAAAGAAAGTAAGCACAAAGTGGTCACATTCGTCAGGGGAACTGAGGACACAACCTGAATATTTTTACCATCACAGAGAGGCTTCAACAAGAGGGGCTAAGTGTGCACATAGTTAAATAGGTGCCTGGGCAAGTAAAAATCACCATTTTTATCCACAATAACCTAGTACGCTTAGAGTCCGCAAAATAGAATCCCAAGAGGACGAGAATGCCCACTAAGTTGACCTTGGATGTTTCTATGAAAGGACTTGCCTTCCGGGAATCACGTGTTTCTCACTAAGAAATCAGGCTTAAGACCGTTTCAAATGCTGAAAGCCCTGTCAAGCACCCCAATGATTTAAAATAAATAAGACTTTCCTCGGGAAAGGCTGAGCCCAGAGCGGATTGCCCTCCCCAGGCAATCCTCTACCAGATGCCATTCTTCCTGTGTCTTGCGGCATACCCTGGAGGGTCTTGTCCCAGGTACACATTTCAGAGTTTTATCTATAATTTAGTTGTGTTTGTATGATTCATGAAAGGCTTTGGAACACATGCCAAACGGATGTGATCTCTAGAAGTTACGCCTGTTGTCTCTGTCTGAGCCTGACTGCGTCCACTCAGGCAGTGTCTGTGCTGTCCCCCATGCCCACAGGTCAGCGATAGCAGCCGGGCTCCATGGCTACAATGCCACCCTTGTGGGAATCCTCATGGCTGTCTTCTCAGACAAGGGTGACTATTTCTGGTGGCTGATATTCCCTGTGTCTGTAATGTCTATGACTTGGTAAGTTGTGCTTGGTCTTCAGAATGCCTGTGGCGGGTAGAAGGAATTAAAGGGTTGGTGGTTAAGGAGCACACGTTTGTAAGGTGACAAGTGCCCTGTGAGTCAATGGTAGTTGTACACCACGGTCAATGTGTCACTGAACTTAAATAGTCAAACGGGGCCGCCAAGTTGGCTTATCGGAAAAAGACACCCATAGCCAAAGATAACAACCTGAGGTTAATCCCAGGAACCCACATGGTAGGAGAGAGCTGACTTCCCAGTGTTCCTCTGACCTCCATGCATGCCTCTCTGCATATGCCCGCACATGTACACCCACCCACACAAACACAGGTTAAATGTAAAATAAAAGGAAAATAGTTAAGTGGTACCGGCTACCGGGGCACACACCTATAATGCCTGCATTTTGGAGGCTAAGTGAAGCAGATTGCTGAGTGTAAGGTCAGCCTGGACTTTTAGTGAGTTCCAGGCTAATCTGTCCAGAGAGGCTATCTAAGAAAAAAAAAGGCAAATCAACATAATAATAAATGGTAATGCTACAAATTAAAAAAAATACTTAAAAATTAGAACCAGGTTATACCTTTGATCATGGAAACTAAAGCAATCATCTTAAAAGGTGTGTTTTTTTTTACAGCCGGTTATTTGTCGTTATAGCAAATCAGCTGCACATCCCCTTCATCCAGGCGTTCTCAACCTTAACCGTACACTTAGCGTGTCCACCTGCTCTGTGCTGTTGCCTAGATGCTGAGGTTTTTAGATCTCCAGGGGATTCTAAAGTAGAGCCAAAGGTGCCCACCCCATCAGCTTAACCAAGCTGCCCACCC
>JAQHUG010000004.1:12000643-12015103 GCA_028555095.1 Dicrostonyx torquatus
CCCATCTTTACAAAACCTGGATCTTTAAAACTAGCTTCTGTGTCCCAGCCGTAAAATTATCTCATTGATACTTCATACGTGTAATTTTGCTACAGCTATGAATTGTAAAATATCTGTTTTGCAAAATACCTGATATTCGACCCCTGTAAAAGGGCTGTTGGACCCCTGGAGGGGTCATGCATGACCCACAGGTTGAGAACCACTGATCTCCACCATCCAAAGCAAGTCTAAGCTTGCACGCCATGGAATGAGGAAAAGACTGTGTGTGTAAAGTGTGAAGTCTCAGGGTGACCAGTAACAGCTCAAGGACAGACACTCCGACCACTCCTACAAAACCCTTTAGTCCCCAGCCTCAGCGCCCCAAACTCTACTCATTTCTTTTCTCCAAAATAGAAACCTATAAACCAAATTCAGGACAGTGGCGAACCTGGGATGGAGACTGGACCCCAGGATCACAGGGCACTAACTATGTGGATAAGATTTCTCTTTATTACAAACTCCAAACTTGTTTTTAAAACCTTGATTATAACTTACTCTGGGCCACCTTTAGGGTCTTTTTTTTCCCCCAAAATCTGTCAGCCAAGAGTTCATTTTGTGGTGTGTGTTAGGTAAGTTGTCTCTGCGATGGGACTGATCCCAAGTCACTGCCCCCCCTCCGCTCCCCCGTTTCCTCTCCTTCCCCCCCTCCCCGCAGCCCCACATGCCCTGTGGAAGGTTTGTCAGCATACTATTTCAAAGCTTGTTAGTAACTGCAACAGGCCGCCTCGTGGAGAGGCTGGGGGCTCAGCCTGACTGCTGGCACTGACTCTCATTCCTCTGTTACCTTCCTTTAGCCCACTTTTCTCAAGTGCACTGAACTCCGTGTTCAGCAAATGGGACCTCCCTGTCTTCACGCTCCCTTTCAACATGGCGTTGTCGATGTACCTTTCGGCCACAGGACACTACAATGCATTCTTTCCGAGCACACTCATCACACCCGTCACCTCCGTGCCCAATATCACGTGGCCCGAGCTGAATGCCCTGGAGGTAAAATATCAACTTTTTTTCCCTAAACATCTGCAATGACAGTTCCCAAGGACAATTGATTGGAGAGCAGTCACTGTGGGGAGTTTAGCCCTTGCTTGAGTGGCTGAGACAAGGCAGGTGATCTCTCCCTGGGGTTAGAGCATTCATGACCAGCTTCCCCTCATCAGAACCGTTAGACTTTTTGGGCTCTGCAGAAGCTGGCTGTTCTGCCTTCTTACAGAATACAAAGGGCTCTCAAGGTAGAGTGGGGTCTGGGAATCTGTATCAACCAGCTCCTCCAAACAGTGCTGATGGACACAACTTGAGAATGGCTGAGTCACCGGGTGTGGATATGGTTCACCTCCTTACAGATAGGCGCAGAGAGCCCGCGGTTTAAAAAAAAAAAAAAGTTGCTTCTCGCAAATTGAATTCCAGCTCTTTCCATATGTGTTTCCATAAGAAGAAGTCTGCAGAAGGTTCATGTGTATGTGTGTGCATGTGGGAGTGCGTGTGTGTATGTGTGAGTGCGTGTGTGCATGTGTGTGTGCGTGTGTGCATGTGTGAGTGCGTGTGTGCATGCGTGTGTGTGTGTGCATGTGTGCAAGCGTGTGTGTGCGTGTGTACAGATTGCAATAGAGCGTCATACATGCCAGGCACTCTGCTACTGAGCTGCATCTTAGACCCTCTCTTAATGTTTCTTAATTTCTGAAACTAAGAAGATGCTTGAAGTCAAAGAAAACAAAAGAGGCCTTGCTGGTTTTGGTTTTGGTTTAGTGTGCAAAGACTCGCTCTCCAGCTGTCAGATTAGATGTGCCCTTTCGCCATCCTCTCTGCTGAGAGAGGAAAACACGGGAGGCAGGCGTTTACATAGCGTTTGCTTTATCTTTGACCCAGTAAGCAAATGGCAGCACTTGGATCTAGCCCCAAGTAGAAAGCACCTGCTGGTTAAAAGTAACACTGCCAAACTGTGTCACTCTCCGGGACTACATTGTCTCCGAAGACAGTCATTAGCCCCATTTGAAGTTTGACATAGATGCATTCACAACTCCGTTTCTCAGCTTCACCTGTGGCAATTCAGATTCTCAGTAACTGTGTAGCTAGTGCCTGTGCCCTGGAGAGCTCAGACAGGGACTATCAACAGGACAGTTCTGAAGATCAGTTGACCTCCCCCGCTTCTGAGCCGGTTTATGTGATAGCTCACTCAACCTCCCCCCGGCCCCCCCCCCGGCTACCCAAGAGATACAGGGATACCAAGTTCAGTGATAAAAAGTCTAACCAGGCTCTACCTGTGCAAAGTTCCCAGGTCTAGAAGAGATGGGAAAGGACTATGTGTAGATAAGACTGGGTACAGAAAGCATTTAGAGACCACCTCAAGGTAGACCGAGTCTCAGTGTGGTCCAGTGCACTGAACAAGGGCCAAGCCAGTGTTTGGAAGCCCAAGGTGGGGCTTCCCCTGCCAGTGAGAGTCATTGCTCAAAGGGAGAAGCCATGTGTGGTTATGTTTTCCTGGCCCAACCAAAAGTTTTATTATATGGAAACATCATTTGTTTGAGCCAAATCCTTTGCCTTCCTGGGAACTGTCGCTCTGTAAACACTTCAGGTAGATTCAGGCTTCTAGGGGAAAACAGAATTGGAGGGTTCGTGTTTTCGTGTCTTGAGATCTGATAGACAGGTGTTAGTGACTAAAATAAGCCAGCGGTATTTTTATTAAACAGTACACGGTCCATTCGGGATCAGTCGGGCAAATGTGGTCCTGACTCATCAAGCTGGCTATAATTACTTCTAAATGATGGATGAGCTAATCTTATCCCGTTCACCGGCCTTTTAATCTGGGCAGCCAACTCAACTGTAGGAGCATTTCCACAGAACAGCATTGATTCGCTGCCAGCACTGATGGACAGCAGGTGGCAACTGAATCATGACCTGTGCCCCTGCCACACTAGGGAAGGTACAGCAGGTCGTCAGAGTCAGGGGCCATGAGACCACACTGCAAGCCTCACGATAGTGGGAAAGTTAGTGAGCACAAGAGGCTTGCAAGCGCTGTGCTGCTCGGCAGGCACCCGAGCAGGACCCGTGAACCTCTCCGGAGACAAGAGCTAAAGAACAGATGAGATAAGAGGTTTTTCTGTATTAATAAAATGTTGGCACTGATCTTGAAGGATAGAACATGCTAATTCTAAAAATTGCAACCTGCAAGGTTGTTGTGTATTAAGTGTGCTGGTCTTCTTGTCTGTTGTTTGAGTGGCTACAATTCTGTCCTTTCTATTGCAGTTACTGAAGTCTCTTCCAGTGGGAGTTGGTCAGATATATGGTTGCGATAACCCCTGGACAGGGGGCATTTTCCTCTGCGCCATTCTCCTCTCCTCCCCCCTCATGTGCCTGCACGCTGCTATTGGGTCACTGCTGGGTGTCATCGCAGGTGAGTATAAGACTTGCAACCTAACATGAGCATCTTATCCGTCCCGTGCATGTCGCAGGCATCTTTCATACTGCAGAGCTTTCCCGGGGTCTCTGGGCAAGGGGCGTCCTTAGGACACTTCCCAGGACCCCACAACTCACTGCACAGCATCCTACTCTTTGTCCCGAGCTCTGACCACTCTTGTTTTTTCCCTAACAGGACTCAGTCTTGCAGCTCCGTTTGAAGACATCTACGCTGGGCTCTGGGGTTTCAACAGTTCTCTGGCCTGCATTGCAATTGGAGGCATGTTCATGGCACTCACCTGGCAGACCCACCTCCTGGCTCTTGCCTGTGGTGAGTGTTCGACACATGGTGTGGGTGCCCACACATAGGGGGTGTCCGTGAGGACTTGATCAAAACCACAGGCAAGCAGTAAACAGTGACACAAAAATATATTGAAAGGGTCGTATGAGAAATTCTGACTGGGGTTGGAGTTTGGGTTTCCTGCTAACTGTGTGAGTAGGGCAAGGGATGCTCCTCCCCTGGGAGAATTAAAGTCATCTTTACCTGTCACACCGGTTATTGTGAAGGAAGAGCCTGTGAGATTTTAGTAGCCATTCTAGTTGATATATATTTGAGGGAATAGATCCATGACCTGTACTGTGTGTGTGTGTGTGTGTGTGCGTGCGTGCGTGTGCGTGCGTGCATATGCACTCTTGTTGTTATACCCCCAAAACCTAAAAAGAAATACTTTGTTCTACTAAAGCTATGTTGTTTGATGAACCAGGTGGGGTTCCGTACAGTCCTTTGAGGACTGGTTTAATTAACTGTTTCCAGGCCTGAGCCTGTGCCGGACTCACCTGGAATATTGGTGAATACACAGACTGCTAGATAGGCCTCTGACACAGAATTAGGGGCAGAGGGAGAAACCTGTCCCTCTGACAGGGAGGCTAAGAACTGCTTTGTTAGGCCTTCATGACCCCCGGCAGACCCCACCTGCAGAGCTAGGCTAGGCCCCAGCTCCCTCAAATCCATCCTTCTCATTGACCTTGGGTCAGGGAAGTGCTAGAGGACTTCAAGTCAAGGAGGAATAAATCCAAACCTAGACGCTGTGTCTACCAGTCTTCCCCACAGCTGCTCTGCTACCCTGGGCTGCTTCTTGGCTGTAGCTTTCAGACTGTGTGTCAGCTCCTTAAAGGAAGGCGGGCCTCAAGAACCTTGGACTTGGAAAGCTGGTGGGCTCCCCTAGCTGATGATGAGGGACAGACATTCACCCATAGCCTGTGTCATCTCTAGCCCCACATGAGTATAAACGTGAAAGATGTTTCTAGGGCGGCAAGAGTGACCCCCTAGGAGATGGAAAGGTAAAGGGGCCGGGGATTGTAGAGGAATTCTTTCTAACCTGGTGTAACAGAGGTCTAAAGTCATTTTATCTCCAGACTGCTTGACCTCAGCCATCTAACTGGTTGTCATGGTAGACCCCGTGCTAGGCAGGATCTGGAGTGGAAGAGGGGAGCAGAGATGGAGGGTTTGTAGACACTGCTCAGTTTGGGTTTTCGCTGTGGCATAGCTAACAGATCTCAGATTTAGATGTCATTTTGTTGCTTTGTAGTGACTCGGTTGAGCTCTGTCAATATTTGCTCCTCTGCTCTTTATCTGTTCTCAGGTTCAAGGTAAAGCAGGCACAGTGCTAGGGGACAGATTCTGTAGCTTAACTGGGACAGAGTCTCTCATCCTCCAGCCCCCAGCTTTGTTCTGAGATGGCTTTCACACCTTTATCTGGAGTGCATACTTTATGTTTCTGTGTGTGCAGTAGCGACAAACGCATGAATGTGTTTAGATATTTATAATGTAGCCCGGGTGGGTACTGGAAAGACCTTGGATTAGAAACATTGGATCCCTTGTAATTCCCGAGCAGAGAGCACTGGACTAGAAGGGGAAGCTGGTGATTTGGGGGGAAGGAGAGTTCTGAGGGAAGCTCTTAAGGTTTGGACCAGAACAAGAAGAAATCTGTAGTACAGGATCTGGGGTGGGGCAGTTATAGTCAGAGTTATCAGGAAGTACTGCCTGGAGATGGTGACTCTTCTTTGAGCCCTAGCCCAGGAGTGGAGGCCATTTGATAGGAAAGATGGTTGCTGGTTGGCATGGGGACAGCCTGAGTCAAGCAGAAAGCAGTGGATTTGGTTCTAACAGGCTAGCAAAAGGGATGGAGCCTAAGACTTTTGCAAATGTTTCCCCCAAAGGGAAATCTTCTCATTATTATTCTGTTGTAATCGTACAGTTTCATTGTTCAGTCAGTCCAAAGAGGTGTAAGCAGAAAGGAAAGCTGCTCCATCCTTCTCCCTCAGGCAACTTTGTAAGCTCTGTCCATGCAGCTCCTTATGGTGACCGTGGTCTACTAACCCCACCTGGATCATCTTCCCACTCACAATCTTTAACTTAACCAAGGTTGCAAATTCCTTTTCATAATCACAGATTCTGGGCATCAGGATGTGGACCCCATTAGGGAGCAATTTTCTGTCTACCGTACAACATAGGAAAGTCATCCTTCAGTTTGGGGAAAGCTGAGGACATTTGAGGCCCCTCGCCTCTTCCTCAGCCAAGGCAGAGAAATTGATGGTTAGTTGGTTGAGCCCTTTGCTTCTGTTGCCTTACATGTATAAGCTACACATGTGATCAGAACATGCCGTCTGCAGTGCTTTGTTTCTCTTTTCTTGCTCAAAGTAAATAAAAATATCAGATGCTTATTAATGAAGTTGTATGCCCACCGTTAGTGCATGAGAAGGCATTACATGAAGAGAGTCTCAGGAGTCTGTCCTGCTTCTGCCGTGCTCCAAGCTGTTTCCTTCTTATTTTTAGACTCCATAATTCTTGTAGCTGTAAAATTCAAACCATCAATATGAGGATCCTAGATGCAGTGAGACTGTAGAGGACCCAGGCTGTCTCATCTAAATTCGGGCATGTGTGTATAAAACAACATGGAAGTTTATTTGCTACAGAAAACCCTAAAGTATTGCCACAGCAGTGAAAAGAGCAAACCACACTGCAAGACTACGTTCATTGAGCGCTTAGTGTGTGCCGAATGTGTGCTGTTTTCTTCATGCTCACCCAGCCCTGTGAAGGAGCTGGTCCTGTTGCGTCTGTTGTACAGCCGAGGAGACAGAGCACAGAAACAAGACTAATGAGTTCTGCAGGGATGGGCCAGGATCTGAACCCATAGCTTCTGAGTCTAAATTCACATTTATAACTGGGGACCTGGGTGCTGGGCTGGTTAGTTGAACCCAGAAGTGTCCGTAAACAGTCTAGGACGCTGGTGAAAACTACGTCTACCAACTAGTGTTCTTTCCTCTTTCCGTAGCCCTGTTTACCGCTTACGTCAGAGCCTGTATGACAAACCTAATGGCTGTGGTGAGTTCTTTGATCTCATTTTGTCCTCTGCATGACTTGTCAGTGATGTGGAAGTCCACTGATGCCCACCTGAGCAGTATCTGGTGACAGGGGCCGTGGGCACGGTTGCCATTGATCTGGCAAGTGCTGACTCAGCCACTCCCGCCCTCCACCATCACAGCAAACTCTAGTCCAAACTACAATCACCAGGCTTATCACAAATGTCAGATTGCTTGGTTTAAAGGATAACTTTAACAGTAGCCTTATCAATAATTCAATACCACATTATCACATTATAGTCTAACTCTGGTGTTGAGAAGTTGACTTTAGAATATAGTTTACTTATTAAGAAATCTGAAAAGATCAAACATGGATAACTGACTAGAAAGACAGGTGTTATTTTCAATCCAGCATATATATAAATATGATGGAATATATATTCATATATATATATATACACACACACATACTCATAGGCATCATCAGTCTGTGGATCAGAACTGGATGAATGGGTTAGCTAGGGAGAGCAGCAAAACTTTAGATCCTGAGATCCCACCCCTTGGTTTGAGGATAAAGTGTAGGTTTTGGTACCCTATCCCCATCACACTTATGAGGTCCATACAAAAGACGACAGCTTACCAATGTAGAATACTCAGAAATGTGTGAGTTGACGTAGCAGCATTGAAGCATGGCACCTTCTCCCCTCCCCAAATTTTAAAAGTCTGTTTAGGAGAGAAAATAAAGGCTGGGCGGTGGTGGCGCACGCCTTTAATCCCAGCACTCGGGAGGCAGAGGCAGGCGGATCTCTGTGAGTTCAAGACCAGCCTGGTCTACAAGAGCTAGTTCCAGAACTGACTCCAAAAGCTACAGAGAAACCCTGTCTCGAAAAACCAAAAAAAAACAAAAAACAAAAAAAAACATATGCATAAACGAGAAAACCGGACAGACATACAGAAGGGACAAAACTGACCACGGCAGAAAGACAGGTGAAAACATTCCAATGAATGCTAGATCTAGATTCCCTGACATCTTAGACGTGATTAAGATTTCACAAGGGAAGCCGGGCAGTGGTGGTGCACGCCTTTAATCCCAGCACTCGGGAGGCAGAGGCAGGCGGATCTCTGTGAGTTCGAGACCAGCCTGGTCTACAAGAGCTAGTTCCAGTGCAGGCTCCAAAGCCACAGAGAAACCCTGTCTCGAAAGACCAAAGAGAGAGAGAGAGAGAGAGAGAGAGAGAGAGAGAGAGAGAGAGAGAGATTTCACAAGGGTGCACAGCAGATTCCAGAGCAATGCCCCCCTCCCACTGATTTGTACCCTGCTTTGAAAGTTCAGGGGGTCCATTGTGTGAACTCACTTTAAATGGACTCTCAAAAGAACGTGTGGCCTGTCTCTTTTTCTCCAGGTCAATTTGCCCTCTGGTACTTGGGCCTTCTGTTTGGCCACACTACCGTTTCTCTTGCTGACCACAAAAAACCCCGAAATCTACAGGATACCTCTCAGCAAAGTCACCTACTCTGAAGAGAACCGCATCTTCTACCTACAAAACAAGAAAAGGGTGGTTGAAGGCCCTCTGTGAGAGGAACCCCACACGATAGCTGTGGTCATGAATCATTTCCAAGTGCAGCTTCCAGATTGTCAGTAACTGCTTTTCACCCTGGGGAACGACTTTCAGACTATCTGCGACCCATTCTTCTGCTTACTTTGTGTTTTTCTCTTTGACTGTATATTGTCAAGCACATGAGAACCTTGTCCAGGTGATGTTCTCTGGAATGGAATTTAAACCCATCTGTATGTTTGCGGGGGGTGGGGTAGCATGAAGATTGTAATGTATTTATAAAGTCGATGTGCTCCAAGAGAAAGAAGAAATGGAAGCAGAATAATTATTATTTTAAACTACCTTTGATGTCAGTATTAAACATTAAGTTCTGTAGCCATCTAAGCCTTACAGAATTCACAGGCACAGAAACAAAGTCAACCCAAAAAGTCCTCAGATACACAGTTTGCTTTCAGAATCGGGCAAAGTTACTCACAGGAGCGGTGACCAACGTTGCAGTGGGGTAGGTTGCCGGCAGGACAGACAGGACTTACCATTGTAAGTCTGACATTCTTAATGAGAATGATTAGGTTTTTTTCAAGCTGCCAGAACTGTGGGGAGGACTTTATTGGTCTAAATAGTTTTGAGGCATTTTAAAACTTCAGGGAGTCTTTATTTATTCTTCTTATGAAAAAAAAACTTTTTTTCACTGTTTGTAGCTAGCCAGATTCTAGAAATTAAATAAAATATGTATGTATGAAATACGTAGCATAGTTGCTTTTACTTTAGTTGTTATATTAGCTTTTAGTTGGAGGGGACTTTGACATAAGGTCTTGCTATGTAGCCCAGGCTAGCCTGGAAGTCAGCATCCCTCTGTTTCCATTCTCTGAGTACTGGGACTATATATTAGTTTTTTAAGTGTTTCAGATACATGGCAACTTCATTAACCTCAAGAGCCTTTTACAGTCACATTTTTAATGAATCTGAGGACATCTAGGGACTGGCTGTTAAGTCACACATAGTCTTCAAGAGTTCTTTAATTTTTTTTTAAAAAGACATTTTTTTTTCTGCACACTATGCTCTGTTTCAAAACTTAATGGTATTGGAACCACCTGAAAGAAATACAGGGAGGGGGAGTCTCCAGGTTTTCTCTTTATTTTTTTTAATTTAAAAGTTGTAGTTTCTGTAAAAATTCTATGACCAATCATGCCAAAGACGACAGCAGAAAGTTCCACTTGCCACCTGCCGTCTGCCCAAAGAAATTTATTGTTTGGAGCTTGGGAAAGTGAAAACTTAAATCCTAAAGATTTTTTTTCCTGTTGAGTATGTTGTTCATGCCTGAAATCCTGGGACTCAGGCAACTGGGGCAGAAAAACCACAAGTTTAAGGGCAGTATGGGCTACACTGAATGGCCTATCTCAAAAAACAAACAACAACGAAAAAAAAGAAACACTCCCCCCCCTTTCAATAGTCAGTGTTATCTGGGCAGCAGTGGAGCGTGCTTTTAATTAGAGGCAGCTGGATCTGTGAGTCTGAGGCTAGCCTGGTCTACAGAGCAAGTTCTAGGACAGACAGGGCGACATGGAGACACCCTGTCTCAAAAAACAAAAGCAAAAACATAGTAAGTGCTGAGAAGACAATACAGGTTGCTGAAGGGCTGAAGTCAGGCAGTAGGAAAGCCTGGGCGCCTTAGGGAGCCGGTCACCCTCCATCTCCTCAGGATAACGAACCCTGAGAACTGGGACCGTTTTCACATCCTGTGACCAAAGCCCTTTGAAGCCAAGGATCTGCAGCTGTCACTGGTTCCTGAGCTGTCCTATGGAAAATCTGAATTTCCAGAGTTTGAACTGAAATTTTCCTGTTTGGAATTTGTGAAATACAAGTTGAGAACGGCAAGAAGAGAAGGGTAAGCAAAGACCCCCCCCAGAAGAGAAGAAGTTGCACCCTAACAGAGCAGAATGAGGCACTATCCCCTGTGCCCCTGAGTCCACCTCAGAAACAGAGCTCAAACTCACCTAAGCCCACTCTGTCCCAAGCCTTCAAATAGGAACAAGCTTAAAGCCTTCTATATTTTTTATTTATATAATATTAATGTCTTTAAGGTATTTTTGTTACTAAGTATTATCCTAAATGAAAACTCTTAGTCTCCTTTGTACCTTTTTCGCTATTGTCTGTGTAACAGATTCCTGTGTAAACATATGAATAAATTATATTCACAGCTCAGTTCACTCTCATGTGTCTTTATAGTTAGTAATGTTGTTATATAGATATGAGCATTCACATACATAATTGTGTGTCACTTATATTTCTGAGACAGAGTTATAACTGGCTAGACAAGAGAAAGAAAATATTCCAAAGAGAGACATGTGTGGCCTCCCTTTGGCTAGAAATGGGCTCCAAAGGGTTAAAATTTCCCCTCCCCGGTATGATGCTGGAAAGAGGGAAAAGACAAAGCATGGTGACAGGCAAAAGAGGAATTTGCCCCCCATGCCAGGAAGAAATCTCCCAGTTCTAGCAACTTATTGAACCACATTGTGGGGCAGGCTGATGCCCAGACAACAATGGGTAGAGCCACACTTTGCCCCAGATTTCTGAGCTGTATGTACTTTCTACCTTCGAGTTAACCCTAAACCTCATGCCAATGCCCTGGTGGTGGACTTGGAGGCCGTTGGAACTCTCTTCTCTTCCCTGTGTGTAACCACTTTAAACAGATCTCCTTGCATTGCCTTCCCATCTTACTGGTCTCTTTGGTGGGCATATTAAGGATAGACGGGCATGCTTAGCTTGCTGAGACTGCCAGAGCCTGAGTCTTTACCCTAAAACTCAAATAACAAATCAGATGGGTAGTTGATCAAACTCTCCTCAATTCCAGATTGGCAGGTCAGTCCCATCTTCTCAGCTACTCGCTGTTCCCCCACCTCGGGTATGAGAATGATTGGCAGTTACACATGTTTGGAATATCCTCCTAACTAACCATGTGAGGTCGATATCCTGAAAGCCATCAGCACCAACTCTTGTTGTAAAAGGAGGAGAGAGCTGTGTCTTGCTGCGGCTAGCTTATACCCGAAATAACCACATGAACAGTATTCATTTAAATTACTGCCTGGCCCATTATCTCTAGCCTTTTCTTGGCTAACTCTCACATCTTACTTCAACCTATTTTTAATAGTCTGTAAGTCACCACGAGGTAGTTGGCTTACCGGGAAGATTCAGCATGTCTGACCCTGGCGGCTTCAAGGTGGCTCTCTTCTTCCCAGCATCCTGTTCTCTTTTCCCAGCCTATCTAAGTCCTGCCCTATCAAAAGGCCAAGGCAGCTTTTTATTAACCAATGAAAGCAACACAAAATACAGAAGAACCCTCCTACACCCAACCCTAGAGTCAGTGCTCTGAGAAAGCCTCTCCTCAGAATAGGAAGAAGTTCCCATCAGCCTTGCTTCTGTTCCCAAAAGAACTTCTCTCCCTCTTCCCGTTGCCATGGTTATCATATCTGAGAAACATGTTGAGAATGGAAAGACACCTCAACAAGACTCAAGGACGACTTTGAAAGAATCCCAAACAAAAAGCTAATGGAGCCGCTGTAGGATGACGCCCATCAAAATGCCCTCCGCTGCAACAAAATGTCTATCTCCTTGTATCACATTTTTCTACATTGTCGTACAATGTCCCTTTGGTCTGAGAGAGAAAAGATGAGACACTCTGAGACCCAAGACACTATAAAACTTTACAAGCTACGACTATCAATTTGTATGTTACTTACTTCTACAGCTTAAGTGTCTCATCCAAACTGCGTGTGTTAGGAAGTTAATCCCCAGCTCAACAGGGTAGAGAGGTGGAGCCTTCCAGAGATTAGTCATGAAGAGTCTGCCTTCACACATAAATCCATGTCCTGGAGTGGGTGAGTTTCCGCACGAGTGGATTCTTAACAAAAGGATGAGGTTCGTGCCCTCCCCACCTCAAATGCTCTCACTTCTGTGTATTTAGAATACCTTTTGCCTGCTCCTGGCTACAAGAGTTTGGGAAAGCCTGGGTGTGGTACTGTCAGCTTTCAACACAATGAGCTCTAGCATACTGAGAAAAAACAAGACAAAAAAAAAACTGTTGAACAAACAGACAACATGTCTGTCAGAGGGCAGAGAGTACCGCCCACCATACATCGTATGAACCTATGTGCCCATGTTGGGCATGATGATGTGGTGATTGGCAAGACAGTCTATTTCAGGGCTTTTAGAGGAATTTGCGACAGAGGCCTACAACAAACCTGTTTATACAAAGATTAATTGTGGAATACTTGCTGGAATGTGCCCAGAGTACATTGGGACGTTCCAGCCTCATTGAAAGGTTCTATATCCTGTTTCTAACAAAATGTCAGCAAGGGACGAGGTTTGATAATACTCAGACAAGGAAAGCATAGAGCCAACCCATGTTCTAAATCATTGCCTTTAAGAAATAGCACTCATGTATTTATGTGTGTAAGAGATGGGGGGGATTAGGGAGAGAGACAGAGACCATCACAGAGCATGTGAGGGTCAGAGGACGGCTCTCGGGCAGCCTGTCTCCTTCCAGTATGTGGGCTCCAATCAGATCTTCAGGACTACCAGCAAGAGCATTTCTCCGCAGAGCCATCTTGCAGCAGGCCCTCTATCTTGAGCTAACGGTTGAAGCATCTAAATCATTCCACATCAGGAAACCTTTGGGGATGGCTGCATTTCATTTCGAGCTCAATGAGGCACTCAAAACAAGTGTCCAACATTTTCTGGTTCATAGTCTCAAGTAAACAATGAGAAATCCCATTTCCTGTTTGGGCTGGGTCCATTGGATCCCAGCCTGACAAAGCTTTGAATTACATGGCGGTGACATGCCAGAGCTTGGAAGGGAAGAAATGAGGCACAGAGGAACGTTGGAACCATTCCAGGAAACCTGGCTAAAATTAAGTCTCTGAGGAAATTATGGCAGCTAGGCCATGAGTCAGTGTCCCAAAGGCCAAGTGCATCTTGAAGCAATAAGAGCGCAATGCACAGGACCGACCAACCCAACAAAGGGGTCTTTCTCCTTTTGAGACCTCCCTCCCCATGTTGGCCTCTCAGTGACAGTGTGCTCCACCTAATAGAACACGGGATCAATGAGCAATATGAATAAGCTGGAAGAGGAATTAGTCCCAGTTGAAATTTACTTCAAATGTCAATAACATATTGGATTTCAAACACTTAATGGAAAAGGGGGGTTAAAATGTCAACAAGTTTTGAGCTGATTAAATGTTACAGTTTAACATAACACTTTAGGTTCACTGAAATAAAATAAAAATAATTTAAATTAACTTCATTTGAACTCTTTGGGGGGACTAGTAGCATATTTTTTATTAATGTTTTTATTAAAATAGAATTATATCATTTCCCTCCATCTTCCTTCTTCCAACTCCTCCCATGCCCCTTTCCCTCCCAAATTCCTTGTTTTATATATGTAATGTATGCATATGAATATACAGCTGCACCCTACTGAGTCCTTCAGCACAGCGAGTATGCGATTTCAGGGCCGACCACTTGGCGTTAGGTAATCAATGAGGGAAGACTATTTTCTCCCACTCTCAGCATGCCTTAGTTGCCTGTAGCGCTTTCTCTAAGGGTGGGGTCCCACAAGTCTTCCCCCTTCCATATTAGCACGTCTATGGGTGTTGTCCGTGTCCAGATCTTCTTCAGCCAGCCATATTGTTTCATCAGCCTGGGTGAAGCTTTCCTGACATTTCTAGGAGACATGATCTCACAGCGCATTTCCTGGTCCTCAGGCTCTTGCAGTCTTTCCACCCCTTCTGCCTTGATGTCCCCTAGAGCTCTGGGTGCAGGAGCTGTGTTGTCGTCCTATCCACTAGGGCCAGGCAGCTCATGATGAGCTGTTCTCTGCATTTTGACCAATTGTGGTTTTTTCTAGTAGTCGCTGACTGTTGCAAAGAGATGCTTCTTTGGTGGGGCTTGGGAGCTACACTTCTCTGTGGGTATAAAGATAAATGGTGTAGGAGGGTTCTTTTGTATCTCTGTGCTTTCATTGGTTAAATAAAGAGATTGCCTGGCCTGTAGGATAGGGCAGCCCTTAGGTGGGTGGAGTAGAGAGAACAGAAGGCTGGAGAGAAGGCACTGGGGCAGA
>JAQHUG010000004.1:12024041-12059836 GCA_028555095.1 Dicrostonyx torquatus
CACATCCAGCAGGGGATTGTTCTCTAGACAATGCAGAGGAGTTTACAGCATGGTGGAAACCCCACCAGTCACACATCCAACCGAGGATTGTTCTCTAGATGATACAAAGGATTCAACAAGCTAAGCATCAAGATAACAAACACCCAATCAAAATATGGGTCATGAAACAAAACAAAGGTCTCAAAAGAAGAAATCCAAATGGCTAATAAACAGTTTTAAAAGTGTTTGACATCATCAGCCCCCTCACTCCAGGCAGAATGCCTGTTATCAAGGACACAGACAGCACCCAGTACAGGTAAGGATGGGGAAAGGGAACACTTACCCCTCGCTGATGGGAGTGTGAGCTGGGGCAGTCACAACCACTGCAGAAATTAGTGTTGAGTTTTCACTGAAAACTAAAACCAAAACTACCAAATGATGTACCTATGCCACTCTAGGGCATTCGGCCAAAGATCCTCACATCTTCCTATAGAGACACTTACACATCCATGGATGTGGTCATTCACAGTACATAGGAAGGAGGATCGGCGTAATGAAAGTGTGGTAGAGCTGGATAACAGGGTGATTGTTTTAGAACTATGAGACCCTTGGGATAATTCGGAAGTCTTGGGTTTGTTACATGTTCATGTGTGATCACATGTGGACCTCATAATACCAATAAAGAAGGTGTTCCCAGTCTACAGGTGTAAAAACCAAATTGAGGCTAAGTGACTTGGAACACAGGGGAAACTGATTGTTTAAAGAAGGACCTCAAACTCCCTTCTTTCCTTCCTCCCTCTGTCCGTCCCTCCCTCCCTTCCTTCTTTTCTTCCTCCATGTTTAATGCCATCCTATCATGCTAGAGAAAAAAAGGCGGGGAACTGTGGAAATAAAGAAGGAAGGTAGACCCCTGCCTCTCGAGGCTCTGCTAGGTGCCATAGCTCTTGGGTGGTTTCTGTACTCTACCACTTTTATCCAAATCCCATGGACCCCCAAGGCGGGTGATGGAATAAAGAGTCATCCTCTCAGTGAGGAAGGGCTGTGAGGCTAACAAGGCGGCAGAGTCTGGCTTTGAGCATGTGTCTGCAAACACTGAGGCATCTTCCCGTCACCTTCAGTGACCCCCTTCACTCCAAGCTGCTGGATCCTCCCCTCCCGTAAGTTCTGCCATCCATACCTACCCCTGACATTTGGCTGTTGCTCTCAACCCAGTTTGTGTCCCCTCAAGCCCCACATGGCACCCTACCTTGTGCCAGGTTCAGAAGTCCTACAATGGAAATGCAAGTCATATGGGCTTGCCCTTTTACCTAACAGTAAGTTCTCAAAGGTATTTCTATATTAAAAGTCAACATGGAGACATTATCAAGCAACCACACACACACACACACACACACACACACACACACACACACGAATTTCTGAAATAAGCCTGAGATTTCCATCCAGCTGTGGTTTAGAAAGTTTCAGTGGAGTAGCATAAAAGGAATTGAGCAAACAGGATAAAGGGCTTAGGGCGGAATTTCAGAACTTCTCATTTGCCCCGCTTGCCTTGCAGGCTCAGCTCATGGCCATCCCCTCGAAACTACTCAGTACCTTACTGCACCCCTTCATCTTCCTCATCTTTCTGTTCTCCCTGCAGCCTGGATTCCCTTCTGGTCATTAAAGATGTACTTGCCTAGCATACTAGTCGGGGTCTCTAGAGGAGCAGAACTGCTAGAATATATGAAATATATGAAATAAATATATATACGCATGGCACTTGGAGGTTCTGGAGGAAGGGAAATTTGTTAGACAGGCTCACAGGCTGTGGTCAGGTAGTCTGTCTCCTGATGGAAAGGCTGAGAACCCAAGAATTGTCACTCTACTGTATGTCTCAGTCATCCCAATTTGGCCCTGGAGCCCTGGAGGATTCTGGGAGAGGTGCTCATCTTCGGTCTACATTGGAATCCTGAAGAAGTTCTCATATTGGCGAAGGATTGTCTCAGCAGCAGAATAGATGAACTCGCCAATGAGGAGGGCAAGGGCAAAAGTCAGAAGTTCTTTTCCGCCAAGCTCTTTAATGTGGGCTGCCACCAGAACGTGGGGTCCTGACTTCAGGTGGGTCTTCATCCTCAAATAGCACAGCCAAAAATATCCCTCAAAGGCATGCCCAGCAGCTTAAATGTATTGACTGCGGATATAATCAAGTTGACAACCAGGATTAGCTTAGAGGCTAAGCGTCTCTTAAAAGGCCACACAGGTAGGAAAGGACAGCACCATTCAGACTCCAGGGCCTGTGCTTTCTACCAACACAGTGTCTTTTCTTCCCCCTCTGAAAATGATGGTGGAGAACAAGAAATAACACCCACAGGTCTGCAGACAGTAGAGCCATGCCAATGACCCCCAGTTTCACCTAACTCTCAAAATCATTAGATATAATAAAATAGTTGTTGATTCAAGTTACTGAGTGTTTGGGGGATTGCTAGGCTGCAGCAGAAAGCCAGACCACCCTTGCTGTAGATCAGTCTGCATACTCCTTATTGATGTCACGCCCCAATTACCAGGGCTCTTCAAAGTCCTCTGCCAGAGTCAAGTGTCTTCCTGTAGCGGCCTCTGAGATTCCCTCCCTCAACACACCCCTGACCTTAGATCCCATCTGCCTCTCCCTTTCTCTCCCCGTCATTCTTGCCTTCTTCCCAGAAAGATCCGTGTCTTTCCAAAGGTACATTTTGAAATTTCAGATAACCTCTGAAATGAAGAAAGGAGAGAAGTAACTATAATAACATTTGAGAGAGTGTCCTACTAATGCTGTCCCCAGTATGTCTTCTCCGTCTTCAGTTCATATCTTCACATATAAGCCAAAAGATGACCATCGATTTTATACCAGATGTGAGGCAGCCATTCACATTCCTCTCCCCCAGCAGCCTTCATTAATACTTCATTCCTTCTGAATTCAGTAATAACTTGAAATGTATCCTTTGACATGATATCCCATATTTCATTACCTTTCAGGGACAAAAGTCTATTGTAATGAATAAAATTACTGATGGAGATGGGGCTGGAGAGCCTCTGTGGCTGACAGCACTTGGTGCTATTGCAGGACAGCCCTGATTCCATTCACAGTACCCTCTTGGTGGCTCACAACTGTGTGTAGCTCCAGTTCCAGGAGATCCATCGCCCCCTCCTGGGCCCCTTAGGAATCGGGCAGCCTAGACAGACAAACACTCATGCACATAAAAGTTTGAAGTATTTATTGAAGACATCTCCCTCCCATTAAGACCCTCTGTTAAGCTAGTACTTTCCCCGGCCACGATGCAGCGACAGTATCCGTCTGTGGTATTGAGTTTGTCTCCTAAGCTGCTTCATTACGGGCCTGTAACTCCTACATCTGAACAAGGTGTTATTCAGAACGCCTCATAATCGTCAGTCCCCCGGGGAATGCTTTTTCATGATGGTCTCAAGACATACAGCCCTGCTATTCTTATTAACAAAGAATTTACCCATCAAAACTAAGATTCTTTTTTTCCAATCCCTGCCTAGCTGGGGTTAATCATGTACCAATAGATTCTTAGTAATAATAAGAAAGACCATCTCAAGAAGACAAATGACACTATTATGAGGCTGTTTATTAAAAAATCCCAGATGACTTCCTGTTTCCTTGTTTAGCCTTCAGGTGCCTGCCCAGATGTGTGCCATTTCCCACAGGTTCCGGAGGAAGTAGAAAAGCCATTGTCCTTCGGTTTCAATACTCTGTTCTAGGTTTCAGGTGGCACCCAACAGGGAAGTAAAGTCTTATCTTGGGGCCTTACCAAGGTCACTGGTCACCAGACATAGAAAAATAGGACTTTGGTGGAGGTGAGGTGTCACACGTTGACACGCATGCCCTACCCATGAGGCTTTGCTCCAACCACCTTGATTAAACCTTTCTTACATCACTTCTTGTTTGCTGCCCATCTCGACAGACCTATCTCCCCTGATCACCAAGCTAATGGCTACCCAGCCCTCCCTACTTACCACACACACCAGTTGAATGACTTTTCTTCAGACCTCCATAGCTCAGTATGTATTAGGTCTGCATCATTCCTAGCTATGGCCCCCAAACGGTGGCATGGAGCGGCTTGTGCACTCTGTTGTATTGTGTGCCTTCCCGACATCATCTTTAGGTTCCCGGAGGGAAGGAAGTCTGTGCTGTCCATGTTTGGATGAGCCACAATGCTTCGTAAAGAGCAATGTAGACAAAAAACTCTTGATTACCATCTGATGAGCAAAGGGGAAGGGAACCCCATCACTCAGTCATTTCTTAATGATAATAATATTGCTTATTTTTTTTATTTGGGTTACTATTGTAATGAAACACCATGACCAAAAAGCGAGTTGGAAATGAAAGAGTATATTTCACTCACAGTTCCATTTGACAGTTCATCATCAAAAGCAGTGAGGGCAGGAACTCAAGCAGGGCAGGAACCTGGAGGCAGGAGCGGATGCAGAGGCCATGGAGGGGTGCTGCTTACTGGCTTGTTCCCCATGGCTTACTCAGCCTGCTTTCTTATAGAACCCAAGACCACCAGCCCAGGGATGGCACCACCCACAATGGGCTGGGCCCTCCCCCATCAATCACTAATTAAGAAAATGCCCTACAGGCTTGGTTACAGCCCAATCTTATGTGGGTGTTTTCTCAATTGAAGCCTCCTCTGAGGTGACTTTGGCTTGTCAAGTTGACATAAAACTATCCAGCTTACTATCATTAAGTTTGCTTTAGAGAGACACGGTGATATCCCATAAGCCAAAACCTCAAAGAACTCAATAAGCCTAAGAAAGCACGCTTCAGCAAGATATTATACTTGTTTGTGAGTTGGGCAAGCCTGAGCTTCCCTGCAAATCTCCAGGTAGAAGGCGCCATGAGCTGCAGTAACCAGAAGGCTTTGTGTGAAGTAGGGAAGAGGCAGGGGAAGGGAGGCACTGAGGTACCGGAAGCGAAATGCCTAGTGATAGGGTCATCACCTCTACCTCACCCTGCCCCCTCAGGAAAGTCTCCTTGAGGCAATGACTCAAGTGTGGCTCAGGGCTGGGGCAGGGTTAGGGGGTGTGTCGGGAAGCCTCACAGGCAGAGTGGCTGTTTCCAGCCAGGACTCTCACCCAGTCGATGGTGCTGCAGGCCAGTGCACCAGGAAACACAGCAGCTCTTCCTAGTTCCCAAACTGGAAAGGGGCATGAGGGGAAAGAACTGAGATGGATATGATCGTATTTCATTGTATACATTTATGAATTTATCAAAGAATAATTTTTTATTCTTCACTCTTTTAGGATGAAGGATATTTTTAAAAAGTCACTCTTACTGGGCGGTGGTGGCGCATGCCTTTATACCCAGCACTTGGGAGGCAGAGGCAGGCGGATCTCTGTGAGTTCGAGACCAGCCTGGTCTACAAGAGCTAGTTCCAGGACAGGCTCCAAAGCTACAGAGAAACCCTGTCTCGAAAAACCAAAAAAAAAAAAAAAAGTCACTCTTACAGGAGCTTTTCACGAATAAATGACTCAGAGGGTAAGAGCACTGACTGCTCTTCCACTAGACCTGAGTTAGATTCCCAGCATGCCATGGTAGCTCACAACCATCTGTAACTTCAGTGTTAGAAGCTCTGACACCCTCTTCTGACCTCCATGGACAGTAGGCACCCAAGTAGTGTACAGATATACACCCAAACACATAAACTAGTAATAAAAAATGAAAGCCTCACTCTTGCAGACGTAGTCTACTGGGTTACAGTCTTTCTGTTCTGTCTTCGGCAATGGTTCCCGAGTCTTAAGTGTGGGAGTGTTTTGTGGATGTATCCGTCGGGCCTGGGCTCCACAACTCTGCGTTTTGATTGGTTGTGGTTTTCTATAATGGTCTCCATCTGTGGCAAAGAGAACGTTCCTTGGTGAGGGGTGAAGACTACACTTATCAATGGGGAAAAGAACTAATGTTTATTGATTGTTGTTGGGGATTGTGCTGGTTTGGTACATTAGAGGCTGTAGATTTTCCTCCTATAACCATGATTTTACTAGCACTGGGTACTTAGCTAGGTTTCCAGGAACAGACATGGTTTCACTCTTGTTGAATGGGTCTTAAGTCAAATTAGAGAGCTTTGGTTACCACCAAGCTGCTTGCCACTCCTGCACCCCACAGAGCTATTGTTTTGCTGGTCATTGATGCGGTTCATAGGTGCCATAGCTGGCTGTGCCTTCTGTCATTTAACCAGCCTTCCGGGTGATTCTGATTTGTGCTCAAGTTTATTAAACTACTGTACTAAATAATCCTGAGGCACCCATAAGAAAGAGCAGACATTTATTAGAGTGTTCACCCTGGAATCTCACTAACCCGGCACCCCTGTAACTGACCATTCTTGTTAATCAATGTAATTTTTGAAATCTTTAATTTTATTTAATCTAAATCATGGGCTTTATATTCTCCGTATTACAAGTCCCCAATGACTACTTGATCCATCGGTGCTTATTGCTTCCAGTAATTGTTTATAGGGAATCGCCTAATCCGAGTTCTCTCATCGCCATTAGCCCACCTGAGCCTCTCTGCAGTCCTAAGAGCTACGTTAGAGTAGATACTATGTTGATCATCTTCCCGGATGAGAAATAGCTCTCAGATACTACCTTGTGTTGTGCAGTTACTTATTTCTGTAAAAAGTATCTAGTGTCTCACCCTGTGAGGCAGTGGGATAAGCACATAGCAGACAGAAAAGGAATTCACGGCACAATTCCAAGTTAAAGCAAGCATTCCCATTCGGAACGGGTCAATCCCTGAAGGCTCTGGAAGATCCATGAACAAAGTCGACACAGGCGGCAGAGTAGGAAACCGTGAGTGTGGCAGAGGCAGGCTTCGTAACTGCTCAGAAGCACATTTAACTAGATATGAAAGGAGTCTCTCCCAGGAGCAGAAAGGAAGTTTACAGCGACCAGAGAGAGGAAGACGTCATAGCTGTAGCTGGGGTCTTCGTGGGATCCACATTTACCACTGAAAGTGACCTTGGAGGGATGCCACATAGCTGCACTCTTTAGTGACCTATCTTGATATCACAACATTTACTTGGGATATCAAACATTCATGTTAGTGGGATATTACTAGAGACAGCTTCTGACTATGGCCCCGGGGTTCTCACACTCCTGCCTCGGTGTGCTAGGTGCTGGGTTACAGCCTGTACTGCCACACCTGGTATGATTTGCCAAACACTAACGCTAACTTTTCCTTTCTCCAAGCAAGTGTGAGGACCTTAGAGCACTTTTCCTTCACTTACCCTCTCATGATTTACAAACTAACATTATCAGATTTTTTTTTCTTTCCTGAGACAATGTTTCACGATGCAGCCCAGGCTGGCCTCAACCCTGTGACCTCTCTGCCTCAATCTGCACAATGCTGGAATGATAGGCACGAGCCACCAGCTCTGGCCTGAGTCTACATTTTAAGCCTGACTGGAAAGCAAGGCACGGTGGCTCACAATTGTCACCCTAGCATTTAAGGGGCTAAGGTAGATAAACAAACACTGCTAGACATTCCTGTTTCTGTTTACATCACTGTAGCCATTTGACAGTTTCTGTTTTCGTCCCTCTTCATTTTCCTCCAGCTCCAAACTTCCATCTGGGATCACTTTCTCTCTACCCAAAGAATATCTCGCAGAGTTTTCTCTAATGCAGGTTTCCCAGCAGCCCTTGTTCCTGTTTACATGTGAATGACTTCATTTACCACCGTTTCCCAGAGATCTTCCTACCCGGTGCAGACTTCTACACTGGCCATGGATTTCTTTCAACAAATAAAAACATTCCACTGTCTTTCCATTTCCACTTCTTGTGTTTAGGGGGTCAGCCCTATTTCTGTTTTCTTCTTCTGCACCCCAGTCTGCTTCAAGGTTCCCCACTTTGCTTTTGATCTTCTGAAGTTTGACCATGATGTGTCTAGATCTGAGTGTCTTAAATTTATCCTGCTTGAGGGTCATAGGACTTTTATCAGTTTGGGGAAATTCTTAACCATTTTCTTTCTTCAAAAGACCCACCCCATTCCCAGCCCCTGCTTCTGTCCCTTCCGTTTGGGTCTCTATTCACATATAAAACACATTACAGGAGCCTTTGGCCTCAGTCATACCCTTTGCCCTCTTTCTGGGCTCCATCTGCGTAGTCACTTCTTGACCCACCTTTCTGTTCTATTGTTTACTGGTAAGCAATTTACTGGGATCTTCATATCTGTTATTATCCTTTTTCTTTCATTTAGAGAGGCTTTGGAGTTTATTCAAGCTAAACAGCTATTTTTGTAACTTATAGTCACCACTGACCTCTGTTTGGCCTCTCATGTCCTCTAACATGTAATAAGCAGAGTTGCTTTCAAGTCTGGGCATGGCAAGCCTACGTCAAGTATAACCTGAGCACACTTTGGCACTGGACCTGAGTTTGGCTCTGTGCTCCCAGATCAAGAAGCTCACAGCTCATCTGCTGCTAATGGGAGCACAAACTGGTCCAGCCACTGCAGAAATCAGTATGGAGATTTCTGGAGAAACTAAAATTAAAACAACTACATGAAGCAGCCGTACTACCCCTTGGTGTGCAAAAGCGAAGGAATGGATAAGGAAAATGTGGCATATGTATAATGGCATTTTTCTGCTTTTTTTGCTATTAAAAACGTGTGTGTGTGTGTGTGTGTGTGTGTGTACAGGTGTGTGAGGATGCAAGCATCCATTTGCACGAGTATGGAGGCATGAAAAGGACATTGAGAGTCCTCTATTTCTCTTCACTGTATTCCCTTGGGACAAAGTCTTTCATTAAACAGTTGAATATGGCCACTCTTGGCTTTTTACATGGGTGCCAGGGATCTGAACCCAGGTCCTCGTGCTTGCGTGCCAAGCCCTTTTGCTCACTGAGCCATCTCTCAAGCCACCGCAGTGCGTATTTTTCAGCCATAAAGAATGAAGTGATGTCTCACTAGAAAATGGATGTTAACTGGTGATGATCACTAAGTGAATTAAGCCAGTTTCAGAAAGACACGTATGATATTTGTTCCTTCATTTCTGGTCCCTAGATGTTTATATAGCAACGTAGAGGTGAGGAAGACTAGGAGGATGAGTGAGGCGCTAATAGGAATGAGAAGGGAAGAGGAGGGTGGGGATTTGGGGAGGAAATACAATCCATGTACAATATATGCAGTGTGAAAAATGTAACAATTGGCCAGGTGGTGGTGGCGCACGCCTTTAATCCCAGCACTCAGAAGCAGAGGAGGTGGATCTCTGTGAGTTCGAGGCCAGCCTGGTCTACAAAGTGAGTTCCAGGACAGACTCCAAAGATGTCTCGAAGATGTAACAATTAATTCAAAAAGAAATTTGCAAAAGAAGAGGAAGAGCTTGAGCGCCCTCGTGCCCCTTGTCTGTGCTGGTTCTTGTCTGTCTGTGTCTCCCCGTGCCTCGTTTGTTTGCTTTCAGTATTGATTCGGGCATCAGATTTGAAAATGTATCCATAGAAACTATTTGAGACCTTTATGGCACCTTCTTGAAGGTAGGATCTTTATTTGCTCTGGTACGGCATCTAGGGGGACTGCAATATACAATACCCTTGCTCCAAGTTAAGGCTTCAGACTTACCATTAACCCCAAAATGAAGTGAAAGCCGAGGAACTAAGGCTTCCTTTGACAGCACAGGACAGCCCGGCAGGGTCTTGATTCTCAGCGCCAAGATGTTTTCCAGAGACCCCTGCACCACAAAAGAAAGTGAACAATGGATTCCAACCACTTGTAATTTTCAGAAATACCCCATTTCTCAGCCTCCCCTTCAGATCAACACATGCCCCTTGGACAAACGTCATCATAAATGCCACGTTCTGCCTGCCGGTGAGCCATGCTTGTAATGGCACACCACACAAGTACTTCTAATCCTGGTTAAACCCGTGGCATTTCAGAAGGCAGGCAGCATTGTCTGATTCGTTTAATTGCTTCCTTGTTGAGGAGCCTCCCATTCTACCTGCAAAGCCTGCCAAGGGGAAAGGGGAACCTGACCATCGATATATTCGCTCCCACCCCTAGAACAGTGACCCCTGCCCCAGGGGCCACCCTGAGCCATACTGGGGCCATGAAAGTTCAGAAGGCAGGGCACACTGAGGAAGCCGATGGAGTTGGTTCCCTGGCTGCCTGCCTTCCACAGGGGCAGGTGCTGGAGCCTCTGCTGAATAGGGATGGTGGCATGCGGAGGGCACGAGGTCAGACCTGCTGCTTGGCCAACATGGCACCCATCTGCCTCCTTTCTCTTTCAACTTCTCTACTGTGAAGTTGAAACAAGCTTTCATTCACTAATCCAATGTCCCTGCATCTTCCAGTGGCCATGATTTGGTACTAGACAATGAGATACAATTTGGAAAATTGGCAAGACAGTTTTGGGAAAGTTTTAGCTTTCCTAATAAGAACCCCCAAAGGTAGACGTGGTGATGTACACCTGCAGTCCCAGCATTTTGGAGACAGAGGCAGGAGAAGTGCAAGGTTGATGTCAGTCAGTCTCTGTGGATGGAGGGGAGGAGAGGAGAGGGGCAGGAAGGAGAAGAGAGGAGAGGAGAGAGGAGGACAGGACAGGGAAGGGAGGGAAGGGCAGAGAAGAGAGGAGGGAAAGGGATTAAAGGTCCCCACGTAAACACTGTAGGTACTCTCAATCTAGAGGGAAGACATAATTCTGTACAAATGAAATCTCCATGTCAAATGTTAGAGAAGCCTTTAACATGGACGGATTTTATTTACTATATTCTTCCAAGTAAACCCCATATAACACATAAAAATCAACTTTGTTTTAGGGACAACAGTCACCTAGAAGCTGCCCCAAATCTCCCCTCTACATCTTCGATAATGTGTGGTTGGCGTAGCTCTGCCAAATGATTTGACACTTGAAGGTGCTGGGGTCTCCTTGTGAGAATTGAAGCCGCTTGCTCCGGGAGATAGAGTAAGTTCGAGTTCTTTAGGGAAACACACATCCTCAGGACCATCCTCACTGATCTGTTTCTTCACAAACAGATAAAAGAAGGGCGTGAATAATTCTATGTTAAACTGTATAGCAGTAGCTACGGTGGGCAGAAGAGACTAAGCATGAGCAGAAGCAACCGAGGCAAACTGAACAGAAGATGTGGTCATAAGAGAAATAAATTTCAAAGAGATCAGTGGTTCCATTCCCAGGAAACATTTGGCTTTGGATGTAACAGCCTGAGTTGGATGTAGCAGCTAGTAGGCAGAAACCAGGATGATGCCAGAAGCCTTCCAGTGCACAAAGAAGTCCCAAAAGCATAGAATTATTTAGTCGGTAATGACAGTGGTACCCAAGGTCAGAAAACCTGGAACCCATGAGAAGCCACACAGAGGGAATGGTGTGAGTGGATGTACGCAGGTAGAAAGGAACGCTGAGACTTGAGAGCAGAGCCCAGGTCCCTATCCTCTGCAGGATGAGCCTTCATCAGTGATAACTATTTATTTGGTGAATGAGTGACTACTGGCCATCCCTGAATAGAGGACCTAGCTCTCCAGCAGAAGCAAAGAAGATAATAGAAGCCCTCAAAGCATCAAGTCTTAAAGACCCACACAGCTTTAGTGTAGAGACAGAACTCAACACAGCCAAAGTGTCCCTGACTCTTTCTTCTGAGCAGAGGCAAGAAAGTCGTCTTCTCAGAGTGAGGAAAGGGGTCAGTGCAGCGGCGTCGATATTCTTGTTCTGACGGCCTCTGCCAGACCTTCGCCTCGTCCGAAGATTCACAGAGCGATGGAGAATTTACCCAGCTCAAACTCACCAACAATCTCAGTCCTCACACACACCTGTGCTCAGTGTCTTGCTTCTTTAAGAATTACACAAGGGGCCAGATGTAACCCCCAAGGAGAAGGCAAGTGGTGGGTGGGTTCTTTGAAACTGTATCCTGTTTTATATCTTGGGGACTCTGAGTTCAGGCCAAACTCCGAACCCCCACCCATGTGACTAGAAGGGAGGATGTCTGGAGCTTCTGTTTCTCCTGTTGTTTATGCCCCCGAGGATAGACCCTCATACCCTCCCCCGAGGGTCCCACCCTCTTCTTCAATAAATTGTGAGTGTGAGTAGGCTCATGTCCATTGCACACTTTTGTGTGCACATCTCAATGGAGGGCGTGAGGGATCCACTCGCTCCCACAACCTCAATACTTTGGATTTTATTGTACGGAAATAGTGAGTGGAACAGCAAACATGAACTCAGATAAGCCTCGAGGTGTGTGCTTCAATAAAAACGGTGTAGCCGAGAAACAGTAGAGAATTAAACAATGAGCAGAGGACCCAAAGCCAGGCCACTGACCACAGTGGACCAACTGAACTCCACCCTGGCTTATGATCCCCAACCCACCCCAAACCCAGCCCTGCCCTATTCTGCCTACCTCCTCGCTCCGTCTCTGCTGCCCTGTCCCTTGACTTCTTAGCATTTTCAGAAGATTGCCTGTCAGTCCCTGACACCTCAGTCTAGTAAAGCTCGGGTGGCTACCACCCCCTATCTCAGACTAAAGAAGAAAAGGGGGACAAACTCATTCTGGGCTCTGGGGTGCGGATGAAAGTCTAGCTTCGTATGGTATTGTGATGGCGTATGGATGGGTTCTCTTCTGGGACTCCTGAGACCGCTGAACATCTGCCCTCTTAGGTCACTGTCTCCCTATTCCTCAGAAGAATGACAGCATCCCAGCTGTTCAGAATCACAGACGTATAAGAAAGTGTATTTAAACCCTGGACTGTCCCATTCAAGAGACTGAGGCTATCACATCCCTAAGCAAGAAAAATAGAAAGTGGGACCAAAGAACACCAAAGTATTAATCGTGTGGAGACCTATGAATGTTGTCATTAATAGATTTTAATTAGGGTGGGTGGGAAAATAGAAATCATTCAGCTGGACACAGATGTATACAAACAGGCAAAGCTGGATAGGAGGCCAGGAGAGTCATCCCCTAATGGTGTGGAGATGAGTGTGTCTGCTGTCTCAGCTACTTAGAAAGCTGAGGTTGAGCCCAGGAGTTTGGAGACAGCCTGGGCAATGTCAAAGTCCAAGTCAGATATCCAGATCCAGTATGCAGAGCGGCTGATGAGCAAAGACCGACATGGGTCAGGTTCCACTAAAATCATAGTCATGGATAAGGTAGTTACAAAACGGAGACAACAGAAGGAGAGAGTGACGTGGCTTCTGCAGTGCCTAATTCTGAACAAAAACAATTCCTTAAAGCCTGGGAAGGTTAACTTTGGAAGGCAGAGATCTCTCCCCTCCTGCTGTAAGTAGATTGTAAAGTACGGTAATAAACAGATAAATATAGGGGAAAGAAAGACAACATCCCATACAAAAATAATTAATGAAAAAAGGTCATGAATGTGAAGGAGAAAAGAGAGTGATATCTCAAAGAGTGTGGGGGAAGGTAAGGGGTGAGAGAAATATAATTATATTATAATCTCAGGAGTAATAAAAATGTTAAAGTATTTCTCTTTGAGTGAGGGAATGACATGATTTTATGGTTTTTTTTCTCTTTTGGGCATTTCTGTATTTCCATATTTTATACTAAATAGATATTGATTTTATAACTACATATATATGTTCCAAAATTAATGACAATCCAAAATTAGAAGGAGGCACTTTGAAAGTTAAGACTTAAATTCTAAGGCTGGTGTAAAACAAATATCCCAAAGTCCATAATGAACATGACTTATGAAACAAGTGCCCAGATGGGTCAATAAAGGTATTTTCAGACATGGTCAAAAATCAAGGAAGGAAAGGCTGATGGCTGGGGAGGAGGCTCTAATCATTAAAGTTGGCACAAAGGCAACAGAGTGCCCCAGAGCCACACAGCTTCACAGATTCCCTGAGGAATTCAAGTGTAGCATCAGAGTAGAGGATTCCCGCATGCAAGTGACAAGACACACCTACCCCCCCCCCAGTGTAGGGATTACAGGCACACATTACAGATGACCAGCTTGACATCATTTTCCAATACACATCTAAGTGGCCTTAAACTTACTCTGAGTAATACTTGATAAATTACAGGAAGTAGGACACACGACAGGACTTCAGAGACAAGCAGCATTTTGAAAGACCCTCTGGGAAATCCCCAGTGGTCCCCTGACTCTCTGAGGTCCTGACTCATCTTTTTTTTTCCTTTTTTTTTTATTATTGTTAAAAGAAAAATTTACATTTACTCCCCTTGTTCCCGGCCCTCCCGCTCCCCCACTACCCCACCACCCTCCCCCTGCTTCCTTAAGATGGGGCAGGATACCCTGCCCTATGGGAAGTCCAAGGCCCTCCCCCCTCCATCTCGGTCTAGGAAGATGTGCATCCATATAGAATAAGTTCCCAAAAAGCCAATACATGCAGAAGAGCTAGGTCCCGGTGCCATTATCATTGGTTTCTCAGTCAGTCCCCACCGACTCTTCAACACAATGCTCTTCCTTCTCTAAGGAAGCCAGTTTGAATTGAGGACAGCCACTGTCTCCTGCTCCTCAGCAAGTCACACCAGGCCTCTGGGACAAGAGATTAGCTGTGAATGCATCCCAGGATGGCAGCTCCTGGTCAGACCCTGGACAGCCCTCCTCTCCCCTGAGAGGAAAGAGTAAATGGCATCTGTGTGCTGGCCAGTGCCCTCAGAGGGCAGAGGGCAGGGCCGCCTCAGTAGACCTCTGACCAACAGGGAGTGCTAGAGCGGAGTGCAGGAATAGCACTGACAATAAGTCATAGTTCTTATCAATAATAAAAATCAGGGCAGCTTCAGTAGGCCTCTGACCGACAGGGAGTACAAGAGCGGGTCAACAAATCATAGTTCTTTTCAATAATAAAAGTCAACTCTGACTAACTGAGTCAAAAAAAAAAATGACAAAGAACAGAAAGGCTGGGCGGCTCGGTGTGGCAAGTCGACTAAGCAAGGGAGACCAGGTGACAGTGCAGACCCAGAGGGCACCGGATTCCTCTCCACCTTCAGTGAGGAGTCCCAACGCATCCCTCCCAGGCTCATAGTTCAGGTGGGATCCTCCACCTGACCCAGCCTTGGTCTCAGACCTACCCTGAGCTGACCAGGTAAAGGGGAGAGCTGGCCTTGGGATGTGAGCTTTCACCTCCTCCCTCACACTCAGGGCTTCACCCCCAAGAGAGATGGAACTGACGAGCAGACACAGAGAACACAACAGAAAGCAGGGTAGAAGTTTTGCATCTATGTTCACGGTGGAAATTGGTCTATAATTTTCTCTTTGTGTCTTGTTTTGTGTTTATCTGGTTTTTGTCATGGAAATTCAGGAAAACAAGTTTGGTAGCATTCCTTTCTTTTCTATTTTACAGAATAGTTTGAAAAGCATTAGTATTAGTTTTTTTTTAATTGTGTTTATTATTATGCAGTGTGTACGTACGTCTCCCCAAGTTGCTTTGGGTCATGCAGTAAATTAGTTTATCCAGTCGATAGGAAAAATGAAATCATGAAACCTGTAGGCAAATAAATAAAGTTGGAAACAATAAGTCTGGGTGAATAACCCAGACACAGAAAGACAAACATTGTATGTCTCTCTCATTTGCGGATGTTAGTTTTGGGTCTTCATATATGTGTGTTTTATTTGGAATGTTTATTGAGGTCAAGAAATTATTAAGAGCTTTTAAAATTATTACTAATGGAGACCGGACTTTCAAAGGACAAGAGACAGAACACGGTTGTATAAAAGCTTAAAGGAGAATAATGGAACAGGAAAGATTACACTGGAGTGAGGGAATGGGAGGGCAGGATAGAGGAGGGGATTCATGAAAGGATACAGGATACCAAAGATCTTTCAAAAACCTCATATTATTCTACATAAGGAGAGAAAGTGTGCTAAAACGAAGTTACCTTATCATAGAGCGACCATGCCCCTTCTACATGATACAGGCTAATGTATAAAAAGCCCACTGCCATGAACGAGTTACCTGTTTTGGAGTTGGGTCAAGTGAGGTGTCAGACACTTGGGCCCTCCAGGATATTGCCAAAGCTCTTATCTATTCTCCAGAACTTAGAACTTGACAGTAAGACCCCATTGCCGAAGATACCACGTACTTAAGTCACTGAACTTGGAGAAGTCAAGCTGGTACTCACGGAGAAACCTCATCCCTGCTGGCTAGCTTTCATAGCACTAGAACGTGTATGCACACTGTCAGTGGAGAAAAGGAACCATTAACCTTATTTAGCTATGAACCCCACAAGCTACAGCAATGACTGCCCTGGAAAGGCATGCCCACTGGCACAGTAGCGGCATTGACATCATAGGAGCATGCATTGTGAGGGTGTCAGAGATCCTGGAGTTACAGACAGTTGTGAACTGCCATGTGGGTTCTGGAAATTGAGCCTGGGTCCTCCGAAAGAGCTGTCAGTGCTCTTACCCACTAACCCATCCCTCCAGCCCCAACCTGATGTGGGATTTCCCTCTGTATGCTATGATTATCATTGGTTAATAAAGAAACTGTCTTGGGCCTGCAGGTGGGGAAAACTAAACAGAATGCTGGGAGAAAGAAGGCAGAGTCAGAGAGAAGCCATGGAGCCCACTGGAAACAGATGCTGGGAACTTTAGCTGGTAAGCCACAGTCACATGGTGATACACAGATTAATAGAAATGGGTTAAATTAATATGTAAGAGTTAGACAATAAGAACTAGAGCTAATGGGCCAAGCAAGTAACTATTTAATTAATAGTTTCTGTGTGATTATTTCAGGGCTAAGGGACTGGGAACAAACTTGTGGCCTCTTTACTACACCAACCAACCACTTTCTGATTGGATTTAATTACCACTCCACAAGATAAAACCCATACCTGGCACCATTATCAGGTCCCGAATGAACCTGTAACTAAACAGGTCATAGGCCCTAGGGGAGAGCCCTACTATTATTATTCTGCTAAATGGGCACAGTGCTAAACCAGCTCCTAATGACTTACTATACCCATAGATGAATGCTTCTCTCAAGTCTCATCGGAGAAGTCTCATTTTGCAGTGGCTGGTGATTAACACAGGGAACCACAATAGGTCCATGTGCAAAGAATAAGGGCCTGTGGAAAGCTCAGCCCTAAATGAGATATCTATATCACTCCTTCTTCTCCCAAAGTTCATGGATCTCTTGAGACCCAGACTGGCCTTGAACTCTTGATCCTCTTGCTTATATCTCCTGGATGCTGGGATTACAGAGGAATGCTACCACACTGGTTTAGAATCCCATGTTTATGATTTTTGGATCACACCTTCTCTTACATTGCATTTGCTTTAGTCCCTCTCCTTTGGCCCCTTTGGGAGTGAGCGGAGAAGCACTTTGCTTGGTTGGTTTGAGACAGTCACAAGGCAGGTTTTGAATTCACAATCTTTCTTGCTCAGGCTTCCTGTGTGTTAGGATTATAGGCCTGTGCTACTTTGCCTGACTCTTTTCTCATCCTCTAAGCTCCTTGACCCTGGTCTTGAACTGTTGGAACCACAAGACCCTAATCCTCAAGACAAGTGGATAGAGGACAATGTGCTTCCCTCTGAGGTCAAGGACGACAGCTGACCAGGGAAGGAAGCCCAGCTTCCAGAACTTCAGTTCCCAGGGGAAGATGTGAGCACACCTGACCTCCAAGCACCCCACTGCCAGCTAAAGGCAGGGTCCTCACCAGGAGTACACTCAACAGGAATTCTTTCTAGGTCATGTCCATCTAACCCTTAGCTCGATGGTAGAGGATTGATGGAGAGCAGTGAAGGGTCTCACTCTCCAAAACCCATTCTCTCCTGTCTCTGTCTTCCCTATTCCCGACTCCTGGTCTGCAGGGCACTCCTGTGATGAGGGCTAATAATGCGGACTGGCTCATCCCTAAAGATTTATGGAACAAGAATGGTCCTCCAGGAGCGTAAGCTATGGCCAGAGTGCTATTCAGAAGAGAACAGTGTTATTTTAATGGTCCTCTTAACTGCCTCAAAGCCCTTAAATGCTGGCACAGAGCTTTGAAACCCAGGTCCCTCCAGCCACTCACAAGTAGCCAATCCCAACCCATTAACCCCGATAGGAGATGTAAACATAGTAGGGCCCAATGGTACTCAGAACTTCTAACCTTTCCCCCCACGGTCCTAGAACCTCCTTCTGTTGTTCAGCCCCAGCCTCGCTTGCGTGACTGAGTGGCTTGACTCGGGATGTCCTCATTTGCTCATTTCTAATCGCATCCTAGGATCTCGTGCCCTCATGAAGGTAAATAAGAGTGAGCCGGCGATGACGCCCAATGAGCAGATAAATAAATCAAGATCATACCTTTCTCAAATCAGAGTCTGTTTGTTATAAACTAGTCAGCTCACAGTCAGACATTAGCCTGATCATTTGGTCACTTCCTTCAGTCTCCTAAGTCACTGTGAGTCACTTCATGGGGCCTGGCTTTGTTCACCGAGAGTCACGGTGTTTGTATACACAGCCATTATTTTCTCTGATCTAGGGAGGGAAAGAGTGCTGCAATTTGAAAAGCAATGGCAGAAATCTCCCACCAGCCATCCATTGTATCTGAAAACCCACCACTAGGGGCAGTTTTCCGTGCAGTGGCCCATCATGGAATAGCTGATGGACCCAGAACATTTCACTGCGTGGTATTGATCCATCTCAGGGGTTATCAGAACCTGGGTGGGTTAAAGTGCTTGCCATGCAAACCTGACAACCTAAGTTTGGTCCTCCAAACCCATAGGTAGGATTAGGTGGCCTGCCTCCATAGTCCCAGAGAGATGGGAGATGGGAACCTGGTGGCAGAAATAGCAGGTTGTCTTATGACCTACACACATACACACACACATACACACACAACCACTCACACACACAAACACACACATACACACACAAACACTCACACACACAATACACACACAAACACACATACACACAAGCACACACACACTCACAAGCACACACATACACACACATACAACACAAGCACACACATATGCACACAAGAACACACACATACACATACAAGCACACACATACACACAAGCGCACACACATACACAGAAGCACATACACACATACACAAGCACACACACATACACAAGCACACATATACACACCGAAGCACACACACATACACACACAAACACACACACATACAACACAAGCACACACATATACACACAGAAGCACACACACATACAAGCACACACACATGCACACACATACACACACAAACACATACACACAAACACACATACACAGAAGCACATACCCACATAACACACACAAGCACACACACACATACATACAGAAATTAGATAATTCTAAAATAAAAAAAAAATCAGGACCTGAGCTGGATGTAATGCACACCTGTAACCCCAGTGCTCAAGAAGTTGAGGAAGAAGATGGTGAGTTCAAGGTCAGCCTGTCTGCATGGCCTCACCTGTCTCAAAAAGTAAAATAACATAAAATCAGTATGTGAACTGTCTGAGTGTTGCTGGGTAATCCCTGACTGCACTAGCTTCCTGGAGATGGTAACTACACACTCGGGGATGGGAGTGGGGTGGCCTGGGCCCTGGGTAGCTACACACTCGGGGATGGGAGTGGGGTGCCTGGGCCCTGGGTAGCTACACACTCGGGGATGGGAGTGGGGTGCCTGGGCCCTGGGTAGCTACACACTCGGGGATGGGAGTGGGGTGCCTGGGCCTTGGGTAGCTACACACTCGGGGATAGGAGTGGGGTGCCTGGGCCCTGGGTAGCTACACACTCGGGGATAGGAGTGGGTGGCCTGGGTCCTGGGAGTGGGAGAGACCTGATCCCCCCGAGTGTATTCGAAAGCAGACAAACGCTGTAGGGAAGCTGACATTTGGAAGAGGGAATAGCAGGAGCTGAGTCTCCCATTTTTTTTTAAAGGACTTTTTTTTGCCAGAGAGAAAACTACAGTCAATGCTCTAACAAGCAGATTAGCCTGACTGTGAAGAACAAAACACAGGATCTGGGGCAACTTTATTGCTCAAGGTGGTAGGGGAGTCCGGAAGGACAGCTAAGAGGAGCTATGCATTAAACACACTTCAGCCCCGAAGACCACTGTAGCGTTGAGATTTCTGAGTCTCAACGATACTAGGAAGAAGATTATAATATGGATATTTTGCCACTTACATAAGAACATCTAGAAAATGAAGTCAAGCTTCTAGGGGAAAGGACAGACACATGGCAACCATGACTGAAGATGTCCATACCTCCTTCACAGGTGGTGCAGTTACATTGCCTCTGCTGCTCATGGTCCGTTTCCCACCTCAAGTCTTCTTGCAAGCTTTCCATCAAGCATTTGCCACTCCACTACGTGAAGTGTGGTATTTGGTTGAAGAATTTTTAATTCTTAAGTTACCGTCAAATATTAATCCAGAATTTTGTTTTTGGTTGGTTGAGATAAAAATTCATTATGTAGCCCAGGTTGGCCTCAAACTCATGATCCTTCTGCCTTAGTCTCAGAAGCTCTGCGTTACAGACAGGGGTCACCACCCGGAGTACTTCTCTTTCTGTTCTGTGAGATACTTTGTTTCTTATTAATGTGTAAAACAAGAGAAACTAGTCTTCATTTGTTTTTGGTTTTGTTTATTGAGACAGGTTTCTTTGTGTAGTCCTGGATGTCCTAGAACTTACTCTGTAGACCGGAATAGCCTTGAACTCAGAGAGCCGCCTGCCTCTGTCACCCAAGTGCTGGGGTTAAAGGCGTGCACTATCACTGCCTTGCTTCTTTTTTTTTCTTCCTTACTTTTTTTTTTGTTTTCAAAATAAGGTCTTGCTATCAACCGCAGGCTGGCCTTAAAATTACTACACAGCCCAGACTATCTTCAGAATTGCAATTCCCCAGCCTCAGTTCCCTTGGTGCTTGAATTATAGGGATGTGCCCCAATCTAAGTTGGAAACTAAAGATTTGTACTAACAGGTTTTACGTCAACGTGTGGAGTGCTGGGTTTTATTCTGTCTTAATGTTTTGTTTCCATTCATTTCCTTTCCCCACGGCTCTCCCTGACCCAATGGCTCCCTTCCTTCCCTTGGTGAACTTCCAGTTCTGTTGTTGTTGGGTTTTATGTGTTATTACTCCGTGTGCCCTGCATGCTGTGGAAACAGGGCACACATGCCTCAGTGCTTCCGTGGAGGTCAGATGACTGTGGAGTTAGTTCTGTCTCCGACTCGGTCCAACTAACAGCAAGCACCTTTATCCTCGGATCCATCTTGCCACCTCCCCCGTTCATCACACTTCAAACCCTTCTACCTTTCCGTTATAGGCTTCTGTCACCCTTTAATTCTCTCCTCCCCTAAGACCTCTCCCTTCTCGTGCTATGATTTTTAGCTTCGTGACCTCCAAGCACTCACATAAATAAACACAGTCATAAACACACACACAATCGTAAATTACGGTCTGTGTATGAGCAAAATGATGTGCTATTTGTGTTTTTCAGCCTGGCTTGTTTCACTTAGCAATTACTTCTAGTTCCAGACGTTTTCCTGCACATGCCAAGGCTTCAATGTGTTCTTCGCAAGTATGTGAAATTCTTCTGTGTACATACATGCTCCGTGTTCTCTTTATGCATTCATTTTTTTCGGTCACTATCTAATCTAAGCTGGTTCCATTCCTAGTTATGAGACTATTGCAGCAAGAAGCGTGAATGTGAAAGTATTTCTGTTGTTTGTTGACTTCCCATCCTTCAGAAGTGTTCAGAGGTGGTTGAACTGGGACACACGATAGCTCTAGTTTCAGTTCTTTTTTTTTTTTTTTTTGGTTTTTTCGAGACAGAGTTTCTCTGTGGCTTTGGAGCCTGTCCTGGAACTAGCTCTTGTAGACCAGGCTGGTCTCAAACTCACAAAGATCCGCCTGTCTCTGCCTCCCAAGTGCTGGGATTAAAGGTGTGTGCCACCACCGCCCGGCTTAGTTTCAGTTCTTTTAAGGAATATTTACATTGATTTCCAGTTTGCAGTTCTACTAGCAATGAGTAAAGGTTCCGATTTATGACCTTATCTCCTACACTTACTATTCTTCTACAGTTATTATTGTTATACACACACACACACACACACACACACACATCTCCTATGTGCATTTAGCATTGCTCTTATGTCCATAGTTTAAGGTCTGATCACTTGGGATTGAACAGCCTAACAGAGGGCTGCTCATCCCAGGAGAGGTTGGGTTTCCCTTCCTCAGAAGCCATGGATTGCCTGTAGCTCTTACCTAAGAAGGGAGCTGTATGAAGGTGCTCACCCATGCTGGCGTGCTAACTAGTGTTCTCCTATGGTGGTCTTGCTTAGGCAACCATAGTGTTGAGATTTTGTGGGTGCATTTCCAGAAGACACTACCTAGCAGCAAACCTCCTGATCCTCTTGCTCTTACAGTCTTTCTGCACTCTCCCTCAGGATGTTCCCTGAGCCGTAGATGAGAAGCTGCTTGTAGAAGTATCAGTTGGGGATGGGCATTCTATAGTCACCTTTCTCTGCATTTCGGCCAGTTGTAGGCTACTGGTGTGGTTTCGATCTGCTGTAAAAAGAAGCTTCTAGGATGAGGGGTGAGAACGACACTTTCCTGTGGGGATAAGGAACAACTGTATTTCGAATCCAATTAGTTATACAATACAGTTAGAAACTGCATTGCTTTAGGAACATGGTAGTAGCTGGTTCCTCTCTAAGATCCATGCTTTCTCTAGGATCTGGCTGATTAAATCTCCATTCCAAGGTAGGAATACCGTCCTATTGAGTGGGGCCTTAAGTCCAATTAGAGAGCTGTTGATTAACCCCCAAGAAAAATGTGCCACTATTGCACCGTACCCTGCCAGGTGAGTCAGTGTTGGGGTTTTTAGGCGTTAGAGCTGGGTGGGAATATTGATTGCCTTTCTCCCTTGGCAGCTGGTGTATCTCTTTCCAGTACTATAAGAAATAGTCCTCAGTGAGGAGGCTTTCAGGTCAGCTCCAGGTCTATTCCTCCAAATCCTGCGTTCAGAGTGTGCATATCTGCAGCCATAAAGCTCTACCTTCACAGTCTCAGAGGCAGCCAAGGGAAATGGCCTCTGCCGCTTTGGGAGTCTCTTGGACGCTCCCCAGTGACCCACAGCTCCAGGGGAGGTTCCCCACATCGTTAAGGTTATTTTTAAGTATAAGACCATGTCATTTGCCAACAGAGCCATTTAACTTCTTCCCTTTTCTATTTGTGTATCTTTTATTTCTCTTTTTATTTTATTTCTTGTCGTATTGCTTTAGCCAAAGTTATTTTTATGCTATTGTAAAAGGCATGCATTTAGTGACTTCCTTCTGAGAGAGTCGATTATTGGTGCATAAAAAAGTTACCACATTTTATAAACTGATTTTTATCTTACCCCATTGCTAAAAGCATTTAAGCTTCTGGAGTCTCTATGATAGCAGTTTTACACAAGTGTGGGATTTTGTTTTGCTTTGTTTGGGGGTTTTTTGTTTTTTATTTTTTTATTTTTTTTCGAGACAGGATTTCTCTGTGTGTAGCTTTGGTGCCTGTCCTGAAACTCACTGTGTAGACCAGGTTAGCCTTGAACTCACAGAGATCTGCCTGCCTCTGCCTCCTAAGTGCTGGGATTAAAGGCTTGAGCCACCACCACTCAACACAATTGTATTGGGCACTAAGCTCACATGTGCTACACAGACATGCATGCAGGCAAACCAGTCACATAAAATGAAATGAATAAATGCAGACCCCATGTTTGACAGTTAAGTCTCTGTGAGCCCATATGGCCCTGCTTAGTTGACTCAATGGGCCATGCTTTCCTGGCCACACCCAATTTTATATGATACTTTAGACCAAACCCAGGGCTTCGTGTACACTGTTCAGAAACTCTACTATCTGAACTGCATCCCCAGCCTTTCTGTCGAAACTCTTGAGCCTATGTTTTTACTTCATTGAAATTTGAATCTCACAGTTGGGAGACAGTTAACCGGATAAAGCATTTGCTGTGCAAATATAAGGACCAGAGCTTGGATCTCCAGCACCCACCTAAATGTTGGGTGGGTGTGGAAGCTCACCTGTAACCCCAGTATGTGAGAGGAGGAGACCGGAGATCCCCAGGGCAAGTGGATAGCCGGACTAGCTAAATAGGAAAATACTGTGCTCAAGTGAGAGATCGCGACTCAGCATCCAAAGTGGAAGATGATCAAGAAAGATACCTGATCTCAAACTCTGGCCTACGCACACACATACATACATGTGCACACATGTGTATACACACACAGAAACGTACACACACACAGAGTCAAAAGAGCTGAATGTATATATTCCACACAGATTGAAAGACTGTGTCTCTCTACATAGAATAAGATGTTTCCCACTGTGTGACTCCTACAGTTGATTTCACATACAAAACTTCTAGAAAAAGACAAGAAAGGGCTAGTTTTCCAGAACATAGTTCATGACTATGTGGGTATCCTGACGATTCAACATTTGCCCCAGACAGCTGGTTCCTCCACTGTACGGTGTGGGGCTGTGTTCACCATAGCCGCCTTCTGGGACCAATACGGTGAAGGGGGAAATGCTGGGGAAAGCTGAAAATCGCCTTTCCACAAAGGGGGAAATGTTGACAAGGCATGGCTGGAACACCCTCAGAGGCCCGCCAGAGGCTGAGGCCTCGTCTATCCCAACTTCAAAATCCTCAGTTTTGTCCCGCTCCCAGCCTAGGTGTGCCAAGAGCTTGACCCAGCTTAGGTGTGCCAAGAGCTTGACCCAGCCTAGGTGTGCCAAGAGCTTGACCCAGCTTAGGTGTGCCAAGAGCTTGACCCACTGGTCTGCACTCAAGTCCCAAGAGAAAGTCCTGCTCAATGAGGCCTTTCCCCAAGCAGAAACCGGACTTTCTAGCCACCTGAGTCTGGTTTAGTCTTGAGTACCTGCATGAAGGCATTGCCCCACCTAGTTGGGGTAAGACTGGAACACACCAGCTGAAGCCCTAAACCCAGTACCTCAAGACTCAACCAGCTCCTCTGCCATCTACTTTTTCCCTACAGCCCACCCGCTTCTCCTGGACTTGCTTCGGTTTCTCTGGTCCAGGTTGGCTGGAGCCTCACCTTCTCCAGGCTCAACCTGCTTCAGAGTGCCTGGCTGAGAGCAGCCTAAGCACCCCAGAACCAAGCTTTTCTTTCATGTTCCAACCTTTCCTTACCTCCGCCTGGGCATTGGCACAGGTGTACCGCCTACCCTTCAGCTGGTTTACACCCACAGCTTTACAGGGCGTGTAAATCACCATGGCCTCCAGGGCACACATTCTCTCACCTGTTCCCTGGACCGTGAGATGCCAGCATCCACTTACCTCCTCTCCCCGACCCCACCACATACATCTCCATCCCCCCCACCCCAAAGTGACTCCAGGAGAAACCAAGGCAGCAGAGGATAGAAAGAGCGAGAACAGGCCTGCTTTGGGTAACTGATGTTCGGAGATGAAATAATGATGTCCCTCCTTTATGACAGGGTTACATCCTGACAAGCCCATGACAAGTCAAAACTTCAGCACTCCAGTCTCCTGAGCTACAGTGGAGAGAGATGTCACACACCGAGGGCGCCACTCCTTGTGATCTCCTGACTTGTGATGGAACCATGGTCTCACTGCCTCCCTCCGTCTAGTGTCTTGAAAGGTGATCACGCTACAAAGTCCTGGCCTAACAGAAGATGAAGAAATAAACATCTGAAGCACAGATTCTATCGAACGCTTATGTCTTTTCGCGGCACCTCGAAGTCGTAAAATCGCAGGTGGAGCCCTCCTAAAGAAGACATGGACTTATGTCACCTTGGTCCTTCTGCTGTCCATGCCTACCCCAAGAATTTGTGTGCAGATCCAAGAAAACCTTTCAGACACTCTGCAGGAAGTACATTCACACACGAAACTTCTAGGAAAAGACAAGAACAGGCTAGTTTTCCAGAACAGTCTCAGTTCACGACTACGGCAGGGTATCCTGACAAGTCAGCATTTGCCGCAGACAGTGCGTTACACCGTCAGCCTACCAGTAAAGCAGGAACGCACGTGCCTGCCCAGGTGCTCGGGGCCACTCCTTTGGGGAGTTGTCCCTGGCAATGCTGCTTACGTTCCCCTCCTTTGCCCTTCAACCCTTTCCTAATCCCTTTTGGAGACGGTCGAAATGGCGGCGTGAAGCCCCACCTAAGTGTCTAAGATGTCAAGTGCCGGATAAGCAGAGCATCTGGTGACCTTCGTATAGACCTGTCCTTGCTCTTCTGTCCCATGAACCAGACAACATCTGGCATATAAACCAAGGTGAGGTTCGACTTGCAGAGAAGTTATGTCTAGCCACGAAGAGCTTGGGCAGCCTCATTGGCAGTGCACATAACTGGCTGATTATGTCGCCCAAAGGGACCCTAAGGACTTTGTTTTCCACCAAACATTTGTGTCTTAAATTTGCACTGTCCCCCACCCCAGGCTAAAGAGAAGTCCATGGGGTACCTTTGGGGAACCTCAGAGCCCGGTAGCCAGGATTCACACTAGCCAAGCCATCATGGCCATCACAACTGGAGATCTATTTGACCCCAAAGCCACTGGAGATGAGTGGCCCCTCAACTTCCACATCTTCAGATCGTCCTATATTCATGTTGGTAAAACCCCATTTCTTTAGATGTCAGTCTGTTGCCAGGGAATTTGAATTTGATCCTGCCCTGGGCCTAAGTCATACGGTAGATGGCTGGGAGCCCTGGCCTTGTGGGTGCTATCATAGCTCAGCCCCTGCTTCATCATGCTTGCCAATCAATGCTGCATCCAGTCAAAAAACAAGTAAAAGAAAAAGAGCTGTAGGAAATAAGGCAAGGAGTGGAGAGCTACTCAAGTGTCCCAAAGAAGAACAAAGGAGACATGCTGGGTGATGAAGGCCTGCTCTCCAGACAGCCATCCTGAGGTACAACTCTTTTCCCTCCCTTGAAAAGTCCTGTGTGCCTCTGGGCTCCCCTGGAGAGAGCTGTAGGGGTGGGTTCTGACCTTTCGTCACTTCAGGGTCAGGACAAACTTGGTTCCTCCGGCTAACTCTTGTCTCCTGAACATTGCCCTTCAAGAAGCAAGTCTTGCAGATCCTAGCCTGGTCACAGAGAGACTAAGAGAAGGTGGCATCAGCTTATTGTCCAGTAATACAGACAGAAACACCATTCGGTGAAGCAGTTACTACGTGTATATACTTCATACATGTGCTTACATGTATGTCTATGCTTCTCCACACACATCCATAACTGAGCACTGGACACCCAGACCCAGCTTTGGGAAGACACCTAGCCAGGTAAACATCTACTCTACTTACTGTTCCTTAAGAACTCTTGTTATAAACCTGACCTACTGTGATAACAGAAGCCCTGGTATTGCAAAACCACTCCTTTGGGGAGTTGTCCTGGGCAGAGTTTACCAGCTTTGCCCTTTCCTAAGCCTTTTACATCACTGTCTTCCCTTTTGCCCAGCATTCTAAATCCTAGAGATAAGATCACCAAAATGGTTACGATGTTAACTGACACGTAAGCTTTCGTCAACTTTACAGAACCAGAAGTTTCCGGCGACCCTTGTAACACCTCTCGTCCATCTCTAGTTCTGCGCATCCCCTGACAGAAAGCTTGTAAACTGACCAAGTCTTAGCCTGCAGAAACATGATACGCCAGGCTAAAAAGAATTACAGGAGCTAGTTCCAGGAGATGCAGAACCATAATGATGTGTTGAGAAGAAGAAGAAACAAGAGACATGCCCTGAGTGATGGAGACCCCACGTAGGGTCCTGCCCTGCCCTTTCCTCCCTACAGAACCCCTTTGCACTCCTAAATCCCACAGGTGGAGCTTTGACAAGGAAGTGAGCCTGTCCATCTCCTTCCAGCAACGTTTGAATAAGCCTGATTCCTTCCCACTAATTGCTTCCCCAAACACGGGCCTTCAAGCCGTGGTCCGCATGGACTTTACTGCAGTACCACTGGAGTAAGCGGAAGGATGGTGAGGCTAGGAACGAGCAAACGAACAAGAGTTGATAGAGACAGAGATGATGAGGAAAGATAAGAGGAGGGAGAGAGGGAAAAAGACAGGAAGATGGAGAAAGAGGAAAGGGTGGGTTTAGTTTTTATATGTAGCTGTAAAGCCCCAGGCAGAGGGCATGCCCTGCTCTGCCATGCTGAAGTGATCTGCCACCCACCCTCCAATGATTCTGACACCAGCACCTTCATGTCCCAGGTCTCTCTCTGTCTCTCCATCTCTCTCTCTCTCTCTCTCTCTCTCTCTCTCTCTCTCTCTCTCTCCCTCCCCCAACCCTCTCTCTCTTAAGTTAACACTATAGATTTCCTAAAGACCAGCTCTCCCCAGTGCTCAGATTTGGGAATAGGATTTCCCTGAGGATGGAAGAGGCAAATGAAATCCAGAGATGACCATGGGCATGTTTCGTCCTGGCTCTTGGGAATTCACTTAGGAAGGCGAAGCTCCCACTCACACTCCCAAACCACCACTATGACAGTCTCTTAGGAGCACGCTGTGCTCATCCTGCCACAATGATGGTTTGAAGTCGTGAGAGCCGTGGCTCACATAATCTTCACAAGCCTTTGACTTACAGGAATTTCACAAACTACCTTGCATTTTGTCTCTTACCCCTCAAGGTTGCAAACCCATTGCTGCCCAACTTTAGGAGGAGCTCAAATGGGCTTCCCGCCTTGCAATTGTGACTGCGTGGGATGAGAGGGAACCAAGTCTAGTCCATCATCGTAACAGAAACTGACCGTTACACTGCAGTCCCTATGGGTCCATGGGTCCTCCAGGCACCATCAGCACACACACACACACACACACACACACACACACACACACACACACACACATTAAATAAGCTTCCAGAAGTCCTACTTTCCCTTCCCAAGGGCCCTGACCTTCACCTAATACAAGTGACTCACCGAACGAGACCACCTGTATCTACATTTAATGAGATTTCTTTCAGTGGTTTTAGATTTCTTCATGACCATTAACCGTCAGAAGTGCTGTTGTAAGAGACAGAACACCCCTGGAGAGGGTTCTGGTCACAAACAGAACCGTCTGCTAGTCTACGCTTGTCTAATTCCTTTCTAGTAAATTCTGACAGATAACTTCCCAGGGCCTCACGTTACTGTGTTCCTACTTTGACAGGCCCCTCAACACTTTGACAAAGACTCTGCAGGAAATAATATTTAAAAAAGAAAAAGAAAAGAAAAGGAAGGAGGGAAGGAAGAAAAAACAAAAAGGAAGAGGGTGGGGGAGACAAAACCACCTAGTATGCTGAAGTTTTAGAATGGGAGATTGAGAAGTGAGAGGAAATGAAGAGGGGAAAGAGCCAGGGCCCTGCTTCTTCTGGTTCCTTCCTGGGAGACTCACGCCAGGGCTTCCCGTTTGTTTTCCATATGACTAAAGCACACGGGTTCTGCCTAATCACAGCACTGGCCGCTTGGCTGCCCCTCCCCAGTTCCTCCAGCTTGTCTAGAGTCCAGTGGGCCTGCAGGGTAGAGGGCTGCTGGGTCTCCAGATGTTACCATGGAAGGGTCCATCCAACTCCTGGCCTGCTTGGCATGTGTCCTCCAGATGGGTGAGTTCCCCTATTTACTCTGACCCGGAATAGAGAAAGCCTCAGCTGTGGTCTTCTCCCCCTCGAAACTAGCGGCTGAGTTTGCCGATAGCCTCCAGGTCTGTGCGGGAGGAAAGCTATGCATTAGAGGGCTGTGGTGACAGAGGGCAGAGGACCTAATCTTGGTCTTGTCTTGGGTTTCTAAGTGACTTAGGCAGTGCCCTGATTTCGTGAGCCTCAGCGTTCACTACAAAGGCCACGTCCCTATCGTTTGCTACGAGGGGAATAAATCTCTAGAATGAGGAAGAAGGCGCCGGCTCTGGACAGACTTTGGGTGTTACTGTCACCCAACTGCCCCAGGAACAGAGAGACAAGGAAGCCACAAGCTTGTGGTGTGCTGGGACAAGGATGAGGATGGCTCTATGTGGAGAATCGGACCAGGAGAGAGGCTGCATTAACCTGCTAATGGGAACACTGTGGGCTGAGTGGAAACTTCCCTGGGAACAGTGCTTCTCAAGGGATGCCGGGTCTACCTGCTTCAGAATCAGAGGAGCACATGAGTTCAAATGCAAATTCTTTGCCTCCATCCACAACCTGCAGAAACAGAATATCAGGCAGCAAAACCCAGGACCCAACATTGCCAGTCACCATCTCAAGAGATGCCAATGCCCGGGGTAATTGAGAGTGTCAAGGACAAAGCACAGAAGCCCTTCTCTCCCAAGTAGTCCTTTTTTCCAACCCCAGTCTGGGACATCTTCTAAACAGTGTCTCAAAACCTCTTCTAAACAGTGTCTATGCCATCGCATGCATGACCACCGTGTGCCCCATGCTGACGTCATGGCATTCTGAGTTGTCACTCAGCTTTCCTGGTGCAGGCTCTGGGAGAGCTGACAGATGAACCTCAGTGTGCGTGGCTTCAGCTCTCTTCCCCCCGACTCACATCCTGACATTCCCACAGTAGCAGAGACGAGGTTCAGTCAGGGCTCCAACTCAGAAATCTTTCTGTGAGGGTGGAATCTAAGGGGTTAATCGTGCCCCGCCCTGGACTGGCCAGTGGGTGAATTGCTAAGGACTCAGAAATTGATATCTGGTGCAAACTTTGGATACCGGCCCTGGTATTTGCGAGCTGTGAGCAGGCCAATTGTCTAGCTCCCGTAAACCCTGTAGAACTGGTCCCTGTCACGGAGATCATGGAGGCCAGGAGGAAATGGGAAGACTGAATGAGAAGGTCTTTGCTGCTCCCAGCAAGCACTGTGGGAAAGTCTGCTCAACTGAGGAAGTCCTACTCAGGAGGACAAAAGCAGAGCCGAACCAGAACCACCAGGATAGGGACAACACCCTGTGGTGGGCACTGGTTGCAGGCCAGGATCAATCAGCCTGTGTCTCTGTCTCTCTCTCCATCATCTCAGGTGACTGAGACACAGCCACAGCCACATCACACCCACGTGGCTGGAGAAACAGGGCTGAAGGGGAATCCCTGAAAAGAGACAGAAACTCACTAGGCCTTGTACTCACACCCCTTAGACCCACCCATTCCGGAACCTTCTAAGTCTGTCATTAAGGAACAGAATTCCTGCTACCCACATCTTCCTCCTCTCGACTTTTCTCCACTGACAAGCTGCTCTGCCACCTACAATGTCAAAGACATTCTGGATAGAGTGAGCAGAAGGGCAGGAGAGCCAGGGAGGTCTGTGAAGAGCAGCATACCCCAGCTAGACCTGCTGCCTGCTGGTGAAGTTTACTGACTAAGCTGGACATAGCTTTTTGCCTCCAAACCTTGCCCTCTGGGTGCCACAATGCCCGAGATGACCACTCCGGCCGCTCTTGAGAGCGCCTCTGCTAGCATGCCCAGGTGGTTCTGAGGGAATGCATTCCTTACAAATAACTGTGCTCTTCAGGCTGGCTCCAGGTCTACTAGAAATGTTAGCACTGGAGAGAGGGGGCAGGGGCTCCAGTCTTGGATGGCTTGCAGTTCTCGCTGGCATGATGCCATCCCTCCTGGAGGCTCAGTCGTCCATTGTGATTGCCCACATGACATCAGTTCCCACTCTACCTTCAAAACATAGAGAACGATCCTAAGGCCACCATAGCCAATCCGACTCTTTTAAAGTCCCATTCTTTGGCTCCTGCCCCACCAAGAGGTTCACTTTCCTTTCCGGGCCATCCCAGGAGACCTTTAATGCAACCATTATGGAAACATTGAAAGATGCTTGAATAGTGTCTGCAGGGACTCCACCACAAACTGCTAAGCAATGAGTGTGACCGTGTGCAGCAGCACCCAGATGGTCAACACAGACTCGCTACAGATCCCACATCCTCTCTCACCACAGGACTGGTGGGACTAGGCCAGCTGTGGCCAAAGCAAAGGTTTCCAATTCTGATCCAGTTCCGATGCTCCTTGCCCACCTTGGGCAGCTGGGTTCCTTTCCCTTCCTGCCTGACGAATAGTGTGTTGTATCCCTCCCAGCTGCATCACATCATAAGGATGTGCACAGCCACTTTGAGGGCCACACAGGGAGCATCAGTGGGCCTCGTGGTGCACAGCTGTGCAGCTGTTTACTGGTTAGCTAGTGGCTTACTCTTAAGTACCTAAAAGTTTTTAACTAGACGTAATTCTAAAATATTTTATGTACTGTCAATTTTACCCAAATTTGGCTTAAAGATTTAGATTTTTTTTTCTTAGTTACTTTCTTGGTTGTTTGAGAGTCTTACCATACAAACCCGGTTGGCCTGGGACTTACTACGCAGCCTAGGCTAGCCTTCAATTTAAGATCTCTGTGCTTCAGCCTCCTAAGGAGTAGGACCACATATTTTGAAAGCTGGAGAAAGATAATGCCAGGTGGGCAGTCATACACCATTCTGTATTTCTGTTGCTTTCATTGGTTGAATAAAGAGACTGCCTTGGCCTTTTGATAGGGCAGCCCTTAGGTGGTCAGAGTAGATAGGATGGAAGGCTGGGAAGAAGGGAAGTGTGGCAGACTCCATGCTGCTCCTACCCAAGATGGACGCTGGTTAGAATCATGCTGGTAAGCCACAGTCAAGTGGCAATACATATTATCAGAAATGGGTTAGATAAATATGTAAGAGTTAACCAATAAGAGGTTAGAACTAATGGGTCAGGCAGTAATTTAGTTAATACAATTTCCATGTGGTTATTTCGGGGGTTAAGTTAGCCAGGTGCCAGGAACATGGCCCGACTGCTCCGGGAGCTGGGCTGCGAGACACAGCCCGCTCGTGCCAATTACTACAACCATGAGGCGTCTCTGGGAGGGATGACATCATGGCAGTGAGAACTGGCATGTCCAGTCAGCCAGAATTTTAGGTTTAGCCACCTGAGTAAACATCCAGAAATAGTATCTCATGGAGGATCTAGCAAGTCAACGAGCATAGACTCTCACCTAAGGTCCCACTGTCAACTTCGGAGCCAGGGCTGGAGCCCCTGCCTCTCCACCCAAGGGATACACTATTGAAACAAGACAACATTGAGGAGAACGAACTTTCATCTGGTACACCTGCTACACAGCCCGATGCAGGGTCATGATGAGTCAGAACCCTCTGGGTTTACTCCTCCCCCGAATGGCACTATAGGTTGGCCACTGCAGTCCCAGGGCACCTTTTAAGAGAGCACCTATCACCCAACCTGATACAAGGTCCTGGTGAGTCATGACTATAGCTTTCCTATTGTAAACAGTGCTTTTACTATTATCATTTCTGCTCTGTATCCATGGACTCCTTCCAGGCTTGGTGAAGGTCAGCTGCCATTCCTCGCTACTTTAAATGACCTTTACAGACAGAAGCCCCTTCCTAGCTTTTCAGTGTGTATTCTCCTTACCAGAGTGGGGATGGTCACCTGGTTCAGCTATGCCAAAGCTGACAGGCTCCCACCATCCCTGATGGCCACCGCTGGAGGCTAATACTTTTAGCAACAAGAAGAATGTGGGCTTCCCATTGACCCTGGAAGTTGCCAGACACAAGGCAAACAGAGAGACTCCACAGAAAACTCAGTGATCCCAGTCAGGAGTCATCCTGGCCACTTCCTAGCCAGCAGTCAAGAGATGCTAGAGGCAATGGCCAGTGTCACAGGATGCCAGGAGCTAGGATCTCTGCCAAAGCAAATATCTTTGTTCTCTGGACAATACCTGCTAAGGACTGCTCACCGTCACCTTGAGTCCTCTGGGCGGGCCCATCTAAAGGACTCTGAGAGTCCAAGCATCCCTCTTTTGAACCCACTCAGCAAGAAGCCCTTATCTGCTAATGGGAGCCAAGATGGATCTTCTAACGGAAGGATCTCTATGCGAGAGCAAATGCCAGCTGGCTCTGCTGTTCAGGTCCCATTTTAGAACCACGGCAGAACACAGATCCGGGTGGAATTCACAGGGGCGTGTTGCCTGACCTCAGAGCAACCACGTTAAGCCTCTGTTGCCATTTTCTCACAGCAAAGCCGCCTGAAGTAACGCAGCACCAGCCTGCCTGCCCAGGCAACAGAGCCCTCACCACCAGCCTACCTGCACAGGCAACAGAGCCCTCGCCACAAGCCTACCTGGGATTCTAGCTGCCTATGCCCACTTTTGGCATTGCTGCGGTATTTCAGAGTTCATCATGGCAGTGGGTAGCTAGGGGAATTTCCCCCAAACTTCAAAGCAAAGGTGTAATGTTTTTCTTGCAAGCCCCCTCCCCCTTAAATGTTGCTATCGCCAGCCGCAGGCATGACGGGCAATGAGCAGGTGAAGAGCCGGTGGAGAGGCTCTGCAGATCTCCTGGGTGAGCTAAAAAGGCATCCGAATATGTCGTGCAGTGTGCATAGAAGGCTGGGGAAGTAGCAAGGGAATGCTGTGTTTTACTGCATTTAAAAATCCTGCATTAAAATCCTACTGCAGCCTTTTTAAAAAAGCTGGTTCTCTCTGGACTTTAAAATTGTTTCTGTGTAACTTATTTTATTTTTGCTTGATCAAATAAACCGAAGATTTTTCCACAGGGAACAAAAGAGACTATTTTACAGCTGAGCACGGAGGTTAAGACAGGAATATAAATAAGGGAGGAAAAACCATCCAGGGCAAGGCAAGTCTCTGCTACCAGTTGGTCACCAACTGACCTTGCCAAGTCAGTTTGGGTTCTACAAGCCCCAGTTCCTTTTCTCTCTAATGGGCCAACGAGGGCGTCTCAATGGGTTGCTGTGTGTTTTAAACGAGATGAGGAATGGCTCCCAATAAACCCCCACTCTTCAGTAGTTTGGCCTCCCTGTCCCATCATATTTTCTCTGCCCCTGTGATGTCCACAACTCATGCTTTCTTTTTGCAGCTTTCTGAGACAGGGTTCCATGTGTCTTGAACTTCGCACGTAGCTAACAGTGGCCTGAATTCCCACTACCCCTCTTCCTGCGTGCGTGAGGTATAGGCCCACACTGCCATGTCTTCCAGGTGTCACCTTATGGCTTGGTTCCCCTGTTGTCCCAGGTCTTGTGGAATTACCTACATTCTCTGGTCTCTGCACAAGGGCACCTCCTCTCTGATGGGCTCCACCATCCGTGTCTGCTATACATAATCCCTGTATACTATGCTCTCTACTCCAGCCCCCATCCTTCTGACAACCTGACCCCCTTTCATCCCAGGGTACAGGGGAGAGATGCCAGAGCCAGGCTTGGGGGCCATGAGAAGAATATTCTGGCAGGGCTAATTCCACAGAGAACAGGGGTTGAATGGAAGGGAGCCTGTGAGTGAAAGTGGGCTGGGAACCAGGTCCAGGCAAAGGCAACATTGTTTGTATCCCTCACAAGAGCACCTGGCAGAGTGCCCGGTAATTACATGTTCACTGATCCTTCTCCATCTAGCTCCAGCAGGCTGACAGAGTATCCTGTCCATCTCTGTCTCTGCGGCTCATAGCCCAGCACCTGGCATGGAGTGCGGAAGTATCCAATAGGCGTTTGCTGGGTCCATGAATGCACAATAGCAGACAATGTGTAAGCAATCACTGCCTGACCCCAGGAGCCCGCAAGATGCAAAGATTGAATAAAGGTCACAGAGGGTAGGCAACACAGGGAAACTGAGGTAGGAGCTAAGGGTGCACACCCAGAATGCCAGCTTCTAGGAAGATGAGGCAGGAGGATTGCAAGTCCAAGACCTGTTGGGACTGCCACAGACCGGCTCAGGGGAGCCCCTCAGACCATGGGAGAATCAGGGTCTTGGTACCAGGAAGGCACAAGTTAGGCGAATGACAGACAGAACAACACACAAGAGAGTGGTTTGAATCTGCTGCAACTTTACTGAATCCACATTTTCATTATATAGTATTCAAACAAAGAACAACTCAGAAGGTCATATATCGTTAGTTGACATAGTAAGAAAGCTTCTTT
>JAQHUG010000004.1:12061332-12092686 GCA_028555095.1 Dicrostonyx torquatus
TGCTGGAATAGTGGTATGTGCTGGAATAGTGGTACGTGCTGGAACAGTGGTATGTGCTGGAATAGTGGTACATGCTGGAATAGTGGTACATGCTGGAATAGTAGTTCATGCCTGTAGTCCAGTACTCAAGAGACTGCAGCAAAGGAACTGACTAAGTTGGAGTCAGATTGGAATATACAGTGAATTCCAGGCCAGCTTGAACTACATCGTCAGAGAGACAGACGACAGACAGACCTGAGGAAACTCTTGAGACTCTTCCGCTCGAAGTGCTGACTGGAGAGGCACAATCTTCCATTGTCTCAGATTTGAAAAGCAGCCCTTTGATCACTAACAACTGAACAAACAAGTTCTTACTCAGGATAAATGTCAAGCCCTCCACTTGAACTCAAACATGTAATTCAACTTGTCCAGAGCAAGAGATTAAGAAAAAAAAGTGGCATTAAAAAGCCGTGGTTTAACTTGACGGTCTTCTGGCTGTGTGCCCACAGCAGAACTCAGTTGGAGGTGGAGCACCCCAGCTCAAGGTGCACAAGAACTAAGAGCTCTCTGCAGGAGGCACTAGGGTTCCCTGGGGGCAGGGTTTGAGCAGAAAGGGAAAGGGGGAGGGGCGGGGGGGATGATCTAGTCTTAGGGAAAGGGGGAGGGGCAGGGGGGGGATGATCCAGTCTTTCCCATCAGGAGAAGGTAACGCATCCAAGAGTAGCCACAATGAGCTCCTGCCAGCGCTAGCTTGGGCTCGCCTGTGCTCCTGCAGCAAGGGCAGATCTGGACTGCTTCCGTGCAGGGGCGCCCTGTTCATCCACAGGTGCATGGGCTCCATGGGAGATGGGCTACCAGTGGTGGCTTGAGGGTATTCCTACCCAAGAGGTCAATGAGGCTAACTGACCACAAAGAGCAGTGGGCTTAGCATGGTGGGACACGGGACACGATGACAATAGATGATGGACTGGCTTTTTCTTCCTTCACTTACTCATCCCTAACAATCTTTCTCTATCTCTTGGATGTTTTCAGGGCAGATGGCATGGTGTATATAAAGAAACCGTGTATAATACAATTCTAATTATTCCTTGTAAAGGTCCCTTTTGTGCACTGTGCCCCAGGGCACTGGCTAGGCAGCTAGGCAGGTTCGGCCGCCTGCCTCCTCTTGGGGAGGTACCACCCCTGGGATAAGCCTCTGAGGCTGAGCACCTGCACCCTGAAAGCCACAGCAACACGGGGCCCTGTGGTTTGCCAGCGCTGGGTGAACTGGAGGCAGGGCTCAGCTTCCAACCCTTAGCTCCACATTCTGAAGAAGAGTCACTGGGTAGAAGATAGGGCAAGTGAGTTTAGAGGTGACCCCCGGCAGAGCAAGGAGGCAAGACAGCCCCTACCACTCTGACCTTGTCTTTCCCTGCCTGGTCACTAGCAACTTAAGCCAACCCAGGACACAGTCCTCTTGGGCTGACCCTGACACTAAAGGCATTGTTCCTACCAACTCAACAGTGTGCTTCAAACCACTGTCCCCTCCAGGGCCTCAGTTCCTCCCCTGCAAATGAGACTGTTAATGCCTTCAGATGAATCCATAACTTCACACTGTAATGCAGGCTGTCTGACTTGAACACTGATTTGGCCTCAACTTGGCCAGTTATTTAACTTCTTCGTGCCGGGGTTTATTAACATGTGGCATCTATACTCATCTCTAGGATCACTTGTGAAAACTGGAGATGCTCTGGCGGATTTGCTCAACACAGAGACGCACAGTAAGTGATTTTTATCATCTTAAGGATCCTGTAACCGCGGGATACCGTAGTGTTTCGGGAAATGCACAGGCTTCTAATGGAGAGAAATGCGAAAGAGTTGTGTCCGGTCACTAGGGCACACGCCACGAAAGAAGCAAACCCAAGGAAGGGTCTGGAGAAACATCCTTCCCATCTCCCTTCCCTTAGTCGGGGTAGAGTAGGGAGATGGTTCTAAAGCCAAAAAGTGGGGTTCCAGCCCAAAGGAACTGATTGCTGCCTGAGTCCTAGTGTTTGCAGCTCCTGGGGGGGGGGAAGGGGGCAGGGAAGATGCCCCTAGAGGCCAGGAACCCGGTCTCCCCAGGCTAGGTCTGATGTGTCCCTGGCCGGCAGGCGTGCCGGAGCAGCGCTGGTCCATGCAGGTGCCCTCCGAGGTGAGCGCAGAGGCGGGCGACGCGGCGATGCTGCCCTGCACCTTCACGCACCCGCACCGCCACTACGACGGGCCGTTGACGGCCATCTGGCGCGCGGGCGAGGCGTACGCGGGCCCGCAGGTGTTCCGATGCACCGCAGCACGCGGCAGCGAGCTGTGCCAGACGGCTCTGAGTCTGCAGGGCCGCTTCCGCCTGCTGGGCAACCCGCGCCGCAACGACCTGTCACTGCGCGTCGAGCGCCTCGCCCTGGCGGACAGTGGCCGCTACTTCTGCCGCGTGGAGTTCGCCGGCGACGCCCACGACCGCTATGAGAGCCGCCACGGGGTCCGGCTGCGCGTGACCGGTGAGGCGGGCTGGCGGCGAAGGGGGTGGTACCCAACTTCCCCGCATCCCTGTCCCGAGAGCCTACTGGGTGCCAGGGAGGCTCTGAGAACTTGGTAGAAATGCAGAATTCAGATCCCAGGAAAGGCTGGACTGGGGCGGGTAGGTGGTGTCCGGATGCTCGTAAACACCGGTAACTGGCAAGGAAGGAGAGAAAACCAACCAATAATCCTAATCTGGCAAGGGGTGCAGGAGGAGGTACGCCCCCTGCACTGAAAAAATTCTCACCCCAACCCCCAACCCCTGCACATCCCTTGTCCCTAGAGCACTACACGCTATTGGTTCCTCCCTGCGGTTGTGACCCTTTGGTCAAACACAGCTGAAAGCCCAGCAGTTCAAACAATACCTATCCCTAACCCTAACTCAAGTATTAGTTTGCCAAATCTCAGTGACTCCGTAAAACAAAGGCAATTGTGATCACCAATTTACATATGAAGAAACTGAGGCAAAGAAAAAAAATAGCTTGCTAAGGTCACTACTGCAATAGGACCCAAAGAGTCTGGCGCCCAGGTGTCTCTCTCTTCTCTCTGGGCACCCCACTACCTCATCCTTCTATCTTGGAAGTCGCTACCCCTTGCCTTATCAAACCGTAGCCTCTCTCACGCTCCCGGGGCTTTGTCCTCTACCGGGTGACCCGCACCCGCCTTCTTCCTCCGCAGCTGCACCGCGGATCGTCAACATCTCGGTGCTGCCAGGCCCCGCGCACGCCTTCCGCGCACTCTGCACGGCCGAGGGGGATCCCCCGCCTGCCCTCTCCTGGTCCGGCCCCGCCCTGGGCAACAGCTCGGCGGCCAAGCAGAGCCAGGGTCACGGCTACCAGGTGACCGCCGAGCTGCCGGCGCTGACCCGAGATGGGCGCTACACGTGCACGGCAGCCAATAGCCTGGGCCACGCAGAGGCCAGCGTCTACCTGTTCCGCTTCCGTGGCGCCCCCGGAGCCTCGACTCTGGCGCTCCTGCTCAGCGCTCTGGGTCTCAAGGCGCTGCTGCTGCTTGGTGTTCTGGGTGCGCGCGCCACCCGCCGACGACTAGGTGGGTGCGCCCCAGATCTGGGTGGGGACGAGGGGGCGGATAGGGGCTCCCCCTCCCGTTTCTGGCAGACCATCCAGCGTGGTCCATCAGAGAACATCCTGATCCACCTGGATCCTTCTCTGCCTGGAGCCCGGGAGGCCGGACCTGCCTGCTGCTCTTTGCAGCATGGAAGGCGAGACTCTGCAAAATTTGCAGAGTCACACAGATGGTGACCCACCCAGTCCTGCCAGCTGTAAAGCAGTTTGTTGTTGTTGCTGCTGCTGCTGCTGTTTTTGGTCTTTGTTTTTAATCGCCACACTACATCTCAGTGTCCCACAAAGGTCAGGCTTCCCCTTACATTGTAACTAGCATCTTGAGGCGCTGAGGTTATGCATCATGATGCTGGCCGCACGAAGATGCCAGGATGTGATTCCCTGCCAACCCGTAAGAGGCTGAGTCAGCAGAGCTTTGCGGCAGCCCCCTAAGAAGGGTTCCCACAGACCCCAGAAACTGTAGAAGACAGAGGACATCTTGCTATTCTGAGGCCTTAAAAAGTGAGGCGAGAACTAAGCTTGAAAAATGTAAGGAACGTGAGCTTGGAAAACATGAACGGCACACCTGGCTGGGGAACTCGGCACTTTTAGAAAGCCTCTCCAGGTCGGGTGGTGGTGGCGCATGCCTTTAATCCCAGCACTCGGGAGGCAGAGGCAGGCGGATCTTTGTGAGTTCGAGACCAGCCTGGTCTACAAGAGCTAGTTCCAGCGCAGGCTCCAAAGCCACAGAGAAACCCTGTCTCGAAAAACAAAAAAAAAAAAAGGAAAGCCTCTCCACACTGTATCCCAGCCCTTGATAGGGTGTCTGCTTGATGAGCATCCCAGAGAGGGAGGGGCTTTCTCAGAGCCTTCGGCTCTTCCAGACCAGGAACATTAGCCTCAAACTCTCCAGGGATGAAATTGCCCCATGCTGGTCTCTCAGAATTAACGAACATGTGTTTCAGGGTCCTCCCTCAGAAAGGCAGTTTTGCTCTGCTGGACCACATCTCCCTTAACCCACAAGTTAACTCCTATTCATCTGTTGGATTCAGGCTTCACAGTCACTTTGGCTAGCTGTCCATCTGCAGCCTGTTGCACATCTCCTGGGGACCCCTTCTCACAGTGGGGTGGGGACCACGTCACCCAGTAGAGCGTGCGGCTGACACGTAGGTTGGAGTCGACAGTGTAAAATCACGCCTGCTCTTTTTCTGTATCCCTCACACAGATCACCTGGTCACTCAGGACACTCCTCCACGGTAAGTGCTGTTCTGCCCTTCCTATCCCACCCATGCCTCGTCTCATTAGCCCAGGGATGCTAGTTTCTCAGGACTGGTAGTATGGGGAGAAAGAATAGGCCTGGGGCAAGGTTAGGGCAGTAGGCTGGACCAGGGCCTGTGTCGTACCCAAAACATCCCACACCTCCATCCTGCACACCATTCTCAGAATAGAGTAGGCTAGGCTGGCTTGTTACCCAATCAACACACAGGAGCTTGGTATCCACGACCCTAAAAGTTAATACCACCAAGCTGTTCCCTCCTGTTTCTCCCAGCGTTCTAGAAAAGCTAGCCCTGTAAGGATACTGTGGTAGGAAGGCTTATTCTCCCAGGTTGAGCTCTGCTTCCCAAACTCACCAAGAACCTGACTTAGATGAGGGATCTAGAAAGACATTAACTGGGTATCCATTTTTTCCTTTCTGGTGTCTACCCTAGTAAAGGCTCATGTTGAAGGAGAAAGAACTCGGTGCTAGAGCACTCTGCCTGGTGCTGGCTGAGGGACCCAACTCTTCCCAACTGCCTGCCCAAGTCTTGACAATCTGTCATCCATGTGTTTCCTTTATTGATGCAGAATGAGACCAAAATCACACTATGTAGTTCACACACATATCAAATACTTAATACTGAATATAGCAAGAAATCATTTGGATGCTAAAGAGACAGGAAAAAAATCCAAACTTGCACTCCAAGGTGTGCAGTTTTTCACAAGCACGTAGCAAGACCGTCTGAGATTGTTGAGTTGTAACAGGAATTGGACCTGGTGATAATGCAGAGCCCCAGTGTGTGTGTGTGGCCAGTTGGCTATGAATCCTTGAGATCAGGATATTTTCTCTGAAGACACAGCCCTGAAGAGAGCACGCTGGAGGCTGGAGGCTAGGGTGGCCAAGGTGGTAGGGATATATATAATCTATCCATCCCAGGGATGGAAATTGCAAGTACAAAGGTCAGGTCAGGTGGGCTGTGGGAGGGAGGCATGAGGGGGGCTTGGAACTGTGGGGTGGGCTTGTGAGGTTGGGGGTGAGTCTGAGTGATGTGGAAGTCAGAATGCTTTTGGGTGCTGTGTGAGAAAGGTCGCATTTGAACAGACAGGTCCTGGAGGGAGACCCAGGAGGCTTTGTTTTCTTCTGTTCTGACAACCAAGGGAAGGGCCTTTCTGAGGGTAAGAAAGGGAAAAAGGACACTTAAGATTGGAATCAAGCCCTGGTCACAGAGATGAGGAGGGAAGAGAGAGTAAGGGAACAGTGTGTGCTAGAACAGATGATGGGAGGTTGGAGGTGTGGGTGTCTGGAAAGCAGCCAGACCTGGGGCCATGGAGCAGGTTTTTTTTTTTTTTTGAAGCCCCTAACAAAGTCACTTTGTAGGAGATGATGAGCATGGTTGGGGACGCTGTCACCTGCAGCATCTCCCTGTCCTGCATTAATCAGCCTTGCTGGATCTGGCTCCATGGCCTCCCACATGGTGTCTTCCTTGACTGGAACACAGCTTGGGAAGACAGGGACCTCACCAAAAAACTGGGTGGTAAGTCAAATTTCCTCCTGTCTGCAGGTCTCAGGCTCAGGAGTCCAATTATGAAAATCTGAACCAGATGAGTCCCCCAGGCCACCAGCTGCCACGTGTTTACTGCGAGGAACTTCTGGGCCACCATCATCCAGTCGTGCACCGTGAGAAATGAAGGACAGTACCAGGCTAGACCTGTAGAGCTCCCCTAATTCCCCAGGTTTCTCGGCAGCTATGGGCCAGGTGACTTCCAAGGGGACGCAGGACCCTGCTCACAGAGGGTCGGAGCCCTGCGGTATTATGCCGGTGGAGCCGACAATCTGGATGTGTTAATAGATATATGTCCACCTGAGCCTCAGCATGAAACTTCTGGAAAAACTGTTCTTGTTTTTTCTTACTTTGAACTATATAGTAAAGGAGATGGGAAACTAGCCATAAGGCCTGGAGGTCCAGGCTCCAGCCTGCTCTGGCACCAACTTGCAGTGTAGACCAGGACACATTCTTCACGTCTCTGGGCCTCAGCTTCCCCATGACTGGCCAGTTTGTCTGAACTGAGGAAACAATAGATCGGAAGGATCTGTGTAAACTACAAACATATGGCAACGGTGGGCCTCTGGACATGCAGAAATGAGGTAAATGTGACACCGTGCAGCCTTGGGAGAACACAGCACTCGGAGAACAAGTCTGGGGTTGGCTGTACAAACTGTTCAGAGGAACAGCAAACCCTGGAAACTTGCTAGCAAGAAGAGGCCTGGAGCCTCCCGAGGTCTCCACAGCCACAGTCCCAGCCCTCTGCCCAACTGCGATCATGTCGATGGATCCACACTGCTTTCAGCTGGGACCCACCAGGCGAAGGAAACTGAAAATCCATTGTCTCAAGCATCTGAAGGCTTTGAGACATATGCCCAGAACTGGAAGAGCTGAAGGGGCACTGGGTTCTAGTGAATAAGGCAGCCGTGGCTCTGACCTCTCTCTCTCAGCATCCACCCTCCAAGGATGTCCAAGTCCAAGAGCCCTGGCGCCCTCTCCCCACCTGTTTGAGCCCATCCAGGTGAACTCCAAGAGCAGTGCTTTTCTTATTCACACTTCAGTGTGCATTTGTTGATCCTGTCGAAGAAGAGGTGTATTTGGGACCAAGTCAGCCCCGAGACAGGAGGCTAAAGAGACCATGTTTTTCTAGGGACCATCTCTACAGGTTGAGGACAGTGGGCTCCCAGGCTGTCCTCGGCACCAGCAAGAACCGTTAAGGAAAGATCACAGGAGTTGACATCTGGACCTCCTTGCAGAGGGGAGCTTTAGAGTGTCTCCAGCAAGAGACTTACATCACCAAGGGTAAAGATAAGGGCATGGCTATGGTGCAGATTAGCACATCATTGGCCAAGAGAAATCTATGAATTGCTGCTTACATACTTTGTTGTGTTAGGAATTTGTATTTGAGATTATGAGACTGGAGATGACATCATGAGTCACGGTGAGCTGGGCCGTACTGCAAGAACAAGCCCTAAATCAGTGGCTGAAAATGGTATTTGCTTTGCACTGTATTAGGGTTCTCTAGAGGAACAGAATTTATGGAATGAATATACATACATACATACATACATACATATTTGTTTTTTGGGTTTTAAGCACAAAAACCATATCCTGGGCTGAGATACTTCAGTTAACAGGAACAGTTAGCCAGAAACAGAAACATATATATATATATATATATATATGGAAGGAGGAGGGATTTATTAGGATGGGTGGGTGACAGGCTGTGGTTCAGTTAGCCCAACAATGGCTGTCTACCAAAGGAAAGTCCAGGAATCTAGGAGTTATTCAATCCACTAAGCTGAATGTCTCAGCTGGTTTGCAGTATATTCCAGACCCCCAAAGAAGTAGGCTCTAATGTCAGTGCAGAAATGGACTTGTCAGCAAAAGAAAGCACAAGCAGGCAAAGAGAGCAAGCTACTTGCTTCTGTGTTCTTCATATAGGCTGCTAGCGGAAGGTGTGGCCCAGATTAAAGGTGGATCATCCCATCTCAGGATTAAAAGTGAGTCTTCACACTTCAAATGATTTAATTAAGAAACCCCCTCACAGGTGTGCCCAGCCACTTGGGTTTCAGTTAATTCCATATATAGTCAAGTGGACACCCATGAACAGCCACCACGCACATCCCATTCCCATCGCAGATTGGCGGGGAGGTTCATTGTTGTTGATTATAGGAACCCAGAGAGCAGGGATCCGTCTCTGATGCTGTGAACTGCTAAACCGGAGGCAAAAAGAATCCTCTACAAGACAGTACAACCCTAACCGGTAGATGAGGCACACTAGGGAAGTTTGTGAGACCACTGAGAATGGCCTTGGTTGGTAGCACAGTAAGCCCTTCGGGAAACGCTTGGAAGCCACACAGTGAGTCCCAAACCGTACATATGAACGGGCTCACTGACCGTGTCTTGGAAAGGCTTCCTGGAAGAGCATATGTGAAGATGGTATGTACGCATTGGCTGTGCTGATGGGGGGGGGTAGAGACTGGAAGGTAAGAAGGGAGGGCATTTGAAGTATAGGGACAATCCAAGCAAAGATGTCATGGTATGGACCAATTATGTGTTCCTGGAGCATGAAAGAAGGGACAGGGTGTGGAATTCACCCCTGAACGGAGGGTGCTGCCCTATTGTGGGGTACCCACCAGAGAAGACTGCTAAGACATGGGCTGAAGCCAATCAAAAGTCTTTATTAGCCAGCCAGCGACTACACTGGGTGTTCGGGACCCCAGTGTAGCATGAAGACTTTCTCAGGGAGAGCTTTTAAGCACAAACACCATATCCTGGGCTGAGATACTTCAGTTAACAAGAACAGTTAGCCAGAAACAGAACTACAGAAGCCAAAGGCAAGGTTAGCACATACAGATTTTCCCAGAACTATGGACTTTGATGGATTAGCTCTTTGTTTTCTTTTTATCAGGTGGTGCTGTGCTGACTTTTATGGTCTGAATGGTACTTTGATCATGGAGTCAGTTGTGCTAAAGTCTGGGGACTTACTAAGGTGTGGGGGCCCGTTCCACCCTTAGCTGGGGTGAGGGTAACAGGAGTTGGCACTCAAGGGACTGACTTTGGTGCTAGGCTCCTGGTTCTGCTAAACAGGGCTTCCTGCTTTCATCCATCATCTCCCATGAAATCTGAGGCTTCCGTGTTGGGAATACCTGGGAGCTGTTTAACTAAATATCCATGCTGGCATTTACCTGGCCCTCCTGACCCACAGGGAAGGGAAGGGACTAGAACTTTAAACAGTATCTTCAGGAGACTTTACCCCCAAGTTTTTGGTGTTGTTTTAATCCTTTTCAACCTACACACACACACACACACACACACACACACACAGCAGGAAAAACACCCATGTGCCCACCCCTCCATCAACATCACAAGTTGCTGTTTCCTTACTGAACCATTTGCGGGCAAGCAGCAGATTTCCCAGTTACCCACGAACCTAAACCCCTTGAGGAACATGCACACTGTCTCCTCTTTGTAACATTTAGTGACATTTGATACACCCATATTCACAGTTCTCCAATTTTCCTCCAAATGTCTCTGCTTGTTTGTTACCAGAAAGCCGCTGATTCAGGGGTAGCTGAAGTCGAGGTTTACTCTGGGATGCCCGACTTCCATCACACTGCTGGCTACCGGCCTGGTGGTCCTTGCCACGGTACCCACACAATGTGCAGTGGCCTTGAGAGGGAAAGCATTCCTAAGGGGAACAGCCCTCGATGCCGGTTTCTGGGATGGGCAACAGGGAGCTCAAGGGGCACTGCCATCTCCTTTAACGGTCTGCCATGCTGTTCAGAGCAGCCTCCTGATTGGCTTCCAGAAAGAGTGGCCAAGGGGCAGTGGGGAATATAGTGATGAAACAGCCTGTGACCAACCCCTCTGTACCCAAGGTCTAGATAGGACGAGATGCCTGTCCTCCTGTATCTAACCTCTGAGCAGGCTCGGGTAATCACTGGCTGGCAAGGACCAGAGACACAAGCAATAGTCAAAAGTGATCACATTTGGGACTCCCTTCTGGCAGTCCAGGGGTCAGGGAGAGGATCCTAAAGACACAGTGCTTCAAGCCTGCACTTCCCAATGTGATACAGGCTGCAAGGCTAGAACATTCTGGCTCTTCAAACCCTAAACCCTGTGGTTCTCTCTAGAAAATGAACCTGAACCCACACCTGGAAGGCTGTCCTTGGGAATTACTGTTACTCCAACGTGGGATCTGCAGATCCTCCATCTGGAGTTGTTTTTTTTGTTTTAACTCCACCCAGCTCCCAAATAAACACATGGAGACTTATTCTTACTTATGAATGCCTGGTCTTAGCTTGGCTTGTTTCTAGCCATCATTTCTAATTTAAATTATCTCATTTCTCTTTAACTATGTTTTGCCCCTGGGATTTTTAACCTTCTTTTATCCTATATGTCTTTTTTTTCCTTCTTACTCTGTGGCTGGCTGTGTGGCTGGGTGACCGGCTCCTGGTGTCCTCCTCTCCTCCTTTTCTCACTCCTTGCTCCCTTCTCCAGATTTCTCCTTTTATTCTCTCTGCCTAGCAATCCTACTTATCCCTCTCCTGACTAGCTATTGGCCATTCAGCTCTTTATTAGACCAATCAGGTGTTTTAGGCAGGCAAAGTAACACGGCTTCACAGAGTTAAACAAATGCAACATAAATGAATATAACACATCTTAAACCAATATTCCACATCCATCCACAGTTTGGTGCATTCCAGATGTTTCCTTAGTGTTCACAAACCTCAGTGCTAAGTTTGGTGCACTCCAGATGTTTCTTTAGTGTTCACAAACCTTGGTGCTAAGCAGGAATGGTGGCACACCTACACCAAAGGCAGACTTCTATGGTAGACCTTGAGCAAACTCAGTCAGGCTTTGCCAGACACTCTTTTCTCTAAGAACCCAAACATTTCTGTTCATCACACACCTTGTGTATCTTTGCCAGCTTTAAAGGCCCACCTCCTGCTGGGATCAAGGCCACCTTACAGCTGTTTCAGCTATCAAGGGCTCTAATGATGGTCTCCCATACATATAAATTCCCACCATCCCCAAACACAGACACAGACACACACACACACACACACACACACACACACACACACACACACACACAGAGGAGGGGGGAAGAGAATTTCTCTTTGAAACTAGAGGTCTTACCATTGTGATAAAATTTAAAAAAAAAAGAATCTTAAGTATCACAAATCAACTGACTTAAAAATTCTCTTAATGTGATTTATGTCTGAAAAGGCCTGCCAACCAATTTGTTGAAAACCATCATGCTCAACATGGGTAAATCACAATGTTCTTTATTTGTAGAATGTTACTTAGCTAATTCTCCATCTTCCAGCTTCTCACCATTAGACAAAGATGTGTCCTTCATACAAGCATGGAGAATAGTACACAATGAATAAGAAGTAAAAATTGCCCAGTTAATGACCAAAATAAAACTGTAGTTTTAAAGGTCATACTAGACAGGCCACGAGGACCATCAGTACTGATCTCCAATACAGATCATCTTAAACGACTGAAGAAAAGATCTCTCGGTACTCAGTGGTATTACACGGCACATTGAAAATAAGTTATGACCAACGCACCTTAGCATTTTCGTTACTAAAAGAGGAGTAGCATAAATTTTTTCAGATTATTCTCTAGAGGCATGAGGAACCTGTACAGAACAAAGGAAACCGAATAAGCAGGTGACCCGCTCCTGGCCACATGACCCCTTGCATGCTCTAAAACAGGAGTTCTGGTGGAGCAGAAGAATCTGTTCAGGGCCCGGCTCAAGATAAGAGCCTCACCTACCACGATCACCTCGGAGGAAGCTGTGAAGTTAGTTCAAACTAAAGAGCAGGGATGAAGTCCAGGATGCGGAACAGGATGCAGCTCAAAGAGCCTGGGCACTGGGCCCACCAAGCAGACAGTCCATGGGACTGGTCCTGGGCGGTGACTGTTGTTAAGGGATCTGCAGTTAACTCAGTGCTAGGCTAAGGTGCCAATGGCAGAACACAGTGGGAGCTGATGCTGCCCAAGTGTGTCCTACAGGCATCCTCACTGCCTGGCCGCAGGAGTGTGGCAACTCTGGGCCAGGGGCTAGGAGAAGGCAGCAAAAGCACCAAGGACAGGGAAGGCAAAGATGTGTTCTCTCTGTACCAGTGAGTGCCAACTGATACGTGCCCCCTTGTGCTCCGTCTGTCTAATCGCAGTTCAGGAGCTGCTAACCTTGGCATGGCAAGCAGTGTGCACTGATTTGGACACCCTTCCCCCCAGCAAGGCAGTCTTATCGGATATCATGTTCGAAGAGTACTAAGAATTCTGAGCATGTAACCTGGAGAGGACTAAGGGGTAGGGGCAGAAGAGGTCAGAGACGTGACTGAGAAAGAGAACAGGCCCTGCCTGCTATTCCAGGCAGATCCACAACCAATAGACAAGGACATGAGAAACTGTTCTGGCTCAAGATAAGCAGAACCAGAGAGCCCTGGCATAGCTGAGGCTGGGCCAGCAGTGAACTCCAAGGCACTGGCCAGGTCAGAAGTGGAGGGTCCCCACTAAGGAAATCGAGGTATTTAATGCACTCTGACTTTGTCCATGATTCTAGACATTGCCATCCACTTCAGAAGTAATTTTTCAAGTAAACACCTTTGAAAACCACTCCCAGTACCTTGATTCAGACAAAAACTGCTGGCTAGCTTAGGGGGAACATCTTCACATCCTGACAAAGAACCAAAAGACTTGGACACAATACAGAAGAGATGGATGCTTAACCAGCAAGACGCCAGTCATGTTTAGAGGCAAGGTCAAGTGTGTAAGAGCTTTATAAATGTGTCCCAGCCACTATCGCGCTGTACTGACAGCCACAGGACCTCTCTGCCGAAGCAGCCTTGTGCCTTCACTTGTTCTAGTGAGGCTGAGGAGCAGGGAGATGGACGGGTGATGTCTCTGCCCCGTGTGTTCACTCTGAGGTGGTGGGTGATAACTGGAGAGGCAGAGGCACTTCCACTGAGACAGAAACCCTTCTGTTCCTGGCCAGCACTTGCTGCTGTGGTGCGGGAGGCTCTGAGCGAGTGATGGTCCACCTTCCGCACTGCTCAGGCCTTGGCTTTGTGTGTTGAAAAGGACATCAAGTGCCCATCACTGTCTCTGATACTATGGTTAGGCACTCTGAGAGCTAACTATTATCCAAGCAAAGCCTGGTTCATCCTTCAAGCAGCAAGCCAGGCTGTCCGCAGGAAGCTCTCTTTGTTCCACATTAGTTCATATTTTTAAACTTAGCCTAGTGCTTCTCATAGAATCTGAGGCAAATAACTCTCAAATATCAAGCAAAGATGAAAACAGCATTTTTACCAACCAGTTACAAAGGCAAATAAATTTAATATCGGGCATAAAAATCTATATTAGCCTTCAATTCAGATTCATAGCTTATAATCAAAAGTTGACTTTATTGTTTATACATTTTACAGACAAAATTTACAAATATTATAAACTTCCAAAATGAATTGATTCTCTAAAATGTACATTCAAACATTTCACATTCTAGGGTACTGGTAACTTCCTTCTCCTCAGAGAAACCACACACACACAGAATCCTGGCCACACAATCACTGCTGCATGTTTAACTCCCTACGGCTTCTGAAGTTTTCTTCTCTTCTATGAAGATGACTGGCTTGGGAAACAGGGAAAAGCAAAAACAAAGAAGGCTGAGACACATCCCCATACAACGACACTTTGTGCCATGGAATAGGGAGGTTTTAATCAGTGTTGCAAGACATGTCTACTAGGTAGACCTGTTCTCCCAGCCAAGAGTTCCTGCAGGCTTCCAATGGAGGGGAAGCAGCCCACTCACGGTACACCCCCATCTTTACCCAAGGCGCCTGGTGGCCATCCAGAGATTTTACACAGATACTTCTGAGCCATAACCCATAAGAACAAAGGTATACGTTAAGATGACCAAACAAAATTGGTTCAGGGCCATTTTTAAGCATTGTAAATATACTGACAGAACTCAAATTTCTAACTCCTGCAGGAAGTGGCATGAGCAGATATCAAGAGAACACAGCAATGTGCCAGACAGGTTTTGGCAATGCGACAGTGGGCAGTGTCAGAAGGCACAGGGCTATTCATGAAAAACCAGATTTCTGAGATTCCCCTGACCTGGCTCCTCTCTCCCTGTGCTTATGTTCATAAGTTTCACCTGAACTTAACCAAAGGAAGAACAAAGACCCCAGTGTCCCTTGACAGCAGGGCCTGCAGAGAATTGTAACCTCCACACAGACAGACCCATAAACTGAAGTGAAGGAGGTGCCCACGGTGCTCTGGCTGCAGCGTCAGTACCGTCTGTGCTCCTACCACACGGGCACAGCAGCCATCCGCGCACCGGGTGCCACATCACTCAGAAAGGCATACTTCTGGAGGACATGCAGTCACAAACAGATGTGTCACCATCTCTGCTGTCCACTATGGTCAGGGTTAAGTGACATGTCTTCAGTATGACTCATTTTAATTCAGGTTTTTTTTGTTTTGTGTCACCTGCTGAGACTCTCAACATGCACCCCAGTCTCCTGCGGGAGCCCCAGAGTGCTCAGGTTACAGGTGTGCACCACCTCCACCCTAGGAGACATACAATACCTTTAAGTTGGTGTATTCCCCACATTTAAGATTGCAGAATTTTTCCAAGTTGATTTTTTTTAACATTGGAAGAATACAAATGGAGTCCAAAAGAGGGCTCTTCATGACTCCCAAAGTGGTCGGGTACAGCACAGGAGTCTTGACATTTAACAGAGCAGGAGACAGTAGTGCAGACATCAAAAACTCTATCTGTAGTTCTTGGGGAGTTTATGGCACATTCCCCAAATGTGAGTGGCTCTGTATTAGCGGAGCTTAGTTTCACTTGTGGAAGAACACAAAACTAACGGCTCCCTAGACAGTAAGAGATAATCACACAGCCAGAGCTATCTAATGCCTCCCAACCTGCACCTTAGCCGAGTTCCTGGCAGAACTGAGCTCTGCAGTGAAGCAGAACAAAGGTACGTGCACAACAACCACGTCAGCGTAAACAAAGAGCAGCAGGGCTTCGAGGCGTCAGCATCACTACCGTATGTTGTCCAGATAATGCACTTCTGGATAGAGACTGTTGACAAGAAGAGCCAGCAAGCCTCTCCCATTCTGAAGGCAATGGCCAGGGTGCTTTATAAAGTGAACAGCTTGCAGTATCTGATCCTGGTACTCCACATACTGCTTACTAAGTGTCATGGATTCAAAAGCAGTCAGTACCTGGAAGACATGAGAGACAAATGGACTTAGTCTGTGACTGCACACCACCTCCCTGGGGCCTGGAGGGAAGGCAGGCTCTGGGGACACCACTGGAGGAGGTCAGAGGAGGCTGCATCTACTGCTCTTCTCGAGTGCTGCTGTCTCCTGGAGGAGGCTGCACCAGCCAGGCTAGAGTTATGGCCACAGCCATGTCCCTGTTCTCCCTGGTCCCACAGCCAACTCTCCCCAACCAGACGCCAACCCCCTCTCTTCACAGGCACCAGCTGCATCTCTCCAGGGTGAAAGTGTAGCCCGCTGCGGGGTTTGTTCTGAGGTTACGGACCATCACAGGAAACAGAGTGAGCGAAACCCCCGACACAGCAGCTGCTCAGTGCTGCTGGGAGCACATGATAAGGGGGCCACCTTGGCCGACGAAGCGTACAGGTCAAGTTCCTCCCTAAGACAGACAGCATGCCTGTGGGAAACACACGTCCCCACAACCCTCTTCGACAAAAATGCTAACAGTCTGTACATCTATAATTTTGTTTTTTTTCTTCCTTCACTGGGGAAGAAAGAGAGACGGTACATGGAGAAAACAAAAATTCCAAACCACGATCTTGGGAGGTGGGGAGCCGTGTTTTCCAAGTGCCCAAACTCAGTCACCTCTGGGATTCTGAAGATGTGCCCCCAACCCTGGAACACCCATCACACATGGAGTGTGTGCTACCTCCTCTCCCCTCCAGTTTTTGGAACCCCTGGTATTAAAAAATATATTAAAACATGGATTTGCTTGGTTCAGAATATAAAGAGGGAGATATTCTTTAGTACAGTAAACAAGCAATAATCTTAGAAATAAATTACTAAGCCAGTCATAAACAGAACTTAGGGCTGAATGTTTTTCAGTGGGACAGCCCCCACATTACTGATTCTTATAATTTGGCCCAGAATGACCGACTGGAAGAGCTGGCCCAGATGAATCATCTGAAATCTGACAGCCCTGCTAGCAAGTATGCAAGGCCATGTCCAGATCAGCACATCAAGTCTAACAGACGGGCCCGCATGACCTGTGGTCACAATGACAGCAGAATACACCAGAAAATCAATCTCACCGACTCCCAATCTGCCTCCACAGGCTCGTCTGCCCATCTGTGAGGCTTTATGAAGACCCTCGGGACTCCAGCAGTGAGTGACTTTGATCCTGAGATCCCGACGCCCATAAAACATGTACCAACTGCACTGCCTGATCCTTGCTCTGTGTGTTCATTGTTTGAGACAGGGTCTCTCTGTGTAGCCCGGGCTGTCCTGGAACTCACTATGGAGACCAGGCTGGCCTTGAATTTACAGAGATCTTCCTGCCTCTGCCTCCCAGTGTTGGAATTAAAGGTGTGCACCACCACACCTGGCTTCTAATCCTTACATGTCCTGAGCATTTGCCACATACAGGCATCCTGAGAGTGGGAAATGAGGAACAGTCTGGAGACAGACTGGCCATGTGAACTCCAGCCCCAATACCTACTACTTACTGAATGCACAGGGACAAATTTCCTAGCTTCTCTCTCTCATATCTCCTCATCTATGAGATCAGAATAGCCACCACTCTCTGCTACAGGGCTGTTGTGAGGATGAAATGAACAGAATGTTAACTCACTAACGTTAAAAGAGCCTGGCAGGAGCAAGCACTCAAGGATGGCAATCACTATTTCACTATTTCAAGCTGGCTCCATACCCAGTCAGCCAGATGGTAAGGTGAAAACAAGTCACGGGAACCAGACCTAGGACGTGTAGCCATCCACGTGTTCAGTGCACACTTAACTTCTAGTAGCTACCCTTCTGCTGGTTAGTCAAGCACCTGCCCACTGCCTGGTCACTCTTAGGCCTCATGGAACAGGAACCACTGCTTTGGTTCCAGGAAAAGCTCAGCCAACTGTTACTCAAGTCAAGTGAGCTATTTTCTGTGCAGTGCCAGCCCTGGTAGCAGGAAGCACACTTACCACGCTCTCCAGTACCAAATTCAACCCTAGACCAGCTTGACCTGGCCTCTTCTCTTCATTGCTCTAGTGTGGTACCTAGAAAAATCAGTTCAGGATCTGAGACAAGCCCACCCAGGGAGCCGGCTCTGGGCTACTGTGGAGATTCAGGCCCGGAGGGCACAAGTCAGAACTGCCACCACCCTTCTTAAACTCCAGCCTTGAGGTTGCTGTCACTGACCTGCTGAGCCTTTGGAGTCAGGTGTAATTCAGAGCTAGGCTTCAGACGAATCTGGTCTTCTGCAGGCACCTGAACTGACAGGAAGGCGGCCATGCCTCGGGCAACCACACGGAACCTTGAGTGTTAACAACAGGTCAGAAGTGAGTGACCATTAAAGTGAACAGTTTCACATACAAACCCTATTTCTTATTTTAAAAGGAAACAATATAGCTCCATTTCCAGATCCCTTCTGTAGTTAAGCTCTTCAGAGAAACCCTACTTAATGTTTCCTTCCTTAGTTACCCAAATAGTGTGTGCCCATTCAGATTCAAGAATGAAGTGTTGGTAAAGACAGAACAGCTGGGACAGTCACACGTGGTACACCATGGGGCTGCTACAGAGAGCCATGTGTAAATGGCTTAATAGGTAAAACAGAGTTGTCAAGTCACCCAGCAATCCTACTCCTAGGTATGCACACAAGAGAACCAAAGACATACATAGCCAAAAATGTATGCATGAACGTTACAGCAGCAAAGACTGAAGCAACCCAATGTCCACAGCTTCTAAATGGACAGTGTGGCAGATCCGTACTCATGTGTGTGCGCTCAGCCACACAAAGGAATAAAGGGATGTGGCTCAGTTGTGGACACTTTTCAAGAATGCATAGTTCAATCCTCACTACCACAAGAACATAAATAAAAATAAGCAAGACCTGCTGACACGCGCTACAACACGGATGACCTCAGGAAAGCATTTCCAGATACTGAAGACCACATGCTATACGATTCCATGTTTAGAAATGTCTAAGAAGGACGTAAGTATGAAGTCAATTCACAGTTGTCAGTGATGAGGGGAAGAAGGAAACGGGAGTGATTGGTGACTACAGGGCCTACTTGAGGGGTGAAGAGAATGTTCTAGAGCTACTGATGGCTATCACACAGTGCATGTCATTCAATTATACATAGTAAGATAGTTGCTATAAGAAGTTAAGTTATACATATTTACCATAATAAAAAAGAAAAGCATTTGATTCAAGCAAAAGATATGCGAACAAATTTAAGTAAAACTATTGTGTCTGTCACATTCTACCACAAGCAGACATGGGATTACATGGTCTGGAATGAGAGACCCCCAAGTTTTCCACACAGTGCATGTGGCCACAGTAGGAGACCTCTTTTCAATAATAGCCAAGATTTGAAAAGAAAGCCAGGCTATAGTTGGGGTGGAGACAAGAAAGGGAGTGCTAAGCAGGAGGAAGGGAGGGAGGGAGGGAGGAAAAGAGGGAGGGAGGGAAGGAGAAAGGGAGATGGGAGGGCAGAGGGAAAGAAACCATAAGGAAGCAGCAACTTGACTCAGAACGGAGGACCACCAGCAATCTCTTCCCTGCCGTGGGACTCTAAGCCACAAAACCCAGATTTGTCTTTTGTCACTTCTTACTAACTGAACCAAGCCCCCCATGATGGCATGACAGCTCTACACTGAGTCCCAGGCCCTGATTCCCCCAAATCACAGGATGGGGACAAGTGACCACGATGAAACAAAGGACTGAGATACTTTAATTCATCATCACTGGCTCAAAACCAAAATAAAATCAGCATCAACAAAAGGTAGGATTTGACCTTTAAAACAAAGTTGCAAATCAAGAACAAATAAACATGTTTTTTAGAATATAAAGACATTAGCCTTCTCTGGCCTTTTGCCTTCATCTCTCAGAAACCTATGCGCCCTAAGTCAAAAGCCTATTCCAGCATCACACCTCTACCGGGAGCAGCTGAGGCCCACCAAGGCAGGCAGTGTAGGCTTCCTCACCTGTTGGACAGGGGTGACTTCCGGCCCAAGCCGATAGCCCCCAGAATCCCAGAGCTGAGCCTCTCCTCAGCCAGGAGGCTCTGCCTGCCCTGCAGCATGAGCAGGATCCGGATGACAGACTCTGTCAGGACTGAATCGTTCTGCTCCGCCTGAACCAGCGACAGCTGCAGGACCTGATGCCACCACAGGAACAGCTTTGCTTCTTCCTGTGCAGAGCTGGGGGAGGAGCCAGAGCAAAAGAAATGTAAGTACTTTTCCCACTCACGTCTAACAGAGACTCACATCTGAGTTTTACAGGAGGGAGAAATGTATTGCTCTAAAGTCATAGGCCAGGGCCAGCAAGATGGCTCAGTGGGCGAGGAGGTACTTGATTATACCCTGGGTTTGATCCCCAGGAACCCACAAGTACACACACACACACAAGTTAAGTAAATGAAAACAAAATTGAAGAAATTAAAATTGAAGAAAATAAAACCAAGGTTAAAGTGTTAGCAAAATGTTAATAAAGTAATGGGTGTTATAATTAGGAAAAAGCAGTGTTCTAGAGAAAGACTACATGCAACAGAGCTCAGGTGGAGGGTTTTTTTTAATTGGGGGAAGTAAATGGGAAAAGGGGAAAGAGGGGAGACAGGCCTCTGGGGACAGGAGGAGGAGGAGGAGAGGAGACAAACAGAGAGAGGGATGGGAGGTGGGCAGGGCCCTTTGAAAAGGGAACACAGTGAATGTGCACAGGGTGCTCTTAGTGGCTAAGCTGAGGGTGTAAACCCCAAGGTCAGGCCAGTACAGATGCCTGGGTACCAGCAATGGGGCTGCAACAGCTACCACTGCCTGAACACTTGCATGCCAGGCACTGGACTACACATCCTCTGTCACTTGATCCTCTATTTATAAGAATATTGTGTGAGGAGGTCTAAAGAAAAAAAATATATCTGCTCAGAAAATCAGCTCAGGAACTAAGAGACTAAGAGTCCCCAAGCATGTGTACTCCCTGCAAGCTTGGTTGACTTTTATGCATCCCTGGGTTCTGGAACCCCAAGTAAGGCAGCGGGCAAGCACACCTTGGGTACGTCTGCTCCAGCCACTTGTTTAGGATGAGAAGCACCTTCATCTCGTTCCGCAGAGTCTGCTCACTGTTTAAACACTGAAGCAGGTAGACATAGAGAGTCAAGCAACTGCCGAGGGCTAAACACTCCTGCAGAAACTCCTGTATGGTGAGCTCGGGAACTTGAAGGGACACCAGAATGGGGCCCCATCCTAAATTTTGATTGAAGGAGCCTAGAAAAAAAAAAACACCAAGAGGAAATATCAGTATATACTCGTGTACATGAGAATGGGCTGTGTTGACGCATGATCTGTGCAGCCACCGGGGACCACACTGAGGTCTGAGGCATGTGTTGACACCAGAGACCATGTGGATGTCTATGGTCTGTGCTGTCACCAGAAACCATGTAGAAGTCTGTGATCCAAACAATCCATGCTCCTACCGACTGTAAAGGGCAAGGAAGCTACTTTTGAAGTGGCATCAATGGCTGCAGACTCACAGTTGAGAAAGAGGGGCACAGAAGGCATCTATGATAACCCCTACCCCACTTCACCCACCCCCAAAATGAAGCAGTCTAAACAGAAAGCCACTGAAGAGAACTCTTAACAGCTGTACTGAGGATGCTGACCTGATGGCTTCTGGCTGGGGTGCAGGCAGAAAAGGACTCAGTTCTCCTTAAGGGACTGGTAACTGGGAGTTTGACCATGTTCCAGTGTGTATATGGGCAACAAATCAGACTTGCTCTTTTTCTCCTACTTTTGGTGGGGAGGTCTCAAGGTCGAGGGCAGGGGAGACGTGGGAGGACTGGGAAGTGAGTGTGCTCTGGGTTCATGATGTGAAATTCCCAAATAATCAATAAAAATATAATGAAAAAAGGAAAGAATTCTAACGATTGTTTTCACTTTAGCCTCATGTAACACATCATTTCTCAGAGTAGCCGGGAGGCCAGAAAAGTGAGAGATGCCCCCACGCTTAGGCTGGATAGCCTCCACCGGCTGCTACTTCACTAGGAGAGGCTCACAGAAATTAGAACTCAGGACTGTGTATCTCAAAACTTCCTTTCTTGTTATATGATGATGATTAGCATCTTCAGATACCAAAGAGTTTTAACTTTAATCAACACAGGCTTTTCTAAGAAAAAAAAATCTCTCATAAGCATTTTTACTCACTAAAGTACAGCTCGTTAACCATTTTGATGTTAGTAACACAAGCAAATTTGAATCCTGAGTGTTGTCCTGAAGGCTCTCAATCCTTTGGGAGGAGTGAAGGCAGGTGCATGGTGAGATACAAAGTGCCCCCGAGCAGCCAGGGCAGGTGGCGGGTATGGGCACACCCTGGAACCTCACTCTGATCGTCTTCCTTTCTTGCTATGTATAGCAATATTTCATATCTGAATATCAGAGTTGAGAAGAGCCATTCTGAACAGTTCTTAATTACCATCTCCAGAGTTTGGTAGAAAAGAATAAGAATAAAAGGATAAGGAACAGGGAAATGCAATCCTTACAGAATAGTTTTAAAGTAGGACAAGAGTGCTGGAGAGGTGGCTCAGCAGTTAAGAGCACTGACCCGGGTGCAACTCCCAGCACACACACATGGCCGCTCACAACTTTCAGTAATTTCAGCTCCAAGTGATCCACACCCTCTTCTGGCCAATGTGCTATTCAGAAAGACATGCAGGCAAAACACTCACACACAGAAAATAAAAATAAATAAAGCAAAGCAAGAAGAAATAAAAGATCTCTATGAAAACTTTCACCAAATGTGGTTAAAAAAAAAAAAGAAATCACCATATTATTATATGAGTTCTAGTTTACAGCATTTGTTTTGAAAACTGACTTTGCTATCATAACACGGTTGGTCTGACATCTAAAGCAATGTAAAAAACAAATTACCATGTTTCTCTCTTGAAACATAAGACTGAACCCAAAAGACATGGGCCACATGTTTTGATGTTGACTAACTCTTTAGGGAAAAAATATCTATTTCTATCTCATATATATATATATATATATATATACACACACACACACACACACACACACACACACACACATGTGTGTGTGAGAGAGAGAGAAATATGAGAATCCCTGATGGAGAGAATTAGAATAATGCCACTTTGGGAAGAGGGGAACACTCCCTGATGACAGGCTTTTGTCTTCCTGGAAAAGTGCGATGAGAACAGAAGATGGTGTCCTCTTACCTTCCTTGAAGTACGCAGCGATGCAGGCTTCTGTAATTTCTGCCATGTGGCGGACCGATGCCAGGCTTTGGCAGGCTGCTGTTAAAAGGGGCAGCACTACCAACCCATGAACCTTTTGGCCAATCCAGGTCCGGATGCTGCCTCCGAGGAACTCCGCTGTTGGAATAGTTGCATTGTTCATCATCATGAGGACTTCTGAGAAGAGGCTGCTGAGGGCCATGTGGCGGGCCTGGCTGTCCATGTCTACAGGCAAAGACAGATATGCACTCACACCACTAGGACAGGGACAGGAAAGTGGTCATAAGAACAACAGTTCTCAGCTGTTCTCCAGGGTCTTCACACTCCTGGTGACTGACTAGGCAGAAAGGATCTGATGACAACTGGATTTTATGAACAGCAAATCAGGAACTTCCGTAAGTTCCCTGAATAAAGTATCTCTCAGCCTTTCCTCCCAGCCCATCTCCATCCCTGCGTGACACCTGCCAACCTGCAGAATCACTCTCACTACAAGGGACGCCCAGTGGTTATCTGGATTATCCTTCCCATACTCCACTGCTGTCTGTCCAGACTCACTCTCAGTCCTGCTGAGTCTGTACCAAGGAGTCCCCTCCTCCCACCTCATCTCCATTTCCTGGGGATTCTGCCTCTCGGTGCAGACCCTGGTCCCTCCAGCTCTTTCCTGCTTCCCCTTTCAGCCTTCTGGCCCATCTCCACACATCTGTGATGTCCGCCAACCCACAGAAACACTCTCTACAGGGACCCCACAGTCACTCAGGGGGCTAGGATCCAGAGCAGGCAAATAGTAAACAAACAACAGAATACCCACCCAGAAAGAAGCAGACCAGATAGCCACACCAATAACATGCCTAGCACACACTGTTTTCGGCGAGGCAATCACATCTTGCATCCTCTGCAGCTGGGTGATGGCTGCAGACTGAGCACACATAGGACCAGAACAAGTTCAAGCCAGATGAGGTCCAAGCACTGAGAGGGAGAAGTGGACACATGGTCCCATCCCTAATCAAAAACCTATTTGCAAATGATACCTGATAGCAAAGAGAAAATCAGTATCCTCCAGTGTAGTTTCCCCAATGCTGTGGGACAATGGTCTTTTATCCTGTCACTTGTATCATTTTTAATAAAATCCTGATTGGCCAGTAGCCAGGCAGGAAGTAGAGGCAGAGCAACAAGAACTGGAGAATTCTGGGAAGAGGAAAGCTCAGTCTGCAGCCATCACCCAGGTGCAGAGGATGCAAGATGTGATTGCCTCGCCGAAAACAGTACCAAGCCATGTGGCTAACAGACAAGAATAATGGGCTAATTTAAGTTATGAGAGTTAAGAATAAGCCTGAGCTAATAGGCCAATCAGTTTGTAATTAATGTAGGCCTCTGTGTGTCTATTTGGGACTAAACAGATGTGGGACATAAAACCTCAGTCAACATAATATGGCTTCTGTGTGATTATTTCAGGAGTCTGGGTAGCCAGGAAACGAACAAGCAGCCTTCTACATCACCCCAAGTATATCAACCACACTCCTCATGTCTAGGTGTCAACACAAAATGAACCTTATGGGGTTGTTGGTAGACTTTTTGGTTCTTTTTGCTTTGATTGTTTAGATGTTTTCTATTTTACTGGTTCATTTGTGGGGTTTTTTTTTTTTGATTTTTGGCTTTGGGTTTTTTTGTTCATGAAGTTTGGGTGAATAGCAAGGTGGGGAGGATCCAGGAGGAGTTGGGAAGGGGGACAAAACATAATCAAAACATATTGTATAAAAATATGTAAAAATTAAAATAACAAGATATATGTTGACATGGTATAAAAAATATCTTACCTATGAATAATTAGTCTGTAATTTCCAACCTTTGCTCATAGAAAAACCAAGCATGTGATCCTTAGACCTCAGTTTTGGTGAACAACAGTAGCCCCACTTCCGTCATCATATTCTACAGCAGTTTATACCAAATAAAGGACACTTAAATTACAGCCAAAGGTAAGGAAAACCCCTTTCACAGGTCCCTAATAACAGCTGTTTCAGCTCTTTAGTTTCCAAATAAGCAGACAGACTAGTAATATCAATGGGCCCTTTAGAAAGAAGAGAGATGGAAAGAGAATAGCAAAAACAAAATGAACGAATTCATTCCAGAAGAAAACTGTCAGAGACTGAGAACGTCACGGAGATAGAGCATTATCCCTTTCAAAACAGAAAGCATGTCTTACTGTGTGAACAGGCATTGTTCTTAGCTACTTTTTGTAATAGACTAGAACTGAGGCCTGTTCACTTCTCTACGTCCCCAAGAAAGGGAAAAGCACTGGAAGTCCTACCCATCACACCTATTGAAGTAAATTCACTACGCAGTGTGAAACGAATCCTAATCTGATGCAAACACTACCATCAAGTAAGAACTTAAACACTTGAAAGTGTTAATCACTGTATGCATATATTTTCATGCACTTCTGAGTATAAATATTCTTGATGAAAAGGCCTCATCTCAGTTTCAAATGAGCAGCAGCAGCAATTTTGATTTACGATGAGCCTCCTTACGGAATCAGCCTGTCTTCGCCTTTCTTCTCAGTACCAAAGCCATGACTGATTCCTACAAACCAGACTCACTCTAGTGACTCTTCCAGTTCTTTCTACACACTCTTCCTAGGGTGCTAATATTCCTTGACCTTCACGGTCAGCCATGACCAACCTGAGCTCCTACACTGCTTATGATTTTGTTATTCCTGTTGGTTTTCTTTGTATTATCTCACATGAATTCTTCAACGAGAGGATCTGCTTGTACTCAACCATTTTTAGTGGACCACTTTCCTTCACACAGACATCTAACCAAACACCAAGCCACAATAGGCAGCGGTTTCTGCTCTCCTCACACAGGAGCTCAACTGTGCCTAACACATAAAGGCTCTCCTTTAGGCCCCCATCTCAGGGAGACCCTGGGCATTATCAGCTCCCTCTAGACCTATGAAGGTTCAGGGAAAAATCAGTCTGACTACTCTGTCTACCTTCATAAGTTTTCTGTTACACTCTATTTCTTTTTTTTTAAGATTTATTTATTTATTATGGATACAGTGTTTCTACCTGCATGTATGCCTGCACTGCAGGCCAGAAGCGGGCATCAGATCTCATTACAGATGGTTGTGAGCCACCATGTGGTTTCTGGGAATGAACTCAGGCCCTCTGGAAGAGCAGCCGGGGCTCTCAATCCCTGAGCCTTCTCTCCAGTCATTATACTCTACGTCTAACCTCAAAATGCCTTATCTTTTTACCATTCTACCAATAATTATAATTTTTAATTTTTATGTTTTTTTGAGCATTCTTGGTTGTTTTCAGTAGAAGTCATTGGCAGGATGTCTGATCACTGAGCTGCTAGCAACAAATCCCTCCATGGAAATGTCTTGACAAGCCATCAGTGACTCCGAACTCCTACTTAAGAGCCGACCTCCTATAAAGCTGCTTCCTCCAGATCATCACTTCATGTCTTATCCAGCTTGAACCTCAGTCCAGGTCACTTCACATCTGCATCTGCCAGAGTCAACCTCTCCTCAAAATGTAACACTGCTGCTTGTCCCAGGGCCCCTGACTGTCTAGATCAGGACTCGTGATCTTGACCATCCTCCTCAGCTCACAAAGCCCAACACACACAAGAACTCACTGCCCGCACGAGTATGTGGCTTCCACTGGTCACTTACCAGGTGGGTTAAAGACAATGACGTCATCTAAGAGCTTAGCTATTTCCTGCTCCAGGACAGGGAAGGTGACTTTTCCACTTTGTTCCAGGGTACTGAGAAACTGAACCATCTGACGAGTGAAAGCTTGGCACTTTGGAACTATGTCCTGATGAGAGAGAGAGTCCTGTCAGTCAAATGAACTGAGCGAGAAATGTTAGCTCATTACTCCTGGGGAGCACAGCATGGCACTGACCACTTGAGCAGAGTGATGAATGCTGTGATTTCTCACTCAAATTTGGTTTTAATAAAACACTGATTGGTCAGTAGCCAGGCAGGAAGTATAGGCAGGCAAACAAACTAAGCATGATGGGAAGGAGAAGGGTGGAGTCAGGAGATGCTGGTCAGAAGCGGAGAGAGCAAGATGGACATGCTGTACTAAGAAAAGGTATTGCCATGTGGCAAAGTATAAGTAAGGAATATGGGTTAACTTTAAGTGTAAGCACTAGTTAATAATAAGCATGAGCTATTGGTTGACCATTTATAAGTAATATTAAGCCTCTGTGTGGTAATTTGGAAAGTGACTGCCAGGTATTTGGGACCAAGTGGCTCTGAAACAGGAAACTTCTGCCAACAGAAGAAGACAGATTGGGAAGCCACAGAAGACCTCGTCTAGACAGCCCAGGAGATGTGTCTGCAGATACGTAAAACAGTGATGGCATAGAGAGGAGAATGCCCCGTCCACAAAACTGCATTAACAATGCCTTTAACCAAACAGTGATTTACTTGTCAAAAATGTCCCCCAAAATGTTCACATTTACTCTAACTCAAACCTCCAGCCTACACTCATCACTCTCCCTACCTCTCTGTGGACTGAGACATTCGATTTTAAAGCCCACCCACTGCTATCTTCAACCCCTCTGATCTCCAGTCTACCTAAGGCATTGCAAGTAAATGGGAAAAGTCAAACCAAAGGACCCAGGAGGCCATGAGCACACGGTGACCACCCCCAGCTTCCTCTGTGGAGCAAGTCAGGAGACTCATGGCTAGCCTTACTAGCACATGTTCAACTTTTGGTCCCAAGAACATGCCAATTTTTAAACTACTCACTCAACTTACAAGATGCTTCTGGCCCTCAGCAGGAACAGAGAGTCCTGCAGACACTTTTAAGAGCTTCACAACGCATTCAGCAGAACAGTCTTGGGCCAGGATGACAGATGGTGGGTAATGACTGCTGAAATAACCCAGCACGCTCTGGTATGACACAAGGTCCACAAGATGCCACGAGAGTGAGCTTGTTTGTCCAAGAAGGCTTAGTAAAGGTGAGTCCTAAAAATGGAAGGCAGGCTGCTTTACATTCATTTCCCAGAAATATATGTCTCTAGTTATCTGTGGGAAAACAGCTTATGGTAAGAACAGAAAAGTTAAGGAACCAAGGAGGTACACACTCAAGTTAGCATCAAGTGGAGTCATAGCAAGAATTCAGATGGACTCAGTTGTACACAGCAACATGGACATCAAGAAGCACACTGAACTAAGAATTAACAAGATAAATTTTCCTAGTTCAGCAGGGTTCTCTGGCTTGTTTACATCTAGACTAAGGGCTGTCCAGTAAAGTAAGCAGGTAGCTGAAGGCACAGCTCAGATGCTAAGCATCGACTCATACTGATGTCTGTAAGGAAAACATCATCAGGAGAAAGCAATACACTAAGAAGCCACAGCTGATCACAGCTCCCCAAACTTACTGTTTCATCGACCAGCTGAGCTTCCTTTGCCAGCAAAATCATCATGAAAAGCAGAGAGACAACCATGCTCTGGGTTTCGGGAAGGGGACTGGGATTCCAGGCATCAGACAGCACACTGACCCAGTTGACTCTGCAGAGTACAGACCCCAGAAACAAGAAACAGCTCTTGGGGCTTCCACGCTCCACCTGAAGTGAACAAAAAGCAGTATAGTATATTGTATGTATTATACATGTTTTTAAGAGGTCACTGTTCCCCAGATTGTAAATATTCACTGATAATCATGCCTTATAATAACTTCCTCCCAGGTCCAGTAGATATGTGCATTCTTGAGCTTGCATATTTGTACTTCCCCGTCTGCTCTAACGATTCTAAAGAGAAGAGTGCCCTTCCCTGGCCCCAAGCAGATGGAAACTCCTGTCACTGAGCCCCTGGAGCTGCAGGAGTGGAGGGACCTCAGGTGAGCTTTTCAAACCTCAGTGTGTATCAGAACAACTGCTGGCACACCCAAGAGGTGCTGGCTTCCCGGGGATGTGCTGAAGCAGGGATGAGCAAGTTCCCCTTGATGTTCATAAGGGTGCTCCTGAGACCAAACTCGGAGAGCCACCACACTGGGACATGCAGTATTAATATCAACTTCCAACGTCTCCACATGACTGGTCTTTACAATCTAATATTTAAATTCTATTCAGAGGTGTACTTAGGTGTACTATAAAGTATGTAATCAATCTGAAAGTTGCTGTATTTTATTGCCCATTTTAATGTTTCTAATTTGTTTATCTTAACAAATTTAGGTGCCATAAATTGTTCTTTTAAAAATTAATATTAAAAGCTCTACCCTACTTATAAAATAAGGATGAGACTGGACTCTGGTGGTGACTTGGATCTGCTCCCTCCTGGAAGACGGTTCCTCATCCTTTTACAATCTGTTCTCTAGCCTTTCCACCAGTCTTGCAATTTAAAAGATTCTCAGCTTCTGGGTAGGTCAAGGCTATCTAATCCTTAAAACTCCTGGAGAAAGACTCTATCATTCCTTGGCAGACTATTCCACAGCTTAATTAGTCTTATACAGCATCCCTCTCACTGAAAATGTGCCTTAAAGGTCACTAAGCCAACATTCTCTCATGTGTTCATAATGATGATTAAGTTTCTACTCAGGACTGCATCTCAGTGGCTGAACAGGATCAGCTTCCTTGGAGCTCAACTACACAAGAGTGGCTGCCAGAGCAGTACTGGGTAGGGCTTCACAAAAAAAAAAAAAAACAAACACCAATATATCTTACTAATCGTTATAAATAACATTTGTGTCTTAGTGATCATCACAAATATAGGAGTCTATCAATTAAAGCACTGCCATGACTCAGTAGCAATAAATGTGACATTAGGTTAGGAGGAAACACAAGCGGACTGATGACTAATGAGCTGAGACAATCACAGAAGCCGAGCTCACGGAGGTTCTGACACAGAGAGAGTACATCAGCCCAGGCTGCTGCTGGAGCTGCCCTGGGGCTCCTGGAACTATTGCTTCTGTTGCAAAGGTTCACACGCACATTTCTTGGCCTTCCTTAGATTTCTCCAGGTCCTTCCATGATTAGGATGTGCCACTGCTTGTTACGATGGCTTTATCTCCCACAATCTAATTATTCACCGGCATAACTGCTGAAATCAACTTGGAGTTGAGTACTAATTCACATTTTGCCTTCACATAACATTCACAAGTAGGCCTAGCAATACGATCCAATATTATAACAATGATTATAGAGATAAACACTAGCCAGGACTCAGTAAGCTAGGGAATCCCGCAGCCTTATCCCTTAAACTAGAGAAGGCCAACATGTTAGAGGCAGCCTTTCTCTGGGCTTTAAAACTGATCTGAAGCCGGGCGGTGGTGGCGCACGCCTTTAATCCCAGCACTCGGGAGGCAGAGGCAGGCGGATCTCTGTGAGTTCGAGACCAGCCTGGTCTACAAGAGCTAGTTCCAGGACAGGCTCCGAAGCTACAGAGAAACCCTGTCTTGAAAAACCAAAAAATAAATAAATAAATAAAACTGGTCTGAAAGGTGTATTCAAGTCACTCACTAACGCATGGCTCCCACAGGCTGCTGCTTTCCACAGTATGTACCAGAGGGTGACACAGAAGGGACACACTGGGGAGGGGACACCAACAAAGGCCGGACCTTGAAGAAGGCCTCCATGAGCCTCTGGTCAGGGTGCAGGTCCTTCCACGCGAGTTTCTGGTACGCACTATGAAAAGTGTAGAGAATGAACTCTGGCATCTTAGGTGCTGTGCATGCTTCACAGTAATGCAGCAGGTGCAGCCGCAGGGCTCCTTCGTCACCTGGCAGTAGCTTGTCTAGAATTGTAAAAGAAAATACAGTCCAGGTCATTTGGTTTCTTTAAAGGGATAGGAATGAAAAAGAAATGCTAACACAAAACACAAACTTGTCTTCTTAAGGTTAGCTTTTTTCTCCAAAACTTCTAAATGGCTTTTTAACCCAAACGCACATCTACAGCCAGCTGCCCTCTCCTGTATCCAATCTCACTCCATTAGCGCATCTTTCTTCACTTAGCGTTTTGAGAGAATTCCTCAAAAGAAATATTTCAACATTTCTTTAAAAAAAAATCAACAAGGACATAAAAATGCTCAGCATTACTAAATATCACAGAAATGCAAAATAAATTCGATGAGGGCAGAAGATTGCTAAACAGCTAAAAGTATGTGCTGCTGAGACTGGCAACCAGAGCTTGGTTCCCAGAACTCACATGAAGGTAGGAGAGAACCAATTTCCACAAGTTTTCCTCCACCCTCCGCAGAAATCATACATACACACACACACACACAAACACACACACACACACTAAACGTAGAGAAAAAATTAAAATCATGATGAAGTATAACTTGACACTGGCTTTTTAATCTATTCTTATTTTATGTGGATAGGTGTTTGCTGTCATGGAAAACAGCACGAAAGCTCCTCAGAAACCCGGAGTAGACAATACTCTCAGAAACCCGGAGTAGACAATACTCTCAGAAGCCCGGAGTAGACAATACTCTCAGAAGCCCGGAGTAGACAATACTCTCAGAAGCCGGAGT
>JAQHUG010000004.1:12093091-12103745 GCA_028555095.1 Dicrostonyx torquatus
GAAGCCGGAGTAGACAATACCCTCAGAAGCCGGAGTAGACAATACTCTCAGAAGCCGGAGTAGACAATACTCTCAGAAGCCGGAGTAGACAATACTAAACGGGCTGCAACTACGCAACTCAGAGCAGCCACACAGACATTCTGTAACTGTGGCCACAGTCATTCTCCTGTCAGCTTCTTAGGAAAGCTCAAGGAAAGGGTGATGGAGAGGCTGAAGGGAAGGATCAACAGGGCACCACATGACACCTCCCTACCTTTAAGACTGCCGTGCAGTGAGTCAACACAGTCAGTGAACAGCTGCACGATGCTGGAGGCCACCACGGCATCACTCTCTAGCCAGGGGTAATGTCGCTGTTGGCTGCTTCACAGGAAAGAAACACATGCTTAGGAATGAGAGCCCACACGACAGAGTTAAGAGTCTAGGGCTGGCAAGTCAGAAAACTCTGCCTCTGCAGCCTGAAGCACACTCAGCACCTCAGAGCTGGGAGCTCGTCAAAGTGAAGGATGCCTGGGACATCAACCACTAATGCTGACATCCCCTCTCTCCTAAGGCCAGTACTAGGTTCATCTAGTTTATTTGCACAGCCTTACAGAAGAGCCACCCACAGAACAATTCATAGCATTTGTATGATTGTGTCACCATGTACCGTAGTGCTCATGAAACATGTTTTTATTTAACATCAGAGTTACATGATTAAGGGGGCATTCCTGACTCAATAATTTGACATACAACTTAACTCTAAAAATAGCTGACTTAATAGAAAATGCTGAGATCCATATTTATAGACCTACTTTATGAAAGAGAAATTCTTAAGTATGCAAACGAATTCAACTTCCTTACTGAAGAAAACTGGAAATTAGTGGTTCATTTTGTTCCAAAATTAAGATCAAGATAACATCACTAATTACTCAGGTGAATAATTATATAAACAAAACAGACTTGACTTTTGTATTTTATCAACTTAAATGCCACTGTATTAAAAATTAACTCTGTGAAATCATCATGACCTGTAATAAGTATCATTAGAACTTTAGCAAAGAAATCGGAGTACATAAAAAACTACTTACTTTTCACTGTCCTCTAAAACCAGGATCCAGGGCTTAAAGAGCTGGACGATCTGTGAGTACAGGGACCTCAGCACTGAAACAGCACGGTTGTTAGAAACAAGGACCTCACTCTGCCCACTGGCTCCAGCTCACACTAAGTGTACACAAAGTCTACTGCTCCTCCCTGACACAGACACAGTATGGTTAGAGCGACAATGCAGGCTTCCCCTTTCATTTCCTATGATGAAGTGAGCTTACTGTTTCTTATAGCACAATGTCATAAGTAATTTCATAATATACATTTTTCCAAGATCTATGTTTCATTCTGAACGTTATCCTAGCCTAGGTAAATGATAGGAGTTAGAGAGAGAAATACACCTCTTTGAACCATACCCCCACCAAGGAGGAGCACAGACAAGCTACCGCAAGCATCCTATACTCGCTGTGAAATCATATAGACATGGCAAATATACGGGCTCACACCTGTACCCTTTTTCTATTCCCTCTCCTTGACACTTGAGAAGGCTCTCTGAATGTGCCTATCTGAATTTCCCCTAACGGAAGGCACAGCATTTAGCTCCCACCAACTGGAAGCACAGGTACCTTCTTTGCTGCTGGCAGTTGGGTTTTGGGCCAAGGAGGAGATTTCTAAGTCAATCAGCCTTTTCACAAGGTATCCCAAAAACGTCTCCACATCAGCCATATAAGGGCTCCATTTTGAGAACAATCCAAAGCTTTTAAAGTCCAGCTTGGATAGCCGAAGCTTATAAAAGAAGTCCGAAAGCCACTGGATGGTCTCCATGACCTAGAAGAGACAACCAGCCGCACACTGCTCACTAAACGTCCACTTTGGTGCAGGATCTTCCCCAGCTCCTTTCTTCTTTTCTGTGGCTGTAGATGAAACCTAGGGCCTCATGATAACTAGGAAAGCCCCACCACTGAGCCACGCCTTCAAGCCCTTTATAGTACAGCGCTACAACAGACTGTGAAGGGAATATAGATTTTTTTTGACAGAACTACAAAAAGACAGAAAAAATAGTAGGTTTAAAATTCTAAAGTAATGGAACCTTTATTTCAAATACATTCTCCCTTTTTCTTTATTTTTGAGGTTTGTTTGTTTGCTTGTTTTTGGTGATAGGTCAAGCTGCTTGAGTGTCTTGAATGCTGCAGCTGCGGCTCTGGCCACCACACTGAGCTTCAGGGGCCATCTTATGCGAAGCCACCACAGGTGACACTGAGGGCTCGGTGGGCCATACCATGGAGGGATAAATCAGATGTGCTTAGGTGAGAGGAAGGTTTATAAAGGGGAATGCTGGCTTCCCTTCTGTACAGACAGGAATGGACTCCATTCAGGAGCATAAGAGGAAAGTAGTCCAGGCAAAGGGGGCAGAGGAAGCAAAGGTCAAAGACAACATGGAGCGCGCGCACGCGCACGCGCACACACGCGCACGCGCACACACACACACACAAAAACAAAAAAAGCAGCTTTTAAATGTGCTCCAATTGTTTAAAAATGCACAGAAAGAAAAATGGGAAAGAATACACAAAGCTGTCTGAGACCAAAAGCTCGCACCTGCTTGTCTGACAAGAGAACGTCCGAGGCTCTATGAAGCACAGAGCTGTCCGCAGAAGCTGTCCCCTGCTGGCTGCTTGGGGCATCGCATCTCAGGGCTCTCAAAGTGGCTTTCCAGCACTCAGGACTCAGCAGCTGCTCTGCAGAGCCTAGAGAAGGGACAGAGACAACAGGTCTGTGTTTTTCCCAAACCACTTTCAACCAGAAACAAACAACATGTGTACTTTACAAATAAACAATGATGAAGATGTTAATAATTCAATCAAATCTGTAGGAATACATGGTAGAAAAAGACAAAAGAAAAGACAAAAAAAAGCAACTTAACTGGAAGTGAGTTACAGACGCCACTGGACCCCACCCTCCGACTATGATGAGAAACTGTATTAGTATGACAGTATGTGTGCATGTGAGATGTGTGAGTGTGTGTGAGTGTGTGTGTGTGATGAGTGTATGTGTGTGATGTATGAGTGTGTGTGATGTGTGAGAGAGTGTGTGATGTATAAGAAAGTGTGTGTGATGAGCATGTTGTGATGTGTTATGAGTGTGTGTGATGAGCATGTATGTGTGATGACTATGTGTGTGATGACTGTGTGTGTGATGACTGTGTGTGTGTGTGTGTGTGTGTGATAACTGTGTGTGTGGTGACTGTGTGTGTGGTGACTGTGTGAGTGTGTGTGTGTGGTGACTGTGTGTGTGATGACTGTGTGTGAGTGTGTGTGTGATGAGTGTGTGTGTGTGTGATGACTGTGTGTGTGTGAGTGTGTGAGTGTGTGTGTGATGACTGTGTATGTGATGACTGTGTGTGTGATGACTGTGTGTGTGTGTGTGTGTGTGATGACTGTGTGTGATGACTGTGTGAGTGTGTGTGTGTGATGTGTGTATGTGTGAGAGTGTGTGTGATGACTGTGTGAGTGTGTGTGTGATGACTGTGTGTGTGATGTGTGTATGTGTGAGAGTGTGTGTGTGATGAGTGAGAGAGCAGATTAACATGACATAGAACTCTATATGGAAATTAGAGGACAATCTTGGGGTGTTGGATCCCTCCTTTCACCATGGCTTCTAGAAACCTAACTGTGGCAAGAATGTCACCTGCTGAGCCAGCTCTAGCCGCACTTAACCCTTTCAGATGGCATCTACAGAGTGGGGATGGGCTAGCAGACTCACTGAGCGGTTACCACTCACACCCAAATGGAGACACTTACTTTGCACCAGCAGCCTGAGAACGTCACTGTACTGGTCAGGGAACTGGTAGAGTAGAAGGTAAGTCCAGTGCTTACAGAAAAGACTAAATGGCATCAAAATATCTTCATCTGGTTCAAGGCCCCAGGCAGTAAGTGCCAAGTGAATGGACTCCAGAAGCCTGGTACGATCAGACAGAGGAGGTTTAGTGGCGTTTAACCATTGCTTAACATCGAACTAAAAAAGAAACAGAAACAAGAAGCAGTTTTATTTACATTAGAAAATTAGATGAAGCAGAGAGGTCTGTGCAAACTTAAAAGTCAGAGGCAATCTTGCAGCTAGCTGTCTACAAACACAGAAACTAAAATGCACACACAAGTGCACGAGTAACTGATGCACACCATGATGCCACCATCTCCATCGAGTCTCTGAGCTGATGGCATGTCCTCAGCTCAACACCCTTCTTTTGAAGTATAAAATCTTACTTGGGATTGGTTAAGGACGTGGTCAGAAGCAGAACACTCACCTTGAATGTTCACAGCCCTAGGTTTGACACCTAGCATCGCAAAAATACAAAACCAAAACAAAACACCACTCACTGACTAACCATTCACTATAGGTTTACACGTCCATTCTATTTCTGAAAATGCCATAAGTTCCCTCTGAGACCTCGTCAGAGGTTCAGAGCTGTCCGTCATGTGCTAGTGTCAGAACACGCAGCCACTTTACAGAGCTTGTATAACAGCCATCTTTTCAGTGGCATTTGTTACCTACCTCAGCTTATAAAATCCAGACTGTTGGAATCCTCCAACATTCCACACCATAAAATACATTCACCTCTGCTATAGACTGGGCTCAGTCTCTTCACCCTAAAAAGCGCCAGGGACCCATTGCTTCATAAATGTCACAGAAGCATACATAATTGAAGGTGTTGACATTCCTGAGGGATTAGGCTATTGCCTTGCCCTGATAAGTCTTCTATTCGGATGAGGACATGGGAAGCTTATTTAGACCAGGTTTATTCAAATATGAATCCGACATGTAATGACTCACAGATCAAACACCATAGGAGCAAATTCAAGATACATTTAATAAGGTTATTAAACTCCTCTTTCACAAGAAGTATTTCATGAGGAATTATTTCATGAATGTACTAAGATTTTAAAGAAAGCCTGGGCCAGGCACTCAGTAGGAAGAGGCAGGTGGATCTCTGTGAGTTCGAGGCCAGCCTGGTCTACACAGTGAGTTCCAGCCAAGCCTACACAGAAAAACCCGTCTCAAAACAAAATAAAGCTTGGGATGCTGTGCTCTGAGAGTCACACTCTGGAGTACGACTGTCTGTGCACAGAGCCGGCGCCCTGCCCACATGGGAAGGCTGTAAAGTCGGGCTAGTCGGAGATCATGCCCTGTGGAAAGGGACTCTCGGAGTCATCAGTACCTTGGTGAGCAGCATGAAAATCATGTCACTGCTGTCCTCACTTAAGAACTGCACCACTTCCTCGTACAGGTGGATGAACTCGGCCGGCGCGGCATTGGGGGTGAAGAATGGGGAGAGCAGAGAGCAGAGGCGTCTGTCCTTCAAGATTGTCTGCAGCACTTTCCTGCACTCTGACATAGTGCCGCTGATAAACACCTGCGCAAAATAAAGGGGGAACTGCCTCTCAATTTCTCCTGCTGCTTCTCTGAGGCAGACAATCTTCAAGGGTACTAAATAAGGTAAAATAAGTTTTTGTAAATGAAAATATAAAATCAGAAGGTATCTAAAATCAAGCACTTTTAATCCTAGCACTAGGGATGCAGAGGCAGGAGGAGCTCTGTGAGTTTGGGGCCAGCCTAGTCAACACAGTGAGCTCCAGGATAGCCAGAGCTACAAAGTGAGACTCTGTCTCAAATAACAATAATAATAATGATAATAATAATAACTTAATTATTGTGGTCCAAAGGCTAAGATGCACTAGAATCTAAGTGATTCTCTAAGCAGTCTCAGGGTCAAGAAGGCTTTTCTAAGGATGATCACAATAAAAATAATAGGCAGGGCTCACAGGTATGACTTACTAAATTATTAACTTCAGTGAGATACAAAAAAAAATCATAAAGATTTTAAAAAAGAGAAAAATATATTTACATTGCTCTCCAAATACTAAGTTAGTAACTTAGTATTGGAAGGACTCTTCCAATCACATCAAAACCCAAAAAAATGTACAAAGGAAAATAATAAGTAGCACACACACACACACTCACACACATGCACACACACACACACACACACACATGCACACTCTCACATATATGCACACTCACACAGGCACACTCTCTCTCACACACACACAAGTGTGCATGTGTGCACACGCACACACTCTAGCAATAAACATACCAAAAGACATAATTTGAGAGAACTTTAGATACAGAGGCTCAGGAAAGAGTTCAGAAGAGTGTACGCTGCACAAGCTTCAAGACCCGAGTTTAATCCCAGGCACCAACATGAAGAGCCAGGAGCAGTGCTGTCTGCCTGGAACTGATGGGAGCTGAGGGTGGAGACGTCAAGATCACAAGCTATAGTGGTATTTTATTTGTGTTTTATAAATAAAGCTTGCCTGAAGATCAGAGGGTAAAACTAAGCCACTAGAGGTCAGGCAGTAGTGGCACACACCTTTTATGGCAGGATTTGAGAGAAGAGGCAGATGGATCTCTGTGAGTTCAAGGCCACCCTGGGCTACACGAGATCAATCCAGAAACAGATCCAAGTGATGTGGCCTACACCTTTAACCCCAGCACTAGAGAGGAATACAAGGCGGGTGAGACAAGACTTGCTCTTCTTCAGTTGATGATTTCCTAGAGGTGAGCTCTCTAGTAGCTTGGCTGCTTTGCTTTTCTGATCTTTTTGTTGAACCCCAATTTTGTCTCTGGGTTTTTATTAACAAGGCAGTCAGCCTAGCTCAAATTGAGTAAGAGTTTGTCTCAAGAAGGCAGAAAGTGATAAAGGTCTGGTCTCCATTCATACATATTCTTATACACACATAAACACACACAAACAAACACACATACACACACACACACAAACACGCATAATAGCAATACAAATTTTGAAAGGGTTGGCATTCAACTTCCCTTATCAAATTAGTCAAATTTTAAGGCTCAGTCTCCAGTTCTACAAATACTGGCCCATACGGGGACAAAACTTTAATAAGAATGGTAATTCCTAATGTTAGTTATGATGGTGTAACCATGTGCAAATCTCCCAGCAGGGCAGTGAGCAAATGCACAAAATGCTATAAAATATAAATATACAGTTACACCAAATTCCTTTGATACAGCAGTCACATTTTCAGAAAACAATACTAAAGAAAATATTGTAAGAACAATTATCTCAGCCTTCTTGTAGAAAAAAAAAAAAGACAGACTTTAGCAAAATAGTCACCTAAAAAATGTGAGCACAATACCTTACAGCATGTCTTTACCATGGAACAGACATTTGACATGAACAGGCAGGCCTGTACTTACTAGCAAGGGAAGTTAAAAGATACAGTTAAGTGTACAGGAGATAACTCAGATATCTGTCTGAAGTGTCTATGTACGTGCCTATGTAGGGATAAAAATGACAGAGCATGGTTATAGCTCAAATTATAGCCATAGTACTACTATCCCCCGGTATTTAGAGTCTTGAGAACATTTTCTTAGATTTTGGGTTCTATACTGTGTGGCTCATACAGTATTATTAACATATTAACTTTGATGAGAAGCAAAGTTCGTAGAAGAAAATAGACTATCAGCTGGTGACACAGCTCAGTGGTGGAGCTCCTGCCTAGCACAGGTAAGGCCCTGAGTTAAAACCCCAGAAAAACAACAAGTGGTTGTATCTGACTGGCATCCCCATTTATGGGTATCCAAGTGATCAATTAAATTTGGATGCAAATGTGTGGCCAGGGTTGACATTTTCAAACAAGTGGATTTCCTTTACAGCACAGCCACAGATCTGCATGACTACCTTGCTTTTGCACTGTTAAAACAAAACAGGTAAATAAATGGTGGCAGAAACAGCAACTGGGAGGCAGCAACAGTCAGGAGAGCAGCACTGAACCCAGCCGGAGGCCCTGGCTCATTTCTTCGCCCCAACACTCACAGGTGCATGCTTTAGAGAAGTTGCTTCGTCTTTCAAAGGCCACTTGCTTCTTTTTAAAAACTTTTTATAGCAATACTGGGGATTGAACTTGAGGTCTCTCATGCACGCTATGGCCCCTACTTTGATTTTTTGTTTAACTTTTTGAGACAAGGTCCTGCTAAGTTGCCCAGGTTGGCCTTCAACTCATTCTGTAGTCTAGGCAGGTCTTGAACTTGGGATCCTAAGCAACTGAGATTACAGGCTATGCCACTAGAATCCACTCTGCTGAACATTTTCAAGACAGGAATGATATCAGCTATACAGAGTCAGTGTGAGGACAAACTTTAAAAATTAATTAGAAACTATCTTGCAAATGATAAAGGAACTTCAGCCATATTATTGCTAGTGATACCAACAATCTATGCCAAAATCTGATGTCTACCTAGCCTTCCAGATGTGAGCCATTTAATCTTTTTTTGTAGAAGCAGCAGCATTCTAGACCAAAAATTCTACCAACATCATAGGAAGCCAGCAATTCTCCAAAGGCTTCTGACAGTATTTATTCAAGACCCGGGAACTCACAGTGTCTGTGCATGGCTGACAGCCGGGAATGGTTTTACCTGTCCCAAGATCTCGATGCACGAAGTGAAGAACTGCCTCGTGGGAGGATGGCGCTGGGTCTCATCGCTGACATAGTCCACAACAGTAAAGAACAGGCTGATGCCAATTTTCTGAACCCCAGGTGTAGGTTGCAACTTATAAGCATTCACTAAGGCCCTGTGGGAAAATATGAGCACAATATTTGTCCATGGTAAATAATCCATATTCTCAAATGTCTCTATTTTTCTCACTCCTCAGGCAATATTTACAAGCGACTTCAGAGGCCTATGCAATAACACTTTAAAAATACATGTGGTAAATATGTATCTGTCAATTACCCAAAAATTTACTTTTGATATACAGTAATGATTTTATATGTCCCTCTGGAAAATAAAAGTCAACTGCTATTATAAGGACCAATTAACATCCTGGCACTTATTAAAGTTTTCCACATATTGTATATAATTCATAGTTACTTGACTTTTTGAAGTCCTTACATTTTCAAACACAAGAACGTGATCTCTGTACATTTTAAAATTCAAAATATGCCTGAGGGTGAGATGGGCACCAGGCACACAAGTGGCACAAGTACATATAAGTAGGCAAAACTCTAACACACATAAAACAAATAAACCTATAATTTTTTCCCTAAGATTTTTTTCTAGTGCTCACTTTTTCTAGTATTTTCCCAGTGACAAAAACACCTGATCTAACCCTTCCCAAGCCCTCCCACGGGGTATTCAATGCCCTCCACATGCCACCCCAATTTGCTGAAGGGATCAGCAGCTTGCCATGGTGTGGAGTTAACTTGTTCAGCTGGCTTTAGGAACGGTGAGTATATGCCAGGAGCTCTCAGAGAAAACCACAAGGTCATATGCAAGCCACTGAGTACACTGGAAAGTCCTCATCCCTGTAAGGAATTGTGGTGAACTTCATTTTACAGCCTGAGCTCCCAGGTGAGTGTACACCTGAGTCCATGCCTGGAATCATCCTACAGCAGGGTCTGCAGACAGGAGGCCCTCTGTCTGTGGACTGTAAAGCACGGAATCACCCTACAGCAGGGTCTGCAGACAGGAGGCCCTCTGTCTGTGGACTGTAAAGCAGCACCACCAGCAGGCAAGTCTGTTGCTGAAGTGTGTGAGTCACAAGCATTACGAGTAACAGAGATGGCTAAGTTCCGATAAAACCGTTCATAAAAATATAGCTCCTCAGATTGGACCCCAAGTCTCTAGTGTTTTGATTTGCACACTCAATGACTGTGGGGGGGACTATGGATGATTTCTCTCAACAACGAAGCTGACCGGAAGGGGGACATCACAGGACTTACGTGATCAGGTTCTCTGCATGCACAGCAGCTTCCACAATGCTAAGTGCCGGCGGCTGAGCAGCTTCTGCTTGGAACTGCCTTATTTCTTTTTGCAGAACATGAATCTGCTGGCTTACCGCTTCATTCTTGTACACGCCTTCAAACTAAGAGAAGTTCAACGAGTCAGAAGACTTTCAGCTTGTTATTATTATTTGTTTGATTGGTTGGTTTTTTGTTATTGTTTTGTTTTGTTTTTGAGATGGTCTTACTCTTTAGCCCAGGCTGTCCTTAAACTCATGGCAAATCTCCTGCCTCAGCCTCCCAAATGCTAGGGTTAGATCCAATATATCTCGGCCTCAACAGTCTTCTTGTCCCCTAATAGTTCTAGAACAGGTGTTTATTATAAGCACAGTGGCATATGATGAAGAGAATGTTATGACAGTCAATAACACAATTTAACTCATACTTGATTAAATGTAAAATGAATGGGTAAATATGTTTTTAAAACCTACTCAAGGATTATTCTAGCACTCAAGATAGAAGCAGAAGGATAATGAGTTCAGGGTCAGCCTGTGCTACACAAGACCCTGGCTCTAAAATAAAAGCTGAGGGTGAGGGGGGCAATGGAGCTGACAGTGATGAGATACCTGCCTAGTGTGCACAGGCTCTAAATCCAATCCCCATCCCGAGGATGCAGAACTATTAAAGAACTCAGGGGTTGGTTGTTTGTTTGAATGAAGCATCACATTTAATTTAAATAGAATTTTTCTTCTTTTTGTGCACGTGTTTGTTTTTTGGTGATAAGGTCTCACACAACTCAGGCTGACCTAAAACTCACTAGTTAGCCACAG
>JAQHUG010000004.1:12104110-12122067 GCA_028555095.1 Dicrostonyx torquatus
TTCCTGATTCTCGCACCTCCACCTCTGAAGTTCCTGGACTTCAGACATGTGTCACCATGCCTGGTTTAAAGGCATTTTCTTACAAAAATACCAAAAGTTGTAGCTATACATTAACCTACTAAACTGATAAGATGATGAACTAACTTATCAGTGGTTAAAATATTTGACAACATATTCTCTTTTCTATTTCAAATCCCCATCAAAAACAGAACCAGAATCTCCCACTGCTGATGTTCTTCCTTTCTCTTCATCTTTATTTGGAGGAAGATGGGGCAGAGGCTCAGAGTCTCATACAGTTCTCCAGGATCCAATTAACTAAGGCATCCTACTGCAATTAGCTAAGAGCATGTACCAGAGGAGTGTTAGCCTCTCTAAAGGAGTAGATGCGCTGGAGGTCTGGGGAGATGAGGACCCCAGTGCACACCCTAGTCCACTCCCAGGCTGGAGAACCCTAGTACCCTGGGCTACAGTCAGAAAGTTTCCATTTCTCTATCCTGGCATCTTTTTCTTTTAATCTCTTGGTGGACAGTGAGGAAGGGGCACTGGGAAAGGAGGCTACTTTGGAGAAAAGATGATATCTCTTTAATATATTTTTGTAACTTCCCCAAAACAATATGGTGTGTGTGGGGGGTGAACCCATGTCAAACAAAAACAACTGGCCAACTGATTAGTTCCTAGTAAGTTGGTCTGACTCTTAAGAAGGATGTGAAAAATAAGAATTAATGGAACTTTTTGGAAAATCTATCAGAAGTCTTCCAAGCCTGAGGCAGTTGTTAACACTGCCTTTCTCTAGCTGACAGTGGCTCTGCCTGTGCACTTTTGGTGTTCTCTTTAGGATGTGGATAGATGCACAGGCTATCCTAGGCCTAGGATGCACCACATAGAGATGAGGTCGCTTTCTGGTTGATGTCAGTGGTTCTAATTAGAAGAATTCTGTGTCACAAGTGCTGATACCAAAATGTCTCCAGGAAATGCTCTAAATTGGGCACCCTAGCCCAACTTCAAGACCACAACTGTTAGACCAGATGGTCATTGCAGAGGCACAGCTATCTAACCACAAACAATATGCTGTGTCCTTTTTTAGTGATTACTGTTTGGCATGTGTGTATGTATATGGCATGCAGGCATGTATGTATGTTCACACGGTGCATGAGTCACACAGATGCAGTGCACATAACATGTGGAGACCAGCGTTTGATGTCAGGTGTCATCCTGTATCACACTCCATACATTGAGATGAGGTCTCGCACTTGAACCCAAAACTTTCCCCTTGGATAATCTTGCTATAGAGCTTGCCCTGGGGCTGCCTCCCAAGCACTGAGAATAGGGGCTGCCACATCTGCCTTGCATTACCACAGTGCTGGGGATCTGAACTCTGGTCCTCCTGAGTACACAGCAAATGCTTTACCTACTAAGCCATCTTCCCTGCCCCAGCTGTATTCTTTTTTTCTTGATTTCACATTTCTGTGCCCCCCACATATCATCATCTCAGTGGTGGTGAAGAGAATTTTAAGCACCCTAACTGTGAAGTGAATAGTTCCTCTGCAGATGTTCACATCTGTCACATGGCACGAATGAAAACCCCTAGACAAAAGGGAAACTGAGACCTGTGAATATCTCCTTGGTATCAGCCCTTGAGCACAGAGTTTTAAAGGCTTGTCTCTTTCAAAAGCCTCTTTATCAGAAATGACAAAGGTCAGTGTGAATGGAATTTCTGTTGGCGACTATGTGCAAGTACGACCATGTCACTGACAAACAGGGGACATGCACTTAGCTGGCTGAAAGCTGTGCATCCATCACCTGACATCCAAAAGAGGAACAGATACTCAGCACTCGGCCACTTGAGTGCTGTGCTGCAGGGGGCAGCCAATTTTTTCTATTAAATTTGAACTAAATAAGATGGGGGGGTAAAAAGGAACTCTCTCTCTCTCTTTCTCTCTCTCTCTCTCTCTCTCTCTCTCTCTCTCTCTCTCTCTCACACACACACACACACACACACGTGCGCATTATGGCAGCTGTTATGTTAAGAAGGGACAGGTGACCAGAAGGGAAAAGTCCCAGACAACTCTCAGGAGTTGTGACATAAGAGCACAGTCCAGCCAGAACAGGGAGCAGGGGGCAATGATCTGGAGGGGCCCTAATGGACAGGCCACTGTGAAGGGTGACGTGTCCTGTAAGTACAGCAGAGAATGCGGAAAGGAGCAGAAGATTTGGAAGCAGAGTTTTAAAGCCTTCACTGTTTCCCCGCTCATCTATACACCCTACCCAGAAGCAGTCTTCAGCCACCACAGCAATGACTGTGACCCACGTAAATAATGAAAATATAATTTATCAACTTATTTAGGTGAGGCCCTCATACATGCTACGCTTAAAGTCTTGCGGGGCAAAGGTCCTGCCTGTCTCACACAGGCATCTCTGAGCACACATTGTTTTTACTATCACAGTAACTTGGTTATATCAGACTCAGCAATGTGGCATGTCTTCACACTTTCCCACCCCACTGAAAGACTGCTTTTTTTTTTTACTAAGAATAGATATGGGAAGGACTGGAAGATTCCAGCTCCTAACCAAGAAGCTGGAGAAAATAGATCAAAGCAGTGTGTGGAGTCCCTCCATTTGAGTCATTTTAAGAAGACAAAGAAAAAGCTGGACAAAGCATGTCCTTTCACAAGGTTTTACAAAATGGGCGCCTTCGGTGGGTCTTTTCCACCTTTTATTTCTAGGAATGGAAAAATTGTTCACTTGAAATAAATCAATCGTGGATTTAGCACGTATGCCTTACAATACCAACTACAACAAAAAGAGCCCATTCATAAATCACCCAGTTTCCTCAGGGAACAGCGCTGAGCCATGAAAGGCTGCTGCTGGGATGGGAGACCACAGAAGAAACGTCTCACTTCTCAGAAAACACGCACAGCTTTTGAATACTCCAAATAAGACTTGCAGACAGCTGGAAATGTCCAGAAAATTTTTATTAAGTAAGAAAATGGGGTAATATGAAATCTTTATAAATGAACCATTAAAAATTATATTTGTAAAACTGAGTATAAAATGATTTTCCATGCAACTAATGTTTAGAAGCTGATCCAGAATGAAATGTTCAATTAAGATCATGGGCTCCATAATGACTCAGATTCAGAGAGAAAGTGAGGTCTTACTGCAGTGCCCGCCCCCTCGGAACACGGACGGAGCTGAAGCAGTTAAGACGACTGGGTGGCCTGGCCACACCAAATGTGAAAGCACAGGTCCTGAGTGAGGACCGGAGTGTAGCTCAGGGATAAAGCACTTGCCCACGTAGAAGTCTCTGGGTTCAATCCTCAACAACACTAAGATAAAATAAAACAACACTGAAAACTGACTTTTAATGGCTGGATAGATGCTGATCGCTAACTGGACGATGCAGCCATGATACCTGGAAAGTCTGTTAGCACACGTGATTCTATTCTGTAAAAGTTAAGTGAGATACTGCAAGGAAAGCACCTCCGAGAACTCCAGTGTACACCAGGGACGGGAAGGGCTCCGACAGGCTGGAAAAGGCAGTGGTGTCACAACACAACAGCCCCTCTGCTTGTCAGGAATGAACACGAGGGAGAAACCTGTATTCAAATGCAAGGGCCAGCTGAGGTTTGTGCCCTCAATGAGATGAAAGAGCGGCCACAAGTTACTAGGGACAAGTTCTGATGTCCATATCGTTCACGGCCAAATGTTATCCACAAAGTTCCTGCAAATAACTAAAGATTGAAAATACCGCGAAGGCGATAAACCCCCAGTTTCCTACAGACACGCCCATGACTACGAAGCACTGACGACACAAACACAACTAAGACTGCCCTGATCTCGTGTGAGCCAAACCAGCCATGAAAGGAATGACAACACAGCATCATCAACACAACCCTGACAAGTGGTAAGCCGGTGGCTTTCGCTGATGTCGTCCAGGTATCTACCATGCGCTGGAAGGTGCCCTAGACGATCTGGACAGATGACATATACATGAGGAAGGAAAACTGTTCCAGTAGAATTCTGCCTGGCGGGGAACAAAAGGACAAGTGTCCACAAGACATTAAGTACAAGCTGCCATGAAATGAAAGGATGCCAGTCTGACCAGAAAATTCAACTTACAACAGTGAGTGTGGAGGCTAAAAAGGAACATGGAGGACAGAAGCAGCAGTATCATGGGAAAAAGTGTGACCACATGCATATCAGAGAGTGGATAAAGTCTAAGTGGCTAAAAAACAGATTGCTTGAGAAGTGGTCAAGAATTGTCAGATCCTTCACCCTGTAAAATCTTCTGAAGCAGGCTATGGAGGCCTGTTAGACAGGAGAGTCACTGCAGGCTTCAAGCCTGGAGACGAGGCCGGAACTGAGACTAGAGGGATGAATGGTGAGAGAATGAACAATAGAGAGAGGGCTGTGAGCAGGAGGCTTGCGGTCACTCAGAGAGACATGAGAGCTACTGGGAGGCAGCAGTAAGAAAAACAAAGAGAAAGAAGTCACTGTAAATTGGTTCCACAGGCCACACCAATATATCTGGAAAGGAACAAGATAGGAGGTGTGATGTGTGGTACAGGGAAGAAAGACAACCAGACTAGACTTTCATCTTGGAGACCAAGTAGGAGGGACTGTAGGAAGAAGAGGTTTGGGTGGTAAAACAGAGTCAGTGTGGGACCTGGGACGTTATCTAGCGGTGGGCAGGTAGACTTTCTTGGCTAGCCTCATCAATATGCCAAACTTCACGGCTGTGGCTTCCATTTTATTCTGCCTTGCTCTTAGCTGCCAATGACTACACAAGAAAAATAATTTTATCTTCAATTCCTAAAAATATCAGCCAGCAAGTACTATAGAGAGACAATTAGGAACGGTTATAAAACTATCAAAATAAACTATCTTCGGGTTCCAGATTACAGAGCTGTGCTCTGTGCATGCTGTCGTTCCCCTGGCACATCTGCATTACTGGAGGACAACAGTGACACAGGAGACCTGTTTCCCAAAGTGAACTACAGGCAGGACACGGGTGTGCGGCCAGCAGGGAACTAGAACGTCCTTTAAGAGGACGGGAGTATTTCTAATGGAGGTACAGCCACAGACACCAACTTGCCCACATTCTTAAAACGCCTTTGCCCTTTTTCCTTTCTTATATGTGTTTTCTCCACAACCTCCCCTCGTCAATTCTCTCTTGAAACAAGTTCTTGTTGCACAGCTCAGGTTGGCCTCAAACCCTCCATGCTCCTGCCTCAGCCTTTCCAATGCTGGGATTATAGACATGTGCCACTGCACCTGGCCTCCTCTGAACGCCACTGCCTTCATCCTCCACCTTCCTTTATTCTAGTGAACTCTCTTGCCCTCTTTTATTAAAATATTAGCCACTCCCATTCTTTTGAGAAAGAAAGCACAAGGATGCTGGCGAATCTGAGCGTTATCTATCATCTTGCTGACTTCCTGCAGTGGAAAGTTACTTTGAACGTATTTTTAGAAGGGATTCCTTTTCATCTCAAAATTAACTAAACACAAAATTACAAAAGAAATTTCAATTCAAGGGTTCAGATATAAAAAACTATGATCTAATTTTCTGGAAAGAAAGAGGCGAGTCACTGTTGGCTCAGACTAATCCTGCTCTTCCTGGTGCTAGATCCACTGCCAGAGCCTGGGAGTTCACAGGCCATAGCAAGAGACCTGTTCCTCTCATCCAAGCACTCAGGAGGCAGAGGCAGACGGATCTCTGTGCATCTGAGGCCAGCCTGGTCTACAGAGTGAATTCCAGCACAGCCAGAGTTACATAGTTACATACCCTGTCTCAAAAAATAAAACAAACAAAACCCTGAGCTTAATAATAAAATATATCTCCCTTTTTTATGACCAGCTACATCCCATCTTCTTCCTCTCCTGTCTAACTCCACCCTAGGCGAATGGCTTTTCTCCAGCTTCACAACTACAGCCAATGACCAAAAGATAAATACCTCTACCTGCTTCTACAGCACTGGGAACTAAGGGAAAATCCTTCAACATTACATGCATCCAATAAGGACAAAACAAAACTCTGAAATAAACTTTAAGGGACTGGAAAATACAGAAGTCTAACAGGTTATTTTAGAAAAGGTATTTTAGATGAAGAAGTGCTCATCGAAAGCAATAGCGAATAAAATGGTCCAGTGAAATGTGTATTTGCAAAGGAAGGGGTGGGGAAGGGCAATCAAGAATGGGCAAATAAATGACTCAGTTTTTCAAAGCTAACAAAAGTATTGTTATGCAAATGTCATCAGGTGGCAGGCATGCCCATCTCTAACTGTCCCTACTCCAGCTCAGGTACTACTGTTGAGTGCATCTGAGAGGGGAAAGGTACACCCCACTATATGGAAAATGAAGATAATAAAGTAAGCTACAGAAAATGTTTAGACAGAGTCTGGTGTGAAGTAAGTGCTGCACAGACTAGCTTAGGCCCAGTTCCCTTTCTGAACTAACGGTAGCTCAGAACAAACTTCTGTCTATAGTTGGTGTAACAAAGATGACAGGCAGTTGAATTGTTTAGACAGATTACAACATATCTCATTTACCTATTGGCAAGCCTCGCTTCCCATACGTGTCCTCTGTAGCTGCCTGCTGCCCACCGCACCGGCATCAGCCCTGTGGTGACTTGCACAACCTTCCCTATGTGAACCCTGACCACTGGTCCCCGGAACACCTGAAAGTGACTGAGCTAGCGCTGGGCCTAGACAGCAGCACAGAAACCCACTCCATTATTTCTTCTAGCAGCACCCAAATACGAGCATCCAAATCTTAGGAGGAAAAGCCGAAGCGTCTGGGAACCTCCCAATGACTTCCCTCTTTTTGGAAGTCCTCACTGAGTATCTTCTTGCACGCCACACCTGTCACAGAACGTGCTCTTGAGCTACATTTGCACAAAAGTAAGTTTTCTGTTAGCTGTGGGAAGCTGAGGACAACTTACTTTGCTCCCTGTGTATCTTCATTCTCCCTAAAACTGTTTTGGGACACAGGACACATGTTCTCCTTCTTTGGATCTTTCTCATCAAAATGCCAATGTAAGGGAGTCAATTAAAATTCTCTAAATTATGAAGAAATTAACAATCTCACCTGGACTGTTACAACTGCGGCTCCTTGGCACTTCTTACCACCACTGCCTCTGCACTCCAAATGCAGGGTGGTCTGCTCTTCTCGGTTAACATACTGTTTGGGCATTGTCTCCAACAGCTCACCATCCAGGGCAACCTGCTGAGACTCCCGGAGAGATGCCGTCCTGAAAAGCAACCCAGTGTGGGAAAACAAAGTCAAGAAAGGTTATATAAACAGTGACCAAGGGTGGGGACTGGAGAGATGGCTCAGCACTCCAGAGTACTGGCTGGTCTTCCAGAGGACCTGGGTGTAACACTCAGTATCAATACCCAGCATCCACATAGCGGCTCCCAACCTCTGCAACTTCTGGTTCATACCTCATTACCATGAGGGGGAGGAACATAGCATGTCAATACTATATTAGCAGACAAATACTCATGTATGCATATAACATACAAGCGTCAAATGCCTGAGTCAAATGTATCCAAAGAAAAACTGTCAATAAGAAGTGATCCACAGGGGATTTGTAAAACAAAGCTTGTTTGTCGTTATTAAAGAGTCTTGCCCATACACATTCCTCAAGAGTGCAGGTGAGAACCGAACCTTAAACAGGTGAGGATTCTGAATGTACCATGTAAACTCCAAACAAATGGCTTCTCTACCCCTTGACCATTGACGTATGTCAATTTTCTAAAAACAGAGGGTGGAGAGCAAAGCAATAATACAAGAACGTAAACTTCATCTTGCCCCTTCTAACACCATCTTTCTAGTATCAGACAGTTTTCTGAAATCATAAGATGTCTCACCCAGATCAACTGACCTCAGAAACAACCCCACAGGAAACATGTGACTAACAGTATAAGAGTACCACATAATATGCAATTAAAAAACTGTCACAGGGACTGGAGCAATGGCTTAGTAAGAGTATGTATTGTATTTCCTTAGCACCCAAGTTCAGTTCCCAGCACCCATTCCAGGTGGCTCACAACTGCCTCTAACTGCAGCTGCAGGGGATGCAACACCTCTGGCCTTCGTGCATGCTTGTGCTCATATGCCCATTTTCACAACTGAAGCACACACAGACATGAAATTTAAATAAAAAAGGCTTGTCATAACTCAGCTGAGTAAGGCACCTGGAGCAGGGCACTAGTGCAGTATGAGGAGGCTGACAAGGGAGACAACCAAATACTAAACCATCAGCTGACAGAGCAGCAAGTCTAATGCTCAAGGCCACCCGGCCTTACCTGGCATGCTGCTGCAACAGGTTCAGGTCTGTGCACATCAGCCGGGTGGTATCCTTCTGACTCAGCAGCACAGCTGAGGGGATGAGAGGCACAGGAGGCCTCACAGGGTGCAGAACAAGAGGAGGATGGGGAGCCTCATGCTTCCGTAAGTTACTGAGAACCCTTTCTTTAGCTGAAAGAAAAGCCACAGTTACTCAGTAATGGGTACCAAGCGGTGGTGATGCACAGCAGATACAAAGTCCTGGTCTGTCACTGTGATGATGTTCTCAGAATAGTTCCTTAGGCAAAGGGAGCCTAGACTGGTAGCTAAATGTGTAGTTCTTTCAAGTTTTGAATAAGTCCAGGAGCCTAATAATAGGCTACAAGGAACTAGGTGGTCAGGAGCATGGCTGGAGAGATGGATCAGTCTACCAACTGCTGATTCTATAAACATTAGGACCTGAGTCCAACACAAAGAACCTACATAAAAAAGAAAGGACTAGGCCCAGTGGCTCACAGCTGCAATCCCAGGGATGACAAGGCAGAAAGAGTTGGAACCCTGGGACTTGCTGGTCAGCCAGGAGCCAGTGAGCTCCAGCCCAACAAGAGACTTGTCTCAAAAGACAAGGTGTATAAAGACTTACACTCAAGATTGACCTGTTTCTACACAGTGCACAAGCACTAACACATACATGCACCTATACAAACACACACTCTTTCCCACCCCCAACACATACAGACTCGAGAATCTAACTCTCATGATCTTAAAGTACTACTCTAGGCAGTCTTGCATGCCATGCTGGCTGAACTTAACGACAGCATGTGGTGACCTACTGAGCAAATGGAAGCAGCTAGCCTCTGGGTAATGGATGGAATTGGTTCAGAGGTACGTAGTTTAAATACCACTATCCTGAGAAATAGGTGAGAAGGGAATGGGCCTTACAGAATAGGATAGAATAAAAATGTGAAAAACAAGAAAGCTGAAAGTGTTAAGGAATGAAAATGGTTCACACAGCCCTGTCTAACCTACGTTGCCACAGTCAGATGGTGAGTGTGCGTTACTCACACGGCCCTGTCTAACCTACGCTGGCACAGTCAGATGGTGAGTGTGTGTTACTCATACAACAACACACAGCATCCAAACAAGCAGCAGTCCAGTGCTACAGAAGAGAAATGACGGTGCTGGGACTGCACAGCTCAGCAGGGATCGCACAGTCTCAGCCTGACTCATCAAATCAAAATGTTTCTATTCCCAATAGAAAGTTCACACGAATTCCCACTTCCCTCTCTTGACCACACTACACAAAACCACCAGCAATAGTGGGACCTGAAGAATGTGAAGACTAGGGCTGTCACCTCCCAGTCCTTTCACTGCGACAGAAAAGAAAGGGAAAGGTCAAGGGAACGTCAAGTAAGTACGGTGTCAACAAAACTTAAGGGACTGCTGTGAATTCCAATGTTGTTCTAGCTAGAAGAGTAAATTTTCCATTCTTGGTGAAAAATAAAGTTGATAGCCATGAATTACATAAAGACATTTGTATTGTGTGCACCCCAAATAGATGGAATTAGCATTCCAGAAGGTCGAGTGCAGCATTGAGCTTGTATTTTTCCACTAAAAGTGCCATTCCTTGCACAGAGTTGGTAAAATTGGAGAGCTACCATTTGATAATATTTATGACATTATAGGTTATGACGTTAAGATCAAAACTAGGGGCTCTTTCAAATCCACTATAACTTACTATCAAAAAATAAAGGATGACATACTGATATCATCATCATCATCATCATCTGTTGTTTTAGAGACAAGATCTCACTATGTAGTCCTGGCTGGCCAGCAACTCACTATGTAGACCAGGCTAGCCTCAAACTCACAGAGATCCATCTGTCTCTGCCTCCCAAATGCTGGGGTTAAGACTAAAACTTCCACACCTAGTCAAGAGAATTTTTTAACCAAAAGAGAAAAAACTAAATTCAGGGTCTATCTAGCTATAATTACCACTCTGATCAAAACTGGTACAAGTTATTTTTCTCAAAACAAATTTGAGAAATTGAGAAAAATAACCTGGTGTCAATCTTTCGTACAATTTCAAGCACATATTTAATCATTTGATAAATCATATTTGATTACATAATCATAATCTTAATTGAGAAAAACCTTCAGTTTATCTAGAAATCCAAGCATAGGGGGGTCCAACTCTAAAGACTGCTGAGAACCAAGAACTAGGGTGCTGAGTGTGAGCATGGTCTCTACATTGCCACTTCCCAGCTCGTGGCCTTCCGTCCCAGCTTCCCTCCATGCTGGGCTGCAGTGAGGACTGGGTGTGGAGAGATGAAGCTTTGCAGGCTGCGTGAGACACTACAGGTGGGCAGCGACAGAAGCACTGGCGTTTCTAGAGCTAGCCTGGTGCTCCTTGTTTAGCAAACGTCCAACACCAGGAAATAAACATCTGTATGGATGAGAGCGATTTGCCTATCTTCCTCCGCACCTTCCACAGCACTCTTTTTATGTGCACAGGCCTGCAGTCTGAGCACTCGGAGGGGCGGGGGGAGCAGAGGCAGGGGATCTCGCTGAGTTCCTCATGAGCTACATAACAGGCTCCAGGCCAGCCAGAGCTACACAGTGAGAGCATGTCTCAAAAAAAAAGAAAAGAAGAAAAAAAGAATCGAATGTATTTCCAATCCATAGTAAGGGGTTTCAGATACAAAGAGTTACAAAAGAAAAGAATCAACTTCTGAATGTTAAAATTGCATACCCAAAGTAACAACATTTGAAACTACACTTTAAAAACAGTTCTGAAGTTACAGTACATTTCAGAGCATTGCAGAAGAAGTGAACCATGAGCCCTGGTTGTCAGCTGCAGATGTGTGGCTCAGTCTGGGACAATGAGGAGTAGGCAGAGTCTGTGGGCACCTCCATGAAACAACCCTTGCCCGTCCAGCTTCCTGCAATGCGAAAGCAAGGAGGACGCAGGTGGCCACTTTGATCTGGAGGCAAATGCTGCGTAAGAACAGTGAGGCGTTAGGGGAGGGAACGGCTGTGCTGGAAAGGCTGCGTCCTTGGACTGTCCTACTGCTCTGAGCCGCCTGCCTCCAAGCTTCCTTCATGAGGGTTAACCAATCACTAGTCTTGGGTATGCCATTCAGGGCGTGGGTTCTGTCTCTCAGTGGCAGGCAAGCAAACATGGGAAGTTTCTCCCCAGCAACTTAAAACGTATCTGTTTGTTCTTTATTTTTATTGATTGTTCTCAAACCGGGACCCAATGAGAATGAACAATTCTCATCGGAGAGATAAGTATGGAAACCTTAACCCTCCAAGATTCTGACTCAGACTTTCTGTCTTTTGAAGGGGTTGACGCCACAGGACTCACCGAGCAGAGGATCAGTAAAGTCCACCTGTGCCGAGGAGCTGCAGGCCAGCGAGTGCAACTCAAGCTTGTCCTGCGTCCACTGACCAACTGTCTCCTGAAACTCATGCTGGATGCGCTCCATGTTCAAGTACTCCATCCACAGGTCCTAGAGGAGAACCAAAGCACTTGAACCTTGGAAGATGAATCATGTCCCCACATACAACTATGAATTTACCTCCGTGTGTGTCTCAGTTTCACTGAGGTGACCCACTAGGCTTCCAACACTAGCACGAGCTGCGCTGCAAATGACCACTAACAAGCTTAACAGTAGCCAGGAAACTTTCTGCTAATATACCATGATTAGAAAAAAAAAATACCTGCCAAACAGCCCCACTACATGCACATTAATTGTAAACACAGACACACTACTAGGCTACTAAATTATGTGCAAAACATATCATGAAAACAGAACATTTTAAAAGTAAGATTTTAAAATAAATACAGGAGCTAGCTTGAGCAGTTAAGAACACATACTGCTCATTCAGAGGACCTGAGCTCAGTTCCCAGCACCCATGTTAGACAGCTCACAACCACATGTAATCCAGCTCTGGGAGAAGCAAAACCTCCGGCCTCAGCAGCAGCTGCATGCATGTACACATACCTCCCACAGACACACAGAGACATGCAATAAAAGATGAATTTAAACTTAAAATAATAAAAATCTTCAAAATGTTTTTTTTTTAAATAAAGACATTGAAGCTAGGCATGTCAGCTCACGCCTGTAATCTCAGCTTGCTGCAAATTCAAGACTTCTGGTCTACATAGTGAGTGACAGCCCACCTGAGCGACAGAGCAAGACGATGCATGATAAATTAACCTGGATTAAGTGATTTAAATTAACTTTTTTAAAAAATGTACAAGAAATACAGGACACAGAAAAGTATGTTAAGCTATACCACAAAGGTAAAATCAACAAAAATTAAAATGTGAAAAACAAAGGACAGAACTGGCTGGTCTCTCCAACAGATAAACTGTAAAAGGAAACAAAGAAAAAGAAAACCTATAGATTAAATAGGCCCATCAACCACTCCCAAAATGTGGGTCCCGATTCAAAGTGCCAAAATAAATAAAAACAAAACCTTCAGAGCTAATGGCTTAGCCAGGAAGCACACTTGTGAAGGCCTAGGTCTGGGTCCCAGCACCCACATGACAGTGGATCACAACTGTCTGCATCCAGCGCCCTCTGCTGGCCTCCAGACTAACATGCAGACACAATACTCATACCCAGAAAATAAAAATAAATAAATAAATAAATAAAAACCTTGATGGCATTTATGAGACAACTGGAACTGAATAGGCTCTAAGTCTGGTTTCCTCGCTTATCTGCTTCTCTACCAGAAGTTAACTGTAGACTAAATCCGGAGAAAGTCTGATATATAAAGATTTTTAAAGATAAAGAACACCATAACTCAACATTTATATCTATCTTTATTTTTAAGACTTAATTTTATTATTTTTAATTTAATTTTATACTTAATTGTATGTGTGGGTGTGTGCATCACACATATGTGTGTATAGAAATATGAGGAGATGAATACATTCATCAAAGAATTCTATCTTTCCACACAATGAAATACAGTCATTAAAAAGGGGAAATAGCTGGGGATAGTGGCACACACCTGTAATCTCACCAACCTCGATAAGAGATAAGAGAATTGCCCAAGTTTCAGGCTAGCCTGGGCACACAAAGGAGATCTTTCGTCAAAAATTAAAAAAAATACATAAATATAAAAAGATGGAAGAGTGAGTGGGCTGTTCTTCTGAGTTCTGCATTCCACAGAACTCCAGGAGGCGCTCACATTAGAACGGCACTCTTCCAAAAACAAAAGTCAGGAACAAAATACACTAACAATGTGGTTCTGTGGCTCCTGACTTACTTTCTCTTTCTGAACTCTAAATGCCCTAAGGATTCAAGGGTCTCTAAGCTTCTCAGTCAGGCATTGCGACCACGTCTCAAATCACTAATTCCAAGCCGACTGAAAGACAGGGAATTACAGTCCCACTGAGGTCCCGTTCACAGCCCTGTCCTATTGCAGCCAGCTGCAGCAGAGGCTGCTACTGTGTAGACCCCCTCCTGTAAACAGAGTGGCTCTGCCACCGTCTGCACCATGTCTCTGTCAGGCATTCTCAGCATGGGTACAGACAGGATAAGACAGAGGCAGGTAAACAAGACACAGAACGACCCAGAGCCTGAACTTACACAAATACACTTATACAGTCGTGTGTTAGATGGTAAGCAAAGGCTGATTTCGGGAGAGAGGAGAGGCTGCTGGGAGGGACAGCTCACTGGGAAAGTCTAAAGATCTGGGTTCTATCCACAGTGTCTCAGAGAGGGAAGGAGGCTGAGGAACCAGGATAAATCTTAGAGAACCAAGAAAGTTATGACATTTTAAAAACTTTTTTTTCATGACTATTGTGCATATATCTGGGGTGTGTATGTGCCCACGAGTTCAGGAGCCCCCAGAGCTAGAGTCACATGGGGCTAGGAACTGAATCTGGGTTCTCTGCAAGAGCAGTGTGGGCTCCTAGCCACTGAGTTATTTCTCTAGCCCACATGATTACTAATTTTAAAGCACCCATGTTTCCACTATCTGTAAGACTTGGGTAAAGATTAAGAATGCAGACCACAAAGAAGAAATGAGTGAGGGACAGTGTTCGAGAACTTTTCCTGCTCCTCCAGCCTTTTATTGTCAACTGTATTTTGAGCCTTGAATATTCTTTCTCAGGGCCGTGACTAATCTAACCAGTCCACTATCATTAAGCCCACCTTCTCTACCAGGCCCGTTCCTGAATTCTCTTATCTCCCTCCAGGCTGCCACCCCAAAAGAGCTCTCTTTTGAAGGCATTTCCTCTTCTCACATTCCTTTCTTGGTAAATAGCTCCTCCAGATAGCCCAAGTGGGGGTGGGAAGACTAGCCATTCTTACAGATCCCTCCTCCAGGGCTCAGTGGGTAAGAACACTAACTGCCTTTATGGCTTCCAGCACCTACCTACATCAGGTAGGTCACAACTGCTTATAACTCCAGTTCCAGGGGATGTGATACCCTGTGACCTCGAAGGGCACCTGCACACACAGTACTCTTAAACTCACTCGGGCACAGAGATACTCATAAATAGTAAATAACTGTTTAAAGCCTCCTCCATTTACCAACCATTGCCACAGTTATCTCAAGACTTCAGAACAAAACCCGAAGTCTTTGGGAAGGCGTCCGTGGCCCTAGGTAGTTCCATCCTAGCTGGCGTCTGCAGTTCTGCTTATGCTGCTCAGCTGCTGCAGCCTCACCGCGCCGCTGTGGACAGGTTGTGGTTTGGCCTGGACTAGTCTTTCATCACTTCACAGCCATGTCTTCCCTTCAAACATCACCAAGCTCCACTAGCCTTCGGAGCTCACAAGTCACTACTTGAGGCTGGGTCTCAGTGGGCTCACAGGGCACCATGACAGTTCACTCCCAGTCTTGATCACAGATGTGATCATTGCACATTAGCTCTCCCTTGCGGGCAGGGACTTCTTCAGATTTCTCTTAGTATCTTTGGCATTAATAACCTGGCATTCAATAAATACTGGTGTAAGGAAGAGATGAATAAAGGGAGGAAAGAAAGACAAATATATCTACTGTAGATGAAATTCTATATACAGTGTTGAAATAGAGAGGCTTAAGGAGCCAAATGAAAGTCCCCCACGTCTCAGAAGCTACTAAACCATATCCGGTGCAGGGTCAGCAGCTGCCAGAGTTCAGCCCCTAGATAAAAGTATTCCCAAGAGAGGCCTTCTTTTCTACTCCCTGCCTCCTTTCAGCCTAGCTCCAGAAGCTTGAAGAAAACTGAGACTACAAGTTAGGGCTGAAAAAGAATCACAGACATTGGTGTGGCAGAAAGAAAACCTATTAGGACACACAGGAAGTAAAGTCAAGTGGCTCCAGACGGACAAATCACAACTAGACACTGACACGGAAGCCTCTCCATCACCTCCCTGTGCTGACCTATGACCTAGGTTGTAGATCACCCAAAATTCATTCCTGTGCTTCTGAGGGTAGAGATGGTGGGAAGTGTTCAACAGTCACAACTCAAATAAGCAAGAGCACAGTCAGACAAAGGCTGTGTTCCTCAGGTTACAAAAAAGTCTAGAACAAACTTCAGGTGAGGGCAGGACAGAGCGGCAAAGGGTTCATACACACTGACAAAATCCACCAGAATGACTGTGTGTGATCACCGTTCTGTATCAGTAAACAGTTTTACTACTGGGTGAATATTTACATTTAGTTCAATTTACATTTAGAAATGCATAAAAAAGGCATTGTCATGGTTTTACCTGCTGATTCTGCATCACTTTTGCCAGCCTGTGAATATCATAATGCTTTGGTAGAGAAGGAATATAAGTATCTCCTTTTTGAAAATTTTCATCTTCTAGCCATAATATATATACATTGAAGAGCCTAAAAGATAAAAACACAATTACATAAAATGTAAGAAGTTGTGCAGTCAAGTGAAGTTTCTTATATTACTAAGAACTCTAGTACCACCATCTGAGAGTAAAGAAAGGATTCCATGAAGAAGTGAGTCTAGCAGCCACTAATTCCCCTAAAAAGCTCACAGTGGGACCCTCACACACCATTAAAACAAGATCCAACGGGGCTGGAGAGATGGCTCAGAAGTTAAGAGCACTGACTGCCCTTCCAGAGGTCCTGAGTTCAATTCCCAGCAACCACATGGTGGCTCACAGCCATCTGTTATGAGATCTGATACCCTCTTCCGGCCTGCAGGCATACATGCAGGCAGAACACTGTATATATAATAAATAAATAAATCTTTAAAAAAAAACAAAAACAAGATCCAGCTTATGTAGAAGATCTGAAAGGGGCTCTGAGAGCCCTGCTATGGATGAAGGAGTGAGTGGAGGATATGCCTGGAGGAATACTTATACCACATCCTAGGATCTGAACTCAGCTTTGCTGTCCTGGTTGAGTCAGACATAGCCAGTCTTAGTGCTTGGAAAATACCAAAAGCTAGTTTCTATCCGACTGCAAGACTTGCCAGCTTAAGAGCAATGGCCACTCCTGTCTCAAGGAAACCATAAATAAACCTGTAGATCTGTGTACCTTGCTCTCATTAAAAAGGAATATTTTTTTTAAAAAAAAAAAACTAGGCTTACAAAGTATGTCTTTATTTTTAAATATATTTTAACAGTTTGTTTATGTTTTGCTTTTTCAAAGAACAGAATCATCCATCAGATAAAACCACTGGTATCCAAGGCATTGTTTGAAAAATAGCATGGAAAAGTAGTTGGCAGACACAGATGACCAAAGGGCAGCCTGGGGTAGCTCTGGTCAACAAAGCGGAAAACTACCTCTTTTATAAGCAGGATGGGTACCAAGGACGAAAGCTACAGACAAGGCTGCACATGCATAGATTTCTCTTCCAGCTCCTGACTTAGGAAGATGGATGCTTTCTACACACCCACAGAGGGAACTAATGAGAGGGAGTACCAAGGACCTAAAATGTTCCAAGAGAAAACCTCCTAGTAAAATTGGTTAAAAATAAAAGCAGAGGGGGCTGGAGAGATGGCTCAGTGGTTAAGAGCATTGCCTGCTCTTCCAAAGGTCTTGAGTTCAATTCCCAACAACCACATGGTGGCTCACAACCATCTGCAATGAGGTCTGGCGCCCTCTTCTGGCCTGCAGGCATACAGACAGAATATTGTATACATAATAAATAAATAAATATTTAAAAATAAATAAATAAAAATAAAAGCGGAGGTCCTTTAACTACTCACGATAAGGGCTGAGAGCAAATCCTGAGGGCCCCAGGGTCAAAGCAAGCCTGAGACCTGGGTTTCCTCACTCACCAAGGTGTTCTGTAATTGAGGACAATGCTGAAAAGCCATGGTTATGAGGTCTTGCTCTAAGACAACCATCCAGACTAAGTTAAATTTACAGGCAGAAACTACGCTAACTAACCCTGGCTCACTCTGAAGGTCCAAACACTTAGGGACAGACCAATCTGTGCCCAGAATGATAAGCCCCTGCCTGGATCCTATCAAGAATCTCAGAGCTAAAGAACCGTTTGTTAGTCATTTCTTTAACAGCTATTTAAAAAGTTCTGGTAGTAATATGATCAATTTGTTTGGCTTGCCTCTATTTTCACATAAGAAAGAGAAGAGTCTATCTCCATCCATCAAGCGAAATTTCTATGGTGATGATCAAGATATTCATCAATGTGATTATGGGACAAGGCTGGTTCAGGCACCCTCTCCTCTGCTGCCCAA
>JAQHUG010000004.1:12146572-12179808 GCA_028555095.1 Dicrostonyx torquatus
GATTCATTTATTTTTATTTTACATGTATGGATAGTTTTGCCTGCATGGATATTGGTGTAATACATATGGGCAGTTCCAGAGACCAGAAGAGGGTGTCAGACCCCCTGAAACCAGCCCCATAGGTTCTAGAAATCAAAGCGGTACTCTGCAAGAACATTTTCAACATTAGAACACAAATATCCAGCAGGACAATATTAGTATGTATTATACATAATCAAATCTTCACTAAAATGAAATTTTCTTATTTTGGTATCAGGGATTTATTTTATTGCTAGGGACTGAACCTAGAACCTTATACATCAAGGACACACACAGTCTATCACTGCGCTACAACGTTAAGTTTCTGAAGAATTACTGTCTACCTTCCACCTACTTCATAAAATCAAGACAACTTAAGAAAATTAGTGGAACAACTGGGCACAGACCTTAACAGATTTCAAGCCAATTAACATAACTTGTTAACCAGACTAGAATTTTACACATGCAAAGAATCATTCATCAAAATTAGGCCATTGTGCTTACTGCACAGAGTCTGGACCTAATTGACTTATATTTGAGATATGCCACCTTCTACCTAACACATCGGGACAATGAGGCAGTCTCCTCAACGCCAGAATCATGTCACGGTCTGGAAGCAGAAGGGCTGGAGCTGCGAGAGCAAACACGCACAGGGAGAGAAGCCTGCCCCGTCAAGTACCTTGGAGTTGCCTCTTGCACTCAGCCGGCTGCAGGGAGGCACAGAGGTGCTGCAGGTTCCCACTCTCAGCCTGGTGCATGAGGTAGAAGAGCTTCCAGAGCATCGGGACTGAGAGTGTGCCAAAGGGCATCTCAGACATAAACAGCCAAATGCCAAGTCTGCACATTTTAAAAGGCAACAGGAAAAATTTTATATATTAGAAAGTTTCACCACACTAAGAAAGTGGAAACAAGACTCCCGCCCTCACATTACCACAACTTTTCCAACACACACACACATGGGGGAGGGGCGGGTACCCTTCATCACAAATGCTTTGTACCAAAAGTATTTGAAATTTTTGGAATTTTTTGACATATATTTACACATATATAATAGCATGTACCACAGAGGAGACTGAAATCTAAACACGAAAGCCTGCTACACGACTCGCAACAGCCAAGATATGGAACCAGATGTCCACTAACTGCTGAATGGATAAAGAACATGTGTACATATATGCAATGCTATCTCATTCACTGGAGAAAACAGACCAGTCAGAGGGAGGAAGACAGCAGAGAGGTAAAAGGGGCAAATGTGAGCAAGATACAACGATGGATCCGGATGTCTGTGTGCACTCTGCGCACACAGCTCTCATGATAATCTTATACAGTATTCTTACTGTGCATGTATTTACTTTGGCACAGTGCATGAGGTCAAATGTGGAAACACTTATGACATAATATCAGCTCTAGAAGTTTCTAATTCTTGATCTTTCTGTGCTAGGGATACTCAATCTGCATACATCATCCACTTGTTCCATACTTACAAAAACAAAGGCAATATTATTATCACAAACTCACATGTGAGACTTCTCAGACATGTGCAGAACATTAAGAAAAAGTGCTGGGTTTTGAATCAGAGATCCTTTTTAAGGCCCCGATGAGAGAGAGGCTGTCTCAGTTAGGGCTGCTATTGCTATGATGAAACACCATGACCAAAGAAAGTTAGTAAGAAAAGGGTTTGCTTGCTTACACTTTGTGTTGGTTTGAATAGGTATGGCCCCACAGACTCATGTGTTCGAATGCTTCACCAATAGGAAATGGCACTATTAAGAAGTGTGGCCTTGTTAGAGGAAGTGTGTCACTGTGGGGGTGGACTTTGAGGTCTCATAGGCTCAAGCTATGCCCAGTGTACCACAGTTTCCTTTTGTTGCCTGTGGATCAAGATGCAGAACTCTCAGCTCCCTCTCCAGCACCATGCCTGTCTGCACACCACCATGCTTCCCATCATGACAATAACAGACTGTATCTCTAAAACTGTAAGCCAGCCCCGTTAAATGCTTTCTCAGAGTTGCCATGGTCATGCTGTCTCTTCACATTGAGACACACACTACATTCCCAGACAGGAAGCCCTTACCTCTTACCTTTTGGCTTTCAGGACATGTAGGACAGCTCTGAGAAACAGTTCATCAAATTCAATCTGCAGTTTCTCCATGGAGTAGGGCTGCAGCATTAATCCCATGCATGTGCTATGACTCACATACTGTGCCCAGTGGTCACTGACGTAGCCAAGGGTCATCCTGAGCGTGAGGAAAACAGCACAGCAGTTTTCAGTCACTCACTCGGTGTCACCTGACATTACGTGTGACAGACTAATATTAACTAAGCACCGACTATCTGCTCGGTTCTGAAAGCAATCTTCACAGGGACAGTGAAAACCAACCCCCGTTAGAGCTTAGCAGGATGCATAAGATCAACAACAGTAAATAGAAAGCTAATCCCTCGCATGGCTGTTACTGACATTTCATGTCAGGCTGCAAACACAGCTATCCTCAGCTACATGCTAGAACCTCGCCCTTCTAAGGGACCCCAGCCTTTGAGGGCATCCTATAATCTTCATAAAGCTGACTGAAATCTAAAATAAATAAATGTAAATCAATTCAGTTTGGAGAACAAAAGTGGGGAACGGGAGAGGTTTTGCATTTTTATGAACTTCTTTTTGAGGGAAGAAGTTAGAAAAAAAGAACAGTTTGTATATGTGCTATAGGGAATAATCCAGAAAACAAAAAACCTGAAGATGTAGAAAAGAGAAAGAGGCTGATTTACAGGAACGCAACACATAAACTCAAACACATTTCAAACATTTGCAAATAAAACAATAAGCCCATCTTTCATTCAAGTACATGTTCTCACAGTTCAAATACAGTGTGACTTATTTAAGTCCTTGGAAGTTTTCTAAATGTTTAAACTACAGTAAGAAATGAAAGAAGAATGCGGGAATAATGGCACTGAGGAATTACTGTCAACTCGTCATAGCTCAGTCTGTGGCAATCCCAAGGAAAAGCAGGCTGTGGACAGAAAGACAGAACAAGAGAAAGGGGAAGAAGTGAAGGCCTGTGTGGTGGTGGGAAAGAAATTGGCCCCAAAGGGAGTGGCACTATTAGGAGATATGGCCTTGCTGGAGCAGGTGTGGTCTTATTGGAGGAAGTGAGTCACTGTGGTGAGGGGGGCTTTGAGGCTTCATATATGCTCAAGTCACACCCAATGTCTCAGTTCACTTCCGGCTGCCTGCAAGACGCACAACTCTCTCAGCTCCTTCTCCAGCACTATGTCTGCCTGCAGGCCACCATGTCCCACCATGATGCTCATGGACGGAACCTCTGAACTCTAAGTCCCCAATTAAATGCCGTCCTTTCTAAAAGCTGCCGTGGCCTCGGGGCCCTCACAGCAGTAGAACACTAAGACTCCCTGCATCTTTTCTGACCCTTCTCTCCAGCAGCAGCTTTGAAAACCAGAACTCCAACAATAATTATATTTTTAAAAACAATTGAATCTGAGATAATTAATCAAGTAATTTCACTGGAAACATTTATAAAATCCCCATCTAGCTGATGGGAGAAATACCTCACTTTTATGAGAAGACCTAGCTAAGTATGAACATCCATCCCTCTGCAGGTCTGTGTCTAAACGAGGAGACAGCGGCATGATGTGTCAACAGCAACATTACCTGATCAAGTGTCCGATGCGCTTCACAAACTGCCTATAGCGGGCTCTGTTAAAGGTCTCCAAGCCCACAGCCAGGAGCTCCACTAATGAGTTAGCAAAGGCAAAAATTTTCATCATCTCTTGGGGCCTTGTTGTTTCAGGTAAATAATCACCTAGAAGTGAGACAGATAGGAAAATATAATTACTATGATGAAACATTCAGAACACAAGTACATAACCCAGTGAGAAAGCCAGGAAGGTTGGGGTTAATCCCATCTCTCTGGCTCCAATATCAAAGTGGGAATGCACAGTAAGAACAATGTATTTAACCTAGGTAACATGTACACTAGTCAGCCTTCTTCATTTAAGCATGAAGTTTAAAAAAAAAAAAGTACAAATACAAGAGAAAGACGCTTTGCATAGGTGGGCACAGGAAAACAGCCAGGAGCAGCCATCCAAGTGCAAGGCTGATGCCTCCTATATGGAGCTTGTGCCACCTTTCAGCCATGACAAGAAAAGCGATCTACCTTTTGCTTTAAAGCCAAGAAGATGCTGAAAGAGTTCATGAAAGGGAAACTGGGACAAAAGGACGACCAAGTCATCTTCATTAAGTAGAATCCAACTGGTCTCAGGGTCTTCATCCTAAAGGGAAGATACCACGTCACATCAGCTACCCAGGCTGGGGTTACAGAGACTAAACCAAGCCACAATGTGGTCCTTAGAGACACCTCCTCAATTACAGTCTCCTCACTAAACCTCTGCGTTTATAAAACTAACTTGCTTCAAGTATATCGAGTAATGCAAAATAGAATAATACCATGTATATAATGGCTAACACATTACACGGTAGGCTCCAGAAAAGTGGCCCTGCGTGTGGGCCTGACAGGCTTCATAGGTTACCCAGTGAGCTTAGCGGGGCTAGTGCTGAGAACCGAGTGATGTGGATGGACCACAGGCCCCCCCAGGCTTATCGGATCCAACCAAACTCTTAACAGTCTCAAGTACTAAGTTCTTCTGGGTCGCTTTTGCTTTTGCTTCTGTTTTTCCTTGTTCGCTAGTATTGTTGTTGGGTTTTACTTTTTTCATTAGGGAAGCAGCTTTTAATTTTTGCTGTTGTTGGTCTTTTGGCCTATGTTTTTTTGATTTGGGGTTTTATCTCTTTTTTGTTATTTTGTTTTTGCTTTTGGTGGGTGTCTTGCAATCTGCCTCATCTGACCTACATATCAAGAGCCTCCTTCCTTTCCCCATGAAGTGCTGAAATTAAAGGCATACACCATGATGCCTAACTCCCTACATTCTTGAATTCACTCCTTTTTAGTGAGTGCTAACCAAGAAGCAAGCACCACTGTAGAATCTGTCTCTGGGGTTAACTTCAGGGAATCCATCAAAAATAAAAAGATTTAAAAAAAAAAGACTATTTTAAAGAAAGACGACGTTAGGGAAAAGCAAAGAATTAACAAACAAAAACCATTGTTTCGTTACAGTCTTCCAAATAGAATTTATATTAGCTCCTGAGAAACTCAAGTTTCCCACAGTGTTCGCATGCCCACATCACTTCCCACCACCTGCCCACCTGCCTCAAGCCATCAGAAGGGATAAAGGACAGGACTGAATGTGAGCACTCATCCCTGCATGGGCCCTGGTGCAATTCATCAACACGACCCCCAGAGCAGCATGGGGGTCACTTTGGGAACTGTTCTCCAGTTTCTACTCCTCAGACAGAGGATTTTAATGAGCATCTTAGAACATAAAATCAGGGTTTGAGACAGATTACATCTGATGGCAAGGACCTTCACCTGCTGAGGCTCTGGGCTGGCCAAAACTGGGGCTCAGCCAGAAACAGGCCCAGGAACTTCTAATGAGCAGAAGAAAAATCCCTTAAATATACACCACTAAAGATGGGCAGAGGTGGCACACATCTTTAATCCCAGCACTCAGAAGACAGAGGCAGGTGGATCTCTGTGAGTTCGAGGCCAGCCTTGTCTACAAGAGCTAGTTCTAGGACAGGCTCCAAAGCTACAGAGAAGCCCTGTCTCAAAAAAAAAAAAAAACAAGAAAAAAAAAAGCAAATACACCACTAATCACTTGTAATCACTTGTGGAGGAAAGAAAAATTAACAAGAGTTATTTTAAAACTTTTTAAAAATTGTCTTGAGAAGCTAGATTTTTTTATTCATTAGATTGTCATCAAAATTATTCAGATAAGGTCATCAGTGAGATCCTAGTCCCAGGAACATGTTACTGTGCAAAATAAAGCCTTAATACACATTTCACAAAGTATCACTCTACCCCATTTTCCAGTTCCAGCTTTTGCCATCTGAACACATCTACAAAGGACATCAGGGTGGGCTACTGGCTAGGGAACTTGCTCTAGAGGTTTTACATTTAATGACCACATGACCTGAAACAAGTTACCTTCCTCTACACATCTGTTGTCCCTGTCTCAACATTACTTCCCTCATAGGGTCACTGGGACAATCGAGATTTACAAGAAAGTGCTTCGAACAATGTTTTGCATGTAAGCAGAGCTCAGAATTGATTAAAGGGAACACTGCAAACACAAGTTACCTCTTCTCCTCCTTCATCCACCAGTGTCCAATTCCCAGATGCAGGCCCTGAAGATGACGGCTTCCGCTCACTGGGCTTCATGTGACACATAAACTCTGCTCGATTTCTAAAAGACAACGGACAGGAGTCTGACAATATGGACATAGAAAGTCTGATTCAAGCACGTTTGGATCACCTAGGCTAAGGAAGAGTCAGTAATCAGCCCAGCCGTCAAATGATCAAAAAAAAGTAAGAACTAAGGCCAGAAATAACAGTGCTTAGCTTTAAATCCCAGTACTGAGAAGGCAGAGGCAGACAGATCTCTCTGAGTTCAAGGTCGGCCTGGGAACGATAACAAGTTCTGGATCTGATCTCGCACTCATACTCGGCAGCTCCATGGGATGCAGAGCCTCCATGGGCACCCACACTCACACATACTGGTTATGTGTATATCCTGACACATACAAGTGCCCATGATTAAAATGTATCTTATCAAAATAAAAAGGTATTATGCAGTTGATAGAGAGGCTGTTTGGGGCCAAAAGGCATACGTAAGGCAAACACGCCCAGTCAGACATTACCTCCCTGCTCAGGAGCGGCCTCTGCGTGCAGGCAGTAAAGGATGGAGGCCAGAAAAAGAGCAGCAGGACTTTCCCAGCAGCTGTCCCACCTGATGAGCAATGTAACCAGAACAGTTTCCTCTCGGACCACAACTTGCAGTCCTCTGTGAATAAGTACACATCCACTTCTCTCTTTAGACAGAAACCTCCTACAGACTCCAGCTTTAAAGTTCAAATACTTCCCTTTCTCCAGGTGTCCATTGGTATGTGTCACCTGCATGTTGTCAGAAACGTTAATTTTTTCTTCTGTATAAAACAGCCCTCCTTGGGGGCTGGAAAGGTAGCTCAGAGGTTAAGGGTACTGGCTGCTCTTTCTGAGGTCGTGAGTTAAATTCCCAGCAACCACATGGTGGCTCACAACCAGCTAGAACGAGATATGGTGCCATCTTCTGGTGCCTAGGCATACATGCAGACAGGACACTGTATACATAATAAATAAATCTTAAAACAAAAACAAACAAAAAAGAACAGCCTTCCTTTGTACACTGCTATGGACGCCCTCCTGGTCTCTGGGCACACACAGATCTAGAGTCAGGAGGGACACATTCCTTCTCTGCATCCTTTAATCGGCTACTAACTCACTTCCCAGGAAGAGGCGGCTAGTTCCCACATTCTATCTCCTATCACAACCCTAGTCAACAGGCCCAGAGGCAGGTTAGCTGGTAGTAACAGTGTCAGGGTCACCAACAAGCAGGCTCTGCATCCTCCCAGGATCAAACACATGCCTGCCCTGTTGCTGTGCGGCTGGTTGGGATCCTGAGGCAGGAGAGGCATAAATGTCTGCAGCCATCAATGAAGCAATGAAAAAGTACTATTCTGTCTCCAGCTCACTGTCTATCCAAAGCAATCCCCGCCCCCCACTTTTGGTGTAACCCAAGTTGACCTTGAACTGAAGATCCTCCAAACAGTCTCATAAGCTCTGGAGTGCAGTGATAACAGATGTGTCCCACCACACCTGGCCTAATCTTCCTTGCGTGCAAGTTTTGCTCCCTGTTCAAAAACCTCTCACTTGTTCACAGGCCAAGCCATATCAAGTGTAGACCCTTCAGCTTTAATTTCAAGGCCTTCTACCCTCCAGTCTCCACCCAGTTACTCACCGTGGCTACCATGACTTTCAGCTATCTGCACACCCTGGATCAGGGCCTTTGCTCACACTCTGCTCTCCAGGCCCTCAGCTAAAGACATCCAACCCACTCTTCGAAGCAGACTCATCCACTGTGCACCTGTCTGCGACTGCTCAACACTTTACTGCTATACTGACTCCTCGACAGTCCTCACGGCTCCACAGTTCAACACGTACACCAGATCCCCTCTCGTCTGCGGAGCATACCATCTCTTAGTCTGTGCCACCTTTCACAATGACACACATAATGAGAGACAAACCTGCTAAAGAGGGGGGGGGCTCAAGAAAGGTTAATAAGCAGCTAGATGTAGCACTCTGGGACAGGAGTATCAAACCCAAAGAAAATCTGCAGTGTTAAATTCTAGAATGTCAACACTTCCCTTAGGAGTTCTCTCTGGATGTGGGCAGTTAAGAAAACCAACCCTTTGATAGAGTATTCAGTTTCTTATTTCCAAGGCTCTTCCACACTTACTTGACAGGAGACATCAGCAGGGCAAGGGACTGCATAAAATGAAAGACCCCTGAAGGGTTATTCAACACTTTGATCTGAAATCAGAAAACGAAAAAAAGCATACTGTAGAAAACCAGCTCAAGCTGGTTTACACGTATCTAATAAGCAAGATGCTAGTCAGAGGACAAAGCCAAGCCTGACACCTGCTCCAAAGCACAAGGCACAGCTGGAGTCGTTACTTGCACGCTATCTCAGAGCAGAGGATGAGCGGCTGATGTCAGACACCTGCAGCAGCTGTTGGAGCACAGCACAGCTGCTTTAAACCAAGAAAAACAAAACCTCCTCCTCATCGAAGTGACTCAGGCTCCACACCACCAGAAATATTAAATAAAATATGAAGGAGTTGAGTTGAATTTGACATACATTTTGGTCCTGCTATCTGAGTGGTGGCTATGAATAATAAAAATGGCCAAAAGGGGCTTGGCATACAAGAAACTATAAACCATATGGTCACCTGAAAAGTGTATGCAAGCTGCTAACAGACCTAGGATCTCCCTGCTATGCTAGTACCAACTGTCCTGTGAGATGGATTAGAGTTGTGGCGATTACTACAGAACAGACAAACAGTCCTGGTAAGCTGTCCTACCCCAAAACCTTACCAAATTAAACACTTGTGAGCCTACCAAGCTGGATTGCAGCTGAACTTTTGCAACTCTGTGCTAATCTCTTCACCTGTGATGACCCAGAAAGTGCTGGCACTAACCCTATACACATGCACTCCCGGGTTAAACCAGGGAACCAGGGAGAGGCTCAGTGGTTAAGAGTACTCACTGCTCCCCAAGAGACAGAGGGGCGGGGATGGTTCCCTGCACCCACATCAGGAAGCTCACAACCACTTTTAAATCCAGTTCCAGATCAATGCCTTCTAGCCTCTGCAGACACCCACATGGATACTGTGCACAGAAGTCATGCAAACACATAGAGTATACAAGGAATAGAAATATAAGTCTTTCACATTTTTATTTAAATAGAACTAGATTAGGTCTTTGGGAGATGGGTTGTTTTAGACATTTCTTAAGGAAAACTAATAAAAATCCCCACCACACCCCCAGAATCAGAAGATCATCATACCTGTATGAAAGGAACAGCCCACTTACTGACGCCAGCTGGGCACCGAAGAATGTGGTTGAGGAGGAAGAAGTGATCTCCAGGACAGCCAACTCTTTGTAACACTGACACCTGAATAAGAAAAGACTCGTGTTTTCACTAATTTAATAAAATCATGCACGCAGTGAGCTGGGAGTGCATGCAACCTTTCTAGAGTGCCCAGACATAAAGTCTTCTCTGTAAAACCCCTCAGTTTTCCAAATCCTGACACCTTTCTTCTCATGTGAAGCATCACTAAGTTTATCATCAAACATGTGGGGAGTCAGCAGTCAGTCTTCACCTCCTGAGTTCAACTCTGACCTGGAAGCCAGAGCTCATTAGACACACAAAGTAACAAGACAAATAACTTGTAACCTATGTCATTATCAAAGAAAAGTCATTAACTCATTAAATGAATTAACTGGAAAAGCTATAGAATAAAAAAATATGAAACATAAAATAAGAAATTATTCTTAGATTACCCAAGCCCTTACCAGCTTCTGCAGCCAGAGAAGGATGTCCTCGTGGAACTGGGCATCCTCACTCACTCTCCTGGTGAACATGAACAGGACGCTGATGCACTCCTTCAGCTGACACACGTCAGAGGAAATGCCGCCTGTCAGTTTAGAGCCTGCAAAGAAGAGCGGCTTAGCTGAGAGCTCCTAATGGTACGGTGGACTTTTAGCTTCTCCACTTAGAGCAAAGAAACCAAAGTGTAAAACACTTAGTTCAGATAAAAACCCAAAAAGGCTGTTCATTTCCTGACTGAGGGTGCTCCTGCTGCCATGACCTCCTCCCTTGAGGAACTACGTCCTACTAACTCTGAGTCACAGCAAACACTTCTGCCCTAAGCTGTCTCTTGTCAGAAGAGCAGTAATATGAAGAGACATCACCAAGGAGTGGGGCTGCTATAACAAGCATGACGTGTGGTCCTTATGCCTCTGGAACTTCTGTGCTGGATAAACATAGAAGAGTTTAGAGCTATGGGCTGAACAAGTCCTGAGCTGATATAAGCAGAACCAGATGGGCCATTCTGCTGAGAGTTTGGAAGACCAGAGTGTTAAGAGAAATACAGACAATGAGGGCTTGGCTCATGAAGTGTTTTGGAGCTTGTCTTAGTTAGAGTTTCTATTGCTGTGAAGAGACACCATGACCACAGCAACTCTTACAAAAGAAAACATTTAACTGAGGTGGCCGCTTACAGTTCAGAGGTTCAGCTCATTATCATCATGGCGGGCAGCATGGAAGCATAAAAGCAGGTATGGTGCTGGCTACACCTTCATCAGAAGGCGACAGGAAGTGGACTGAGACACTGGGAATAGCTTGAGTATAGGAGACTCAAAGCACATACCCACAGCGACACACTTCCTCCAAAAAGACCACACCTACTCCAAAAAAAGCCTCACCTTTTAATACTGCCACTGGTTTTTTTTTGGGGGGGTGGGATAAAGGGAGCACTGTCTTTCAAACCACCACAGAGCTAAGCAAGGACTCTATTGGGAACCGGGACAGAGGTTATCCCTGTGATGTCCTGGCAAAGAATCTTGCCCATCCTACCCAAAATTACAGAGTAATTTGTTTGGAGGAGAATATCTCAAGACAGGCAGTTATCCAAGTTACAGCATGGCTAGTGCTCAGTTTTCTCACCCAGGTCTATAGGGAAAGAGAGCAACAAGGGGAGCAGAAAGACATGAACGTGTGTGGGTTCGCAAGTTCAAAGCTGCAGAGAGGGCAGTGCTGAAGAAGAGAAGCCTTGTGTTCTGCACTGGGATGGCAGGACACGCCGAGGGCAAGGCCCTAAACACTCAACACTCCAACTTGTGAAAATGCATGTGTATTTAAAAGGTCGAGCCTAAACTGAGACTGAAAGTGTTCCTTCCTTCCTGGTAAATAAGCATCAGGCAAGTATATCTGAGAGAAGTGGGCCACGTTCTATTTCAGGCTCGGGGAACTCAGTACGTGGAACAGTAAGGGGGCCATGGTGTCTTGTTTCAAGGTTCCTAAAAGCTGCAGGGTAAGGCTGGACAATATGGGGCAAAGTCAAATTCCCTGCAGAGAGGCCCTGCGAGGCCATCAACTAAGGCTGAGAACATGAAGCCATGAAGACCTCAGAATGCTGGAGATGCCAGGACCAAGGGACATCCACCACGGAGAGCAGCAGACATGGAGCCGATGTGGCCAGTCCAACACAGAGACTAGACAAGGAGGGCTACCGGGGATTTGGGGCGCTGATGATTCAAGCCCCAGATGCCCAGACATGGGCAACAGGATTTGATGCTTACCCTGTGGGCTCTGTTAGAACAAGGGCCTGCGCCCTCAGGCTAGATTCTATAGCCTGAATCAGACCGTGCCTCCCGGCAGCTCTGTCTGCAACAGAGACTTAAGAAGCCATCTGTGCTATGATTTGACAGCTTTCAATTTCTGATTCCTGGCTCCTCCACACTTTGTCATACTGTATTGAACTAAATCACACGATGTGAAACTTCCCATCAGCCTAAGTGTTACAAAACATCACATTTTTCTTTGTTCTTGGGACTGTTCTGAAGGCTTCTTGAGATTTTTTTGCATAAGAAGTGATCTGAAGATACTGCCCTGGCCTCCCACCCATCCCTGGCATTGTGGCACATTCATGCTCGCTCTCGCGCTCTCGCTCTCGCGCTCTCTCTCTCTCTCTCTCTCTCTCTCTCTCTCTCTCTCTCTCTCTCTCACACACACACACACACACACACACACACACACACACACACTCACACATGCATACACACACTCTCTTGTTTCTCCCATCTCTCTCTCTTGTTCTCTCTCTTGCTGTGGTTTGGTTTGGATTTTTATAGACAGGGTCTCACTATGTAGCCCAGGCTGTCTTAGAGCTCACTTTGTAGCCTAGGCTGGCCTAGAACTCACAGAGATCCACCTGCCTCTGCCTCTGCCTCTGCCTCTTGGGTGCTGGGATTAAAAGTGTACACCAAGCTGGGCAGTGGTGGCGCACGCCTTTAATCCCAGCACTCGGGAGGCAGAGGCAGGCGGATCTCTATGAGTTCGAGACCAGCCTGGTCTACAAGAGCTAGTTCCAGCGCAGGCTCCAAAGCCACAGAGAAACCCTGTCTCGAAAAACCAATAAATAAATAAATATGTACACCACTATGCCTGGCTATATTCTCTATTAATGAAGGTTGTATCTAGGCTTTCAAGGGATGACTCCTTTACATTAAGGCCTGACCTTGTTTAGATCTCCAGGTACTATTCTTCCTCCCTCCTCGAACCAATAATGGCCTCCAGGCCCTTTCTCCTTATGAACTGCATTCTTTCTCTCTTTTTCTTTCTTTTTTTTTTTGTTTGTGTTTTTTTTGTTTGTTTGTTTTTGTTGTTTTTCCAGACAGGGTTTTTCTTTAGAGCCTGTTCTAGAACTCACTCTGTAGACCAGGCTGACCTTGAACTCACAGACATCCTCCCGAGTATGGAATTAAAGGCATGTGCCACCAATGCCCGGCTTGAACTGCACTCTTACAAAAGGAGTTACACATCAGTAACTGCTATTCTTTTATTATATTTAAAAAGTATCAACATTTTGATTTGGGGTAACTGAACAATGCTGAGACTGTTCAAGACGATGAGGATTTTTTTAAGTTAAACTGAGTGAAAGTTGAATTGAGATGGCCCAGGCTAAAAGCAAAACACTGAGCTTTGAATGTGAAATCCTCCCTAATTTTCTTCAATACTTGGTGCCCAGCTGATGGTGATTTCTGGAAGGTTGTGGGACCTGTAGTAAGTGGAGCCTTATTAGAGGAAGTGGGTCACTGGGGTCAGGCAGGTCTTAAGGTTTTGCATCCTGAATGAGGATCCAATGTGAACAGCTGCTTATATCCCGCCAATATGATTTCCCTGCCATGAGGACAGATGTAACTATTTGGACTGTAAGCCAAAGAGACTCTTCCCCTCTCCCAAAACAATCCTCACAAAGTTCTACCAATACGTCAGACACTTGGTCTGATGACGGACTCTGTTGGCAGAGCGCTTGACTTCACATGTGTGAGAGGGCAGAGGATACGGCAGGGCAGAGCAGGGAACCATCCCGAGAAAAGAAAGAAATTAGGATTTCAACTTCAAAACATTATGGAGCGTCAGAAATTCAAGGAACAAGAACGTGAGTAAACAAAACAAGTAAATAAAATGCAAGAGAAAAGCAAGAGGATGAAAAAGTGTCCTGGGGGCTGGACAGCTGGCTCAGTGGGTAGGGTACACGTTGTTCCTGCTGAGGACCCACCCAGGTCTTGATGCCCAGCACCCACATGGCAGCTTACAACCATCCATAACTACAGATCCAAAGGAGCCAACTCCATCTCTGACCTCTGTGGCACCAGGCATGGGGTGCACAGAATATATGTAGGCAGAATGCTCAAACACATAAAATAAAATAAATCTAATAATAAAAATAATGATAAATTCTTTAAAAATAATGTAATCTCATGATTAGTTTTGGGATCAAATGCCATTGGAACACTACTTAGCAAAGGCAAAGAGAGGCAGACTTTCGCCTTCGTAAAGGAGGAGAAACGATAGCCATGGGGAAGGAGGCCTCGTACTACTCAAGAAATGTCAGTAAACTGTGGATGAGGCGGCAAGGAAAAAAATACACACCTACCTTGTGAACCCAATTAGTAGCCAGCCAGCTCACACAGCTGACTACAGTTACCCTCAGCTAAGTATAAGAGGGACACTCACTATCTACGTACCTTGGTCTTGCTGGGAAACTGCTAAAGACCTCAGAACAGCTGAGCTATTGAGCAGCGTGTAGATGTACGACTCCACCTGCAACCTCGAGAGCACAGAGGTGTAAGAGTGAAGGGCCAGTGTCTGGTGGAGGTGCTCAGATTTGGCATCAAACAGCTTCTTCAATTCTCCCAGGACATTTTCATTCATCTCTACTCTCTGGTAGTGGTGATGACCGTAAACTTTCACTTGATCTGCGCAGATACCCTAGGGGATAAAGGAGGAAATATGAAACCAGCTGTACCTGATGCAGCCAGGCAGCAGGTGGAAGACACAGGCTTCAGCACCACTTTCAAGAAGCTTATACTCACAGCGGGGGCCAACTCTACACATACAAAACAACACCAGCAAGTAACGGCCGTGAGTCAGAGACACTGCCAACCACAAATACATGACAAGTTCCGAAGAGAGTGCCCAGCAAGGTCAGCATGGAAGCAGTACATTTGTCCCTAAAACTCTCACAACTGGCATCTTACTTTCTATGCTAAAATTACCAAGGCCAATGTGCTTTCCCTCAGCTGCACAGTAGCCGAAACACCTCTAGATCTAACCCATTCTTTATGGAAAGGAATCCTTCTCCATTATATAAATTTCTCCCACCATACTCTTGAGTCAATCCTTTCATTTTCTTTTCTTGTTTTGGATTTTATTTTTTTTCTTTTTTTTTAATGTTTGAAATTCTTTTTTTTTCTTTTTTTTTTTTTGTTAAAAGAAAAATTTACATTTTTACTCCCCTTGTCCCAGGCCCTCCCGCTCCCCCACTATCCCACCGCCCTCCCCCTGCTTCCTTGAGATGGGGCAGGATACCCTGCCCTATGGAAAGCCCAAGGCCCTGTTTCATCTGCATGTACATATGAGTACCAAATGCACATCTGGCTGCCCATGGAGGTCAGAAGAGGGCAATGGATCCCCCGGAACTGGAGTTACTAGTTACAAGCTGCCTACATGCATGCTGGGAATCACAGCAGTCCTCTGCAAGGGCAGCAAGTGTTCTTATTTCTCCACCGGGCTTTCTCTCCACCCTCCTTCTCTTTCTCAGTATTTCCAAATGTGTCTCTTTCCACAGAATCTACAAAAAGATATACAAGGCTCTGCACAACGAAAGGTAGGGGCCAGCAAATCACGTGTCTCCAGTAGCTCTTCCAGCTTTCCTTCAATGCCAAACTTGTCAAAAGTGGCCTTCTCTTATGTGCCATCCCTCCCAGTCCCTTAATAAAAGGTGGCTCTGACCTCCAGCGGGTGTCACACTTAGTGGACTTTCCTACTTCCTTATCCTCTCTCAGTCAAGACACTCTCTACTCACAGCACACCTGTAGCATTAGACTAAAATCCAAAACTAATAGTCTATGGCTGGATTTTACCTTGAGACACACTTGCTGGCTTAGACTGTGTGTAGAAGCGTATATATCTGCATATATTTGTATTTAGTTAATCGCTAAAACTCTCAGAATCCTTCATGCAAAAATACACATTCCTGCCTCTCTTCCAGTGAAGATGTAGCAAGTCAACACATGACAATCATCCAAGAGTCAGCTATGGCAAGAGCTGCTGTGCCTCTAGACTCGGCAGGTGCTCCTCCGCTGACCACTATCCTACTCAGCCCTCGCCTACACACGAACGCCTGCCCCTGGGGCCATTTGATCTTGTGATTCCTGGACCGATGGAGCCAGGGCTGGGTAGATTTAACACACAGACAATCCTAGACAGCACCGGAGGAAAGGCAGCTCGACTACCAATTCCCCAAGCTGAGAGAGAAGCTTGGCACACACAGCCAAATACCTGCACAGCCATTTGTTCATCCTTAAAGCTCCACAGCCGACTTTTGGCGTTTTGGCAATCAGACATCAAAGTGAGCAGCTCGGCTTCAGCCAACAGCAACTGCTTCCTGCATCGTGAGTAGTTCAGAAGCAACTCATAAAACTCATGCCTGTCCTGATGAGCGATGCTGTCAAATTCTTCTACATACGACTCAACATTTTCCAGCCATGAACCAGGCTCCAAGAGTTTTAGCTGTTCTTTAGTAAATGGTACTAGTTCCGGGGGAGATGGGAGTTCTGGGTAGAGTCGCTCGCTGCAGAGCAAGGGCTTCACAACCACCAAAGCTGGCACTTCCGCGACTTCAGCTGGCAACTCAGGATACAGTTTCTTCACTCTGGGTGCCTGAGAAACTTCTTTGGCTTCATAAGGAGTATGTGAGCTAGCAATCTGAAGCAGCTTTGAACTAAGGGCTTCTTCATCTTCTTTCCTGGCCTGAGTTTCTCTGACTCGTGGACTTCCCGTTTCCTGCTGAGTACAGGGAAAACCAGCCTGTGCTGTGCTTTCTGAAGGCCCATGTTGCATCAGGGTGCTTTCCTCGGTCTCTGTAAAGGTCTTGGAAGGTTCAACTTTAGTTATAACCTTGTCTCCAGGGTCGACCTTCAACTTGATTTCACCATCTCCATCATGGGCTCTGATCTCTGCCCTTTCTTTCAGGTCCTCTGTGTCAAGTATTAGGGAGCCTTCATCACCTACAGTCAAGGAGGTGAGTGGTATATCAAACATTTCACTTTCGTTCCACCCACTGACATCCTTGTGGAGCTGGGAATCAGCTGACAGTTTCAGGCTGTCTCCCTTGAGTTCACAAGCTAGAGACCGGATTTCCTGCTCTCTAGAAGTCTCTGGAAGGGAAATTTCAACAGAAGTCTGAGGGGCTTCATCTTTCTTCTTTTCCTAAAAGCAAGATATGAAATATAACCACAGTTGATTATTTCAGATGAAGAATGTTTAGATTATACATAAATATCTACATTTGACATTGGGGGTTCTTCCCTCAGCTCACTAACCCAATGCCATTCTTAGGAGTGCTTTTTCCTTTCTTAATAAGCTCTCTGATTCCACGTCAGGCCCATGTCAGTTTTTTCCAGACCAACCACTGCTATTATTTTATTATATTTAATAGGTTTCAATGCTTTGATTTGGGGCAACTGAACAATGCTGAGACTGTTCAAGACTATGGGTTTTTTTTAAGTTAAACTGACTGAAAATTGAATTGAGATGGACCAGGCTAAAATCATTGCCTTTTCTCTGTCTCTCCTGGAGTTACCAGGACTGTCACCTAACCTGTCCTTTAATTTCTCTGAAACTCTAGCTTCCTCTTGAGTCCAGTTCTAAATTCTTCTATTAATAAGGAAACCTCAGTTTCTTCAGTCACATAAGGCAGCCATGAGCAGACCCTGAGGAAGCGTCTCTAAAGACTCAAGTGCTGACCCCTGGCCACAGCTGTCAGCAGTTGATAATGTACACCAAAATCAACCAGCAAGGTCCCCTGCCTTTGAGCATTTGTGACATGGGCTCACAAGCACCCAGAGCATCCACCTCCCCACTACCTTTACAATATCACCCAATATAGATGGGGTGTTCCTTTCTGCCACACCTTCTCCTTGAACTATGACCCTAACTAAACATACTCAGAAATCTTAATAAGAAATGCATTTGCAGGAATGTGCCCTCCCAAAGGTACCTCCTCCTCTTCTCCATAGGACTGTATAAGCTTCCTAATACATTCAGAAGTGAACTTTCACGCCAAGGTGGGAATGTCCTGCACTCCACTTTGATTAAAGATGGTCAGCTTCCAATAAGTTTGCCTACTTTAGACCGGAGGGAAAAGGGAACAAGGAGACATTGTGAATATAACTATCTTCACAGATAGTGAAATAAAATGTATAACACTCAAAGTGTTCTCAAGCCACTAGCATAGTAATTCATGTCTCTGGTAATTTTAAGAAAATTTCTTAGCCAGGTGGTGGTGATGCACACCTTTAATCCTAATCCTAGCACTCAGAAGGCAGAGGCTGGTGGATCTCTATGAGCTCGAAGGAAGGCCAGCCTGATCTACAGAGAGACTTCTAGGACAGGCTCCAAAGCAACATAGAGAAACCTTGTCCCAAAAAAAAAAATTTCTTGTTTCTTTTTAATTGATACATATGCATGCATGCCTGTCTGGATGTGTACCACACGCATGCAATGCCCAAGGAGGCCAGAAGGGAATACCAGATTCCTGGGACTAGTTACAAGAAACTGTGAACCCCTCAACATGGGTGCTGTGAACAAGACCCAGTTCCTCTGCAAGAGCAGCAAGAGCTCTTACCAACCGGGCCAGTTCTCCAGTCCAAAAGACATGTCTTATATATAAAAACAGCCATGCAGATTACAAAGAATCGGTATTTATTCAGTTTTTTACCCCTGCACAACTTGCATACGCATCAGGAACCCTTTTTAAATCAGGCAGGGCTAGGATACAGCTCAGTGGAATGGCACTCACTGTCAAGAAGCCTTGGGGTCTACCCCAGAACAACCAAAAGATAAAAACTAAAATAAAAACGTTTAAAAAATGTGGAGTGAGAACAGGAGAATTCTGGGAAGCAGGAAGCTCCTTCGGCACTCTTCACAGACCACTGAAGAGGCAGGATGTGTCTCTGCCCCACTGAGAAAAGGTACTGAGCCATATGGCTAACATAGATAAGAACCTTGGGTTAATATAAGTTATAAGACCTAGTAAGACACCTGAGCTAATGGGCCAATCAGTTTATAACCTAATGCAGACTTTCTGTGTGATTTTCTCTGGGACTAAACTGCTGGGGTACCAGGTGGGACAGAAACCCCAACAAGCCGGCCCTCATGTTACAGAATGGCACCCCACGTGGATAACTTCATCCACAGAAAACCTGAGAAAGCTTGGGAAAGAATAGAGTAAAGCATGTTTTCTTGGTAGCAGCAATTTCTTGGGTCTGCTCTGCTTGCTAGAGGCAAGCAAGCACTCTCATCTAAGAGAGGCTTCCTGATTCAGCATTAGCTGCAAAACCCTGCAGCTCTTTAAGAGGTCCTGCCATGAAACACTTAAATAGTCTTGATAAAAAAAAAAGCTGACCACAGGCTTTTCAGTTTTCAGCTGTAGCAGGTAAAAAGCAGCACTGTTTTAAAACGCCGGCTTTCTGGGCCGTCCTGCCAGGGCAAACTCTTGACTCTTTCAGGCAGGCGGTCTGACCAGGAAACTTTGAATGTGGTCTGTGAGCAGAATGCTGCAGCTTGCTTGCTGGCAGGGACATTGAAATGCTATAGAGTTGTGGCGATAAACATGGCTACAGCCGGTACCTCCATCATGAGGCTGGAATTGCAGAAAGCTAAGGAATGGGGTGGATCTAGCCATCAGAGCTAAGGCTTTAATCTTCTCCATATTCCTTAGCAAATTAAAGACCCACGTGGTCAGAAAAGGAGAGATATACAGTAAAGAGAGATTCAAAGACGAAGAAAACCTCTAAATGGTTTACTATGTGTTAAAAATGTATACAGGCCAAAGGTTAAAGTTCTTCAAATAAAATGAGAGAGAGAGAGAGAGAGAGAGAGAGAGAGAGAGAGAGAGAGAGAGAGAGAGACTGGGTGTGGTGGTACACACCTTTAATCCCAATGCCTGGAGGCAGAGACAGACAGATCTCTGTGATTTAATGGTGTGGCAGCACACACCTTTAATCCCAGCACTGGGGAGGCAGAGACAGGCAGATCTCTGTGAGTTCAAGGACAGCCTGGTCTACAGAGTGAGTTCCAGGACAAAGATACACAGAGAACCTGTCTCAAAAAGCCAAAAGTTAAGAGTAAAAATAAAAGAAATAGAGGTTAAAATAAAGCCACATAAAGATGGAAAATACACAGAGAATCTTGATACTGTATGCTATTATGCTCTCTTTAAATTGTTTCAATGCTGAGGAAGAAACAACAGCTGCTAAAAGACTTTTGTTTGTAAATGCTGCTGAATTAACCCAAGAAAGGTATTTTGAAAATTCCTTGACTTCAAAATTGAAGTCAAAAGATATGTTATTTTGGAGAAGAGATTTTGCTTTTGTTTCCACAGGAAATGAGAGGCTATGGATTCATTCTGAGTTAAGAAAACTCAGGTTTCATCAAGGAAGACCACCTGAGAAATCTCCGGTAGGAACAGATGGCCCAGATGTCTGAGTTCTACATCCAGAACAGATTCAAGATGCTGCCTGAGATAATCAAGCCTCACAGGATACTCCAGTCAGAACTTGATCCTAACTCTAAATTTTCTTTAGGTCCCCATAAGATTATCAGTGTCCCCAACCAGCTGGAAGTAGCCTGGAATACTATGCCCACATTCCCAACAAATGGATATTTTCCTTTGTTTAAAAAAAAAAAAAAAAAAGAGGGGGAAATGGTGGGGGACAATTCTGTATTCTGTCAATCATGTTTTGAATAAAACGCTGATTGGCCAGGCAGAAAGTATAGGCGGGTCAACCAGACAGGAAGTAGAGGTAAGAACAGGAGAATTCTGGGAAGCAGGAAGCTCCCTCGCTCCCTCGGCATTCCTGTGCAGACCACTGAAGAGGCAGGATGTGTCCCTGTCCCACTGAGAAAAGATACCAAGCCATGTGGCTAACATAGATAAGAACCATGGGTTAATGTAAGTTATAAGAGCTAGTAAGACACCTGAACTAATGGGCCAATCAGTTTATAATCTTAAAAAAAAAAAATGTGGATATGCAACAAAAATATAAGTCCTAACGAATACAGAAGACACACTTAACTAGATGCCAAAAGGCCAAAACGGAAAATGAAACAAACATCAAACTCTGCCCCCACGCTCTAACAGTCAGACCCAAACCACCTGGAGCTGGCTGAAGACTCACACAAACAATGAGATCCTACCCTAACCCATGACCACCCTCAGGAAGGGCAAGCAGGGTTAGGATGTACTGCCCAACAAGACAGTGGGCAGCTCGCCTATTGCCAAACACAGCACCCACCACTCAAGCACCCATGAGACAAGACCAGGTAAGTTCTTTCATTATTTTAAGCCTAGTAAGATTTATTTATTTTTATGTGTATGGGCACTTTGCCTGTGTATCATGTATGGACCCGGTGCTGCAGAGGGTATCTGACCCCTAGGGCTGGAGTTACACTGCTGGGAGCTGTCATGTGGGTGCTGAGAAGCAAACGCACGTCCTCTGCAAGAACAGCCAGTGTTATGAGCTGCAGAGCCGCCAGAGTCCACCTCCAACAGGGTTCTGAGGTGTCAAGTGGACGAAAAATGAAGTCCACTGGTTCTCTTTCAAATAGATGGCCCAAATAGCTCACGCAGTCTTTATTTATACAAGTCCTAGCACGTTCCAGCAGGAGCAGTTTCCATTCCCTTTCCTTTAATCGTTTTCCAAGAATCATTGACATTTTCCCACTTTAGTTTCTTTGCCTCTGCCACACTCCCTTGTTGTCATTGACTTTTACCCCGAATCTAAGCATTAATTTTATATTTCAAGCCAAATGGTTATATCTAGCCAGATATATCTTATTCATATTGTGCCCAGGCTGGCAAACATGCAGTTACAAAAATAAAAGACATTTTATGCCCTAGGACTAGTTATTAAAATATGATACTTTTATATATTTGTAGTCAGCTAAGAGTGTGATACCATACTTACAATATTATTTATGTATAAGTCAATTTCTAAATGATCCGCATATCACTTTTATTTGAACAGCAGTTGTAATCCTATTATACATTTTCTGAACGGTAATGATTAATATCTGACTCTTAACTCTTGGGACCAAGTTTTTATTCTTCCAAGCATTTTCCACTTGTACTTCTACTTCCAAAGGAACTGGGAGTTTTAGATTCCTTTATTGATATTTTGGTATTGAAAAAAATGTTTAGCCTTAATGCCCTGGCACCGGAGAGCTGTCAAACCTTTCATATCTTTTATCGTTTTTTATTTGTTCCTTATAATAAGTTCTTATAAGTTTTTAATATCATCTTTTAGGAAACTGTGTTCCAAGTTCTTAAGTTCTTGGAATATAGTTATCTCTTTTTTTAGAACAGTTAAGTAAGCCAGATTCATTAACCACAGTGAGTTCCTCCAGCTTACTCAGGATGAATGGAAAGGCAGCCAGTGGCAGCGGAAGAAACCGATTTCTGTGATAAACGGCAAAGATAACTTGATTTCCTTGAAGAAACTTTATTAAAATTATCAGTTTTTATTCCCAGTCAACTCAGCACTCACACCTGGCAAAGCAACACTAAGGATTACCACAGGAATAAGCTTAGCCAGAGTTAGAAAGGCCTGCAGCTCAAGAGCTCCCCAGGGTCAGCACAGGGGTCTCCCGCATCGTCTCCAGGGGTCCCTGCCAGGTGGGCGGATTCTCCAAGGGCCTTCCCATGAGGAGCTCCATTTGCAAGACATTTGTGCACTGTTCCACCAGGAGCCACCTCCCCAGGTAGACTCTTAAATACTACTAAAGCATCCTGTGCCCTCTGATGGAAACAACTGTCTCCTTCTGGGAATTTGCCTGTGTTTCTGTTCACAAGTTATATTCTTCCTTAAAACTTTTACATCATTTCTAATCTTAGAAATACTTTTGCTTTCTCCTCAACCTTGGGCTTGTCACAGTAAAATCCCCTGAAGTGTTGCACGTGGTAAGGCAGAAGGGAAAAGCTAAGTTAGATGCACAACAAGCTGTCACCAACAGTTATCTCCTGGAGACGGAACTCCTGGATATCCACTTCTGTATGCACATGCACAGTAATACAGACATCTCCTTCAAGCAACGTGAAAAAAATCCTGCAGTTAGGTTTGTTCTGAAACACACGGGGGACGTTTCTACTCCAGATTATGAGTCCCACTGAGTCCTGCAGATTTTCGTATATCCCAAATGCCTAGGAGTCATTTTGCAGGAAACAAGTGGGCATTATGTATTCAATAATGACTGGATCTCAGGAGGCACAAAAGAGGCCAAATAATAGTATATAGCATTGCCCAACTTTATTCTAATCACAATACATGCCTAGAAGAAGCAAAGGAATTAATTACATAGGCAATAGAGCAGGAGAAGCAGGACCACAGGGATGCACAGGAAAGGTTGAGCAGAAAACAACCCATCCATCAACTACTAGATGCTCTTATTGGTTGTTGAAATTTAGAACTCAATACAATTGGTTGAGACAAGGTTTTGTTACATAATGCCAAGCTAACATAGAATTTGTTATGTAGCCCAGATGGCCCGGAACTCACAAACCTCCTTCAGTCTGCTGAGTGCTGGGATTACAGACATCATCACCACTCTGCCTTACTATAAAATCTATTAAGTCTTCAGAGTAAATCCAAATCTAAGATTCTGTTTTTCTTACCCTAAGTTTGCTAAGACAAATAAAGTCCAGATGCTCGGGTTGGGGGAATGTTTTTACAAAGACTCATACTAACAGAATAAAAACACCATTAGGGCTACATCTAAAGTATCCAGTAGTAAACACCAGATCCCTAACCACAGCCTGTCATCCTGAAGTCACCTACCAGATTCCTGAGCACTGAGGAATGTGTCTGACAAATCCAGAAGCCACAGCTCTCCACTGCACACAACAGCACGTGACACCGCATTCCCTGAACTGAGCCGTGGAATCTGCTCATCACTGAGAGGTTTCAATGATGTAGCAGTTTATAACTATGTCCAAACAATAGCCAGCATTAACAACCGCAGCTACTTACCCTAGAGCAAATTGGTTTCTTAGACTGGCGAGCATGAGGGTCATGGACATTTTCTATTTGTTTTCTGATGCTAGTTCTGAAGAAAAATTAAATTCTTCAGTGGCAAAGCTTGGACATGTGCTTCAAGGCTGGTTCTTATTTTTTTTTTAAAACTCAGTCAACTTTATCAGGTGACTACAGGAATTATGAAAGGCACTGGGAACAAGAGAGATCCCTTGCTCTGTGAGTTCACTGTCTGACAGAGTAGACAGTGGCTGACAAACTTGCTACAGATGAGAAGAGGAACATAAAATGGCTCACAGTGTTACTAACAGAGGGAGAATCACGAGGATGATAAGGGAGCGCTCCCAGTAAGCACGGTTTAAACTGAGACAAGCAGTAGCCGGGCGGAGAGCCTGGAAGGGTGAGGCCGAAGCTGTAAAGCAGAAAACTAAGCAGGGTGAGACGGGTGTGACAGAAGCTCACAGGGAAGCTGGGGCTGGGGTCCTTGAATCAGTGCTTCTGGTCCTGTCCTCTGTGAAAGGAGGAAGCTGTACAACTTTGGGGGCGGGAGGGTGGTGGAGCTTTGCAACTTTTTTTTTTTTTTTTTTTTGGCTTTGTTCTGTTTTGAGGCAGGGTCTCACCATGTATCCCTGGCTGTCCTGGAACTATGTAGGCCAGGCAGGAATCGATCTCACAGAGATCAGCCTACCTCTGCTTCCCATGCCCATGGGTGTGCACCACCATGCCCAGCTTTTGGAAGGCTTTTTTAAAAAACAGCAATCTAACAACAGGCGTGGTGGTTTACACCTTTGATACCAGTACTCAAACAAAAGCAGCTGATCTCTGTGAAGCCAGCCTGGTCTATGTATTCAATACATGCGCATATGTATGTGTATTTATATGCATGTATCAACCTAGCTTCAGTTCAGAGAACTGCAGTAAGAAAGAATAGGAAAGTGAGGGCAGTTCAGTAAAAAACCCTCCTTGCAAGAGTTGCAACAGTCATGATGAAGAGCACTGGACAGAACCAGACCATGCAAGAAATTCAACTCTCAGTGACCGATAAGATTTGGAGGACGGGACAAAGTGTGAGTGAGATTGCTCATTGAAGCAAATGTCTTGGAAGTGAGCTTTAACATAAAGCGTCATCAGTTGAGAAAGAGTATTGGATGTGTATATAGGAAAACTGCCTGGAATATGTTGATTAAATGGACAAATCATTTCTCATAAGACTTAAAAGCTTAACATTTTCATTTTTAACTTAGAAATTATATGAAACAATAATTTATTGACTTTTTTAGGTGTCTGTAATATGCTATCTTTGGACAGACAGATGCATATGTAAAATAATGATGATTAAGTTGCTGGACGGAAAGCCATTATTTCTGGCTTTCCCCTGAGCTAAACCATGCTAACTGCATTATTTAGCATAATCATTTAACCTGTCTAGGTTGTAGTTTTATCACTACAACTTATCTGAGGGGAAAACAAATTGTTAGTACTTAATATTCTGTTCTCTACAGATAACTCATGTTATAAACTACCAATTCCAGGCTCAAGGGGTTTAAGCATGGCTGGTTAACTGTCTGTCTGCAATAGTTCTTTATCAAGCCAACATACTGCAAAATTACTTTTCTTAAAAAGTTTCTTAGCTAGCCATGGTGGCACATGCCTTTAATCCCAGCATTTGGGAAGCAGAGGAAGGCAGATCTCTGGGAGTTCAAGGCCAGCCTGGTCTACGGAGTGAGTTCCAGGACAGTCAAAGATACACAGACAAACCCTGTCTCGAAAAACCAAATATCTATGTTTCTGACAGTGGGAAGGTGGCACACTACATAAAGTGTTAGCCACAGAAACATAAGGACTGCGTTCCAACCCCAGAAGAACACGCAGATCCTAGGTCATGGCCCCCAAAAACCTAAGCTAAACAGCAATCCCCAGGTCCCAGCCAGAGGATTTGTCTCAAAAAGTAAGTGAACCAGCTCCTCCTGAAGAACAATACCCAAGACTGACCTCTGAGCCACCAACATTCACCGGAATAATGTCCAACAAAATCTGCACTCAAGCCCCCTAACACACAGAGGTTTCTATTTTTTAAGTGCTCATAATACCCAAAGTAAAATAATAATAATAATTATTATTATTATAATAAATGAAAGATGTGTTGAAAAGTAGTATTTCTAGACTGAGATAGGAGGCTCAAGTTCAAGTAAAGCCTAGGTTACACAGTGAGGTCAGCTTGGGATATGTGTGTGTGTGTGTGTGTGTGTGTGTGTGTGTGTGTCGTGTGTGTGTGTGTCGTGTGTGTGTGTGTCGTGTGTGTGTGTGTGTGTCTGTATAAAATTGTCTCTAAGAAAAAAGGAAGCCGGGCGGTGGTGGCGCACGCCTTTAATCCCAGCACTCAAGAAGCAGAGGCAGGCGGATCTTTGTGAGTTCAAGGCCAGCCTGGTCTACAAGAGCTAGTTCCAGGACAGGCTCCAAAGCTACAGAGAAACACTGTCTCCAAAAACCAAAAAAAGAAAAAAAGAAAAAAGGAAAAGAAGTATCTGACTCTGATGTGTCTAATTCTATACTACCTTACAGAAAGGGATCCACGCAGTTCTTTTACACTCTATTAAAGTTCCCATAAATCACTGTTAAATCTTGTTCACAGACACACACACACACAAAATTATACTTTGGACTTAGCAACAGCACCAATTCTGGGGTTTGGATTAAGGCAAAGTTATTTAGATCCAATGGTCAGATGTGATGGCATGTCTTTATTCCCACCAATCCAAAGGCAGAGGCGGGTTAAAAACCCTATTTAAATATATAGATATAAATATATATATAGATAGGTCTGACCGCCACGCTGGGGTAAACTTTAATTTGTTCACTGCAACAAGTAAATAGGAGCAAAATGAAACTTTCAAAACGTACCTAACAACAAGTCAACTTAAAACCACACTTATGGCCAGCAACACTCCAGAAAACATAGAAAATTCAAACCCATCCCTACTGTGCGGTCTTTGTCCTGTGTTGATTTCGGGATATTCATGTCACACTGTAAACAGCCAGGTTCATAGGAAATAACACTGTCGCCCTGAAATTTGAAAAGGAAGGACTGACACATCCCTGAAATCCACAAACCATATCTCCCAAGCGGAGGACGGACCTTCTCCGTGCATTTCCAGAGGCTGAAAACATTCCCATATTACAAAGGATACGACAGGAAGTCAGGGATGGGGCTAAGGAGGAAAAGGCTTTGATGTGGGAAGCCAAGAAGGCGAGCAGAAGATAAAAGCCGAGTGAGGTCAGGACTAGGAGGCGGCCAAGTGGCCCTGACAGCCGCCCGACCTCACGGGATCATACGGCTCCGCACGGCGAGCCGAGGGCTAGCGTGAGAGCGAAAGCATCCTCACCTTGCTTTTGGTGCGGCTGGCCTTGGCCTTGGCCCGGCGGGGCTTCACGGCCTCTGCCATACACTCTGCCTCCGCGGTGTCGCCGTCTGTTGCTGTCAAACTCCTGCAATTCACGCAAGCCGCGCAGTTCCGGCCTCCTGCCTGTCATGTGACTGCTCCTCCGCCACTAGGGGAAAGGAGGCCGTCACGGGACGCCATACGGGTTGCAACTTGGAACAAACTAGCCAAGGACTACTTGCGCGAGGATAGCCCCGCCCATCCCCGCTCTGGCCCCGCCCCGGCCCGGCCCTCGCTCCACCTCCGGTCCTGCCCTCTGTGTCATGGCCCAAGCGGCCGACAACAGGGTCGCAGTCGGAGTAGCCCTCTGCCTCCCCAGCTCCGCAGAGGGGTCTTCAGCCTGGACCTTGCAGTAGTCTAGAAGAGGCCTTTGCAATCTGACTTTGATCCCTAGATAACCAATTCCAGCCTAAATCTACTTTACGTTTCCGGAAAGAAACCGGATGTCCATTCAAAGTGCACTCCAGTCGGCTGCTTTATAGAAGGAGATGATGGTACTTCCATCTCGAGTGTCATGAGTTTATGTGGAAGGCACTTGATAACAGCAGCCATCTCTATATTACCGTTACTATACAAGCTTGCTTGAAGTACTATAAAATACACAAGTACTTTGTTCTTGTGTTTATCGGTAGGGTCTGTCAACCCTCCGGAAGGGTCAGCTCCTCAGAGCAGATTGATTCTTCCTCTGATGGATCCCAAGGACCTCCGAAACAATAGTAGAAAGTATCTGATGAATGGAATGGAAGGATATGAGCTGTTTTGTTGGGATCATGAAAGGGTTCAAAGGAAAGCCCCCGGTGGAGGCCTGGGAGGACTTTCCTGAAGCTGGTCTAAGCGATCCTATGCTGGGAGCTCTGTCGCCCTCCGGTGGTCATTCCCCCGTAATGACAACTTCTACCCAGGATTTTGGAGTTTTTCATTGTTGCTGTCAATTCCTCCCTGCACAGCGCCCTGTAGGAGGCCTTATTCTGTCCTTCCTGATTACTAAATACGTGTTGTGAAACTGGTGTGGGCTCCGACTAATTTAAACTAAAATTACTTCAGCGTCTTGAATCACTCAACACGTAAACTGAAAAGTGTCCCGCTTACATATTGATTTTACTGGACTCTGCACAGATGTGATCTCTTCCATTAAAAGACTTGTGTTTCCACAGGAAGATAAACACACAAAAGTGTCCTTCTTCTGTTACTCTCCCTTTCACAATCTCCTCCACTAAAAGCGAGGAAGTCAGGTCATTTAATGAGTTATCCTCAAAGCATCAAACATGCTCAGACTAAACCAGTCAACACCTTGATTCCTGACTTCAATCCTAGAACGGTGACAGGGATCTCTCTTGTTTAAGTCACCCGATTTATAGCACTTCGGCATCCCAGCTCTCTGATACAAACTCCCAGCACTGCATCCGTTGGTCTTACTAACGCATGCCCATACTCTGTGCTGCTTTCCAATTTCTGTAGGGAAATTAAAGCGCCGTCTCCCACCACAACGGCAATTCACTTAATAGCACATTTCCAAGGATGTGTGTGTGTGCGTGTGTGTGTGTGTGTGTTTGTGTGTGTACAGGGGCACATCTATATGCACAAAGTTTAGAAGGCAGCTTTCAGGAGTCAATTCTTTCCTTCTACCATGGGTTCCGAGGGTCAAACTCAAGTCCTGAGGCCGGCTTGGCAAGCACCCTTACAGTGTGAAGCATCTCCCCAGCCCTTTACAGCACATTCTTTCTCCATCCCCTTCTCATCCCTACCTCACTTCCTGTGAGGCTGCAGTTTCATTACTCACTTCCTAAACACACTATGTGATCCCAAATCCTTCTCTCAGGATCTCCTTCTAGGGGACTTTAAGCTAAGACAGCCAACACCAGAAACAGTCCTTGAAAGTGTTGGGACAGGATGTTACTGTTCTCCCACCCAGCCAGCCAGAAGACAATGTTCTCACAGGAGAACAATGACTTCCTCTGAGTTGCAGCCTGACCATCACTGAGGCCTCTCCAGTTACCATCAGGGAGGAATTCAGGTAAAAGCTTATGCGACTTCATTAGCATTTAAAAACATGGGATAAGCATAATTCTAAGGACCGCAGTATAAGCTGGCCGTTACCAGCTGCTGTCCAAACGCTGATGGAAATCACAAGCTCGGGACACTCAGAGAATGATAGAGGAGCCAGAAAAAATGCGTGGGCAGCCTAGAAAGAGATGAACAGAAAACAAAGAAGAAATGCATTTTGTAAGAGCATAAAGTAGATATGAATATGAAAAGAAATCATGTCACTTCTACACTCAGATCCCATGAGTCCTACATCAGGCAGGCCCATCAGCTCTCCATGATGCAATGGAAATGGTGCATTCTACCTGTGCATGGTTACTTATCTCTAAACTCAGCATTCAGGAGGCAGAGCCAGAAAGATCTTGTATTCAAGGTCAGTCTCAAATACACAGCAAGAACCTGTTTCCCAAAAGGGGGATTAGGCAAAGACTGGAGGAAAAAAATGGTGCGTTCTTATTCTGTCATAAGCAAATCAAGAAGACTCAGGTACATTAACCGGTAAGGCAGACACATCGATTACCGTCCTCTCTTGAACCTAAGCCTCTCTGCCTCACACTTGAAGCCTCATAAGTGATTCCTTCAACCCAGCAGACAGAAGAGGGGGAAAATTCAGGCATGGTTAGGACCAGCTCTGCTCTGTGTTCATTGTTTATGTGGGCGTGGCCTGCAGCCACACTGCAAACCTGAAACAAAGATGGCAAGATGTACTCCCAGTAGGTACTGTGTCAACGGGGCCAGCCGGTCACCAATGCGCCGTGAGGGGAGATGCAACCCAAGGTGGATGATGCCTGGACTGGTGGACTGGACAGGGAGGACAGTTTGAAGACTGAAGGGGAGAGGGGGGAGTGGGCGGGATTATGCAAATAACAACAAAATGTGTTTCTTATGAGTGCCTATAAGGGAATTGCCACCACTGCTGTGGGGTGGATGCAGACCAGCCTGGTGACGATAGCTTCTCCAGTGGACTGCGCTGGATGAGGACTCTGTCCTTGGCCACCCCAGTGCTTCTTTGGTAGGCCCATGAATAGAAAGGTCATAGAGAAGTGAGACTGTACAAAGACCCTCCACTGACCCCATGTGACCTAGTGACCACTGCGGATTATCTGTGTTGAGACTGAACTCTAAACCTATTACCGTCCCACCAAAACACCAACCAGTGAATTAAAAACATCAAATCTCTCCCACTCTGGAGGCGCTAATGGCTTCTCCCAGCCAGGACAAACGCCAAGAATGGGTTTGCCATTTAGCCTATAGTGTCTGGGCAGTTTATAGATTTCGTGATATGCCATATGAAACCCCACTTAACGTTACTTTAGACTAGTATTTCTCAAATTATTTTTCCATTGTCATTCCCCTAAGAACTCTTTTAGACACTTCCCTAATAGCCATTCTCGTAATTTTTTTTAAGGATTTTTTTTATTTATTTATTATGTATACAATATTCTGTCTGTGTGTATGCCTGCAGGCCAGAAGAGGGCACCAGGCCTCATTACAGATGGCTGTGAGCCACCATGTGGTTGCTGGGTATTGAACTCAGGACCTTTGGAAGAGCAGTCAATGCTCTTAACCACTGAGCCATCTCTCAGCCCCCCATTCTCGTAATTTTAACAGGAAGGGCACGCTATGTCTTTGGTTAGACGCTATGGATGTGCTTTAGATCTATGAGAGAAGAGGGGAGACGTTAGGGACTGCAGAGATGGCTCAGTGGGCAAAATACAGTGGTCAAGTATGAGGACCAGGCTTCTGATCCCTAAAGCCCACAAAAAGGTCAGATGTGATGAGGAACTGTTGTGGGCTGCAGACCCCTGGCCCCTTGACTTTCTCTGCCTGTCTCAGACACTTTTCCTGCTGGCGAGAACTGAGCAAAACACCTGTGCCTGCAGCTGCTCTGAGCACGAGACCTTGATGGCAGGAGAATGGGTTCTGATGAGGCCTGCAGCTGAAAGATACCAACAGCTGGGGCATGGTTATCAGTTAAGGATCCTTATATAAGCTTCCCTGGTGCACAATAAACTTGGCATTCTTGTATCAAGGATGATCCGTGTCCCCATGTCTCTGTTTGTCTGTGTGCCTGTGTTTTTATGTCTCCAGCTTAGATCCTGGCTCACATATTGTCCTGTACTGCAGACACTACAAGAAACGACTGTAACCCTGGGGCTTCTGCATTGTGAGAAATGAGGACATGAAAGTCCCCAAAAGCTCAAAAGCCAGCTAGCCTGACATATACAGTAGCAAGGAACAGAAGACCCGTGTCAAACAAGGTGGAAGGCAAAGAATAGCCCAAGTAGATCTTCTCACCCCCACCCATACACACACAGGGGCAGGAGCTGAACTCACTCATACATACAGAGAGAGAGACAGAGAGACAGAGAGATAGTCAAAGAAGCATATAAATCTCAGAAGAGATGTAGGTTTAGCACAAGAATCCATGCTAAATCCCAAATCAACAGGAACTTTTATTTTCCTTCATGTCAAGCAGACAAAAAAAAAACCAATAAAATTAAAATATTATTTTACATTCATAAAACATGTTTACATCAATTATGCTGATTGACAGAAAGCATAAATCACTGAGGACTTGCCAACAATAAATAATACACTTAAAAACAGAAAGTTCTTCTATGTGCAATAGACAATTTCCTGAGACTGTCCAGTTTGGGGAAGTCAATGGACCTTTGCAAACCTGAGTTTCTCAAAAGGATGCCCAAGTGGTGCAAATTTCCTGTCCTGACAAGGAGCGGCCACAGCAGGGAGCATTTTATATTGAAGAAGGGGAAATAATGGATCTTTTTCGGGGGGGGGAGGTTGAGATGGTTCTCACTGTGTACGCAGGCCAATCTCAAACTCACAATCTTCCTGTCCCAGCCTCCAGCATGCTGTGATCACAGGCAGGCACCTCCATGTCTGGCTTTCAATCTTATTTTAATCAATGTGACAAAGTCCTGGGAAAGCGACTGTGCAGATGCAAGGAACACGTTTGCTCTTTGCAGTGACACAGACACTGACAACATGCCCAATAAAACACAGTGCTAACACACGTTGTCATAACCAGTGTGTCACTTTCCCAGGTGTGAATACCACAGTGTTTGACCTCCCTGCCGTGTGGGACAAAAGGAAGTGACAAATAAAGTATGCCTCTTTAAATGTTCCAGAGCACAGCAAGGGATGCATAGGGGGGCGTGCATGTCCATCACACAGCATATGTGTGCTACAGCACATGTATGGAGGCTAAAGTGCATGCATGGCAATCACAGCTATTTATGTGCCACAACACACGTGTGGAAGCCAGAGGCCAACAATGGAGTGAGATGTCACCTCCCACCTCTGTGTGAGTTCCAGTGACGGCACTTAGGTCCTCAGGCTTGCACAAGCACTGTGACTCCCTGATCCAACTCGCCTGCACTGCTTTAACCCGAGCACAAGGATAGCAGCCTCACCCAGGGCTAGAAGAATTGTACCATAGAACAAACTCACACCCTAGGTCTGGTTCTGTCTCAGTGGCTGTCAGAATTGTAAGGAACCTGATCTCACCCTGCTGGTTTCCCCATCTGTAAAATGAGCAAGTCCAATCGGACGCGTCTAAGGCTTCCTTCCAGCCAAAGATAAGGTGATTTTAAATATTGCACCGAGAGAGGGTTTCGCTGTTTCCATGCCCCTACTTCCCACAACCTAAAGAGTATCTTTCCGTCGCTCACGCCATCTTCCGCCGCTCATGCCATCTTCCACAGCTCACACCATCGTCCACAGCTCACGCCATCTTCTGCAGACCTGCCTTCTCAAGCCAACACTCAGAATCCAGAGTGACCTTGCTTCCCAGATAGAAAACAACACTCATAACCTTAGCAACTAAACAAGAAATAATAATTCTTCCTTCTGGGCAGTATGTAAACTTTCTGAGAGGAAAAAG
>JAQHUG010000004.1:12193263-12204797 GCA_028555095.1 Dicrostonyx torquatus
ACAGGCATCAGTACTCTAGAGTCCCCAGCCACGGCCGTGCGCACCAGTGCTGTCTCTTCCACTTCAGAATAGTCGTGGTTCTTTATTAAAGACTTTGGTTCCACATAGTTTAAAGTAGCCAATGGCCTATCTTATGCCACCATTACTACCAGGATTATGGGATCATTTCACAAACCCTCATCATTGTCGTATCAAGGAAATTAGTTTGTTTCAGATTTAGAAACAAAGCCTTAGCTTGTTTAAACAATACAAACAAAGTTATGAATGAAACAATTAGCAAATAAATCAACATGACAGATATATTTGACTAAGAATGAAGATGTTCTATTCTTGACTGGAGATCTGGTTCAGACATCAAAGACTTAGCTCACAACCAAAAATACAACTCTGTTTCTTGGTTTGATCAAATGCTATAACCAGAGTGAAGAGGTTCAAATCCAGCCTCACCGTTATCTATGTATTTTTTTACTTTGTTTTTAATAAATTACTTTACATCTCTGTGCCTTTGTTTTACCATTTATAAAGCAAGGATTTTTATATATTTAGTTATATACTATATCATTACATAGCATACAAAATTTTTATTTTTATACAGAAAGAGTATGTTCCTGGTTTTTATAACTATAGAAATGCATGACAACCATGCAAAAAGACCCATGTAACAATTCCTTTCATACAATACCTTGGAGAGATTTCTCTCTATCAAGCACAATCACTATACCGCCACACTGCTTTGTGGTACTGAGAACGGAACTCATGGCTCTGTACTCTACCACTGGCTCCATCTAAGCCCTTGGTTTTCTTTCTTTCTTTCTTTTTTTTTTTTGCTTTTTTGTTTTTTGTTTTTCGAGACAGGGTTTCTCTGTAACTTGGAGCCTGTCCTGGAACTAGCTCTTGTAGACCAGGCTGGTCTCGAACTAACAGAGATCTGCCTGCCTCTGCCCCCCGAGTGCTGGGATTAAAGACGTGCACCACCACCGCCTGGCCCCTTGGTTTTCTCAAACAGGGTCCTGCCATGTACTTCAGGCTGGCTTTTGACTTGCTATGTAACTCAGACTGGCCTCAAACTCCTGATGAAGCACAATACATTTTAGATGCACAAAGAAAGGAACAGACAAAATACAATCCCACAGTCCCTGATCAGTCAATCAGCAAATGAGTGGACAAAGAAATGTAGAATTTTATGCCAGAGGACTTTTACTCAAACATCAGATAGAATAAAATTGTGTCACTTGCAGGAAGATGGGTGGGATTTCGATAAGCAAAATAACCCTGACTCAAACAAATACATTTTTTTCTCAAAGGGAAGTCTCATGTCATGTGTATTTCACTGCAAAACACAAAGAGAAAAAGGAATTACGGAGTGAAGGGGCCCTACCGCCTAGCCTGATAACCTGAGTTGGATTCCTGAGACCCACACGATGGAAGAAGAGAACCAACTATTGAAAATTGTCCTCTGATTTCCATGTGTGCCACGGTATGGAACAGAGCTGTGTGCTCCCCCTGCCCCCATACACATGCACACACACACAATTTTACTTAAGATTTATGGAGAAAAGCTGGAGAGATGGCTCAGCGGGTGAGTGCACTGCTGTTCTTCCAGAGGACCCAGGTTTGATCCCCGGAATCTACACAGCAGCTCACAGCCAACCACCTACAACTCCATTTTAGGTCTCGGACACCCTCTTCTGCCCTCCCCTCCCCACATGATCAGAGTGACATACATATGTACAAAGGATGCACACAAATGCACACACACAGTCAGGCATGGTGGTGCACACCTTTAATCCCAGTACTTGGGATGCAGAGGCAGAAAGATGTCTCTGAGTTCAAGGCCAGCTTGGTCTACAAAGCAAGGTCTAGGACATTCAAGGCTGTTATACAGAGAAACCCTGTCATCAAAAACAAAACAAGAACAAAAACAAAAAAACTCATGCACATAAAATAAAAATAATTTAAAAAAAAGATTTTTGGAGAATTCAAAATACTTTTCAAACTTTATTTTTAGGAGCTGGAGAGATGGCTCAGAGGTTAAGAGCACTGACTGCTCTTCCAGAGGTCCTGAGTCCAATTCCCAGCAGTCACATAGTGGCTCACAACCATCTGTAATGGAGTCTGGTGCCCTCTTCTGGCGTGCAAGCATACATGCAGACAGAACACGTCTAAAATAAAAAATAAATTATTTTTCAGTGTAAGCAGGAGTTACAGGTGGTTGTGCAGCACACACGTGCCATGGCATAGAGGACAGCCTGTGGGGGTCGTTCTCTCCTCCCTCCATGTAGGACCAGGGATCAAACTCAGGCGGCCGGGTGTGGCAGGAGGCACCTTGACCCACTGAGTCCTCCCTCCAGCCCTCAAAAGATTCTCAGACGGAAGAAGACTATGGATGGCACAAGTGTGCCATGAAAGCTGGGCTCGTAGGCGGTGAATGTGCTTTCAAGTCCCTAACGTATTTAAGTGAGAGCAGCGTCATGAAACACAGCACTTTCTGCTGTGAATGTCGACTAATGAAGAACGGAGAGCAGGCCTAAAACAGTGTGGCAGCCGACAGGAGCTAAGGTGGGGACATTGGTTACTTGTCATTTCACCAGCTAGTTGAGGCTCCCAGGATACAGACTTTGGGGATGAACGGTGATGTTATATGAACATGTTTAATATCTCTGAGCTGTACACTCACTAATGGACACAATAGCCTCGATTACCTGCACAAGGCCTGCCTAGAATCGGGCTCATTCTGTCATGGAGTGGGGAGCAGTTCACAAGACCACAGGCAGTGAGTGCTCCGCAGGGAGAGATAGGTTCTTCAGGGGCCTAGCCACTGGTCGGGTTCCCATGCTGCTGTGAATAATTCTTCACCCAGGCTCCTGCAAACCACCCTAATAAGTGTTTTCAATAAAATGTTCACTGGCGGACATATTCTGAAGCTAAAAAGATAAATAAAATTTAGAGATAAATAAAAGGAAACTATATTAAAAGAACGAAGAAGAAACCTGGTCAGTCGTCCTCATCAACTTAGACCATGACACCCATTATGGACAACTTCAACAGAAGCACCATATATGTTCAGCCCTTGCAATTTCATACTAAAAGAAACTGTGGCACATGAGGAAAAAAGGAAGCAACGTGGTTAGTATGATGGCTAATCTCAATTGTCAATTTTATAAGAGCTAGGCTTGCTGGGGAGATGGGCCACTGAGCATAGGGCTTGGGGATTTTCTTCATCAGGTTGAGTGAGGCAGAAAGAGCCACCCACTATGGGCGGTCCATTCCCCGGGTGGGTCTGGATTGTATGAAAAGGAGAGTGTTCTGAGCACAAGCATTCACTGTGCTTCCCCTGACTTCAAGCTCTGTGGCCAGCTATTGCAGGCTCCTCGGCTTGGATCTCCGCACCATGATGGACACAAAATAAGCCTTCTCTTCCTCAGGTTGCCTCTGCTAGAGTGTTTTATCCTAGAGGGAAAACTAGAAACTATAACAGTGAGAGGGGAAAAAGTCAAATACAATTTTCAAAATCATTTTGTCAGTGGAAGCAAAATGATTAACAATAATATTTGCTTTGGCCCAGATCCTCAAGCTTGATCCCAAATGCACCAATGGTCAGAGAGAACACTTTGGGAAGTGATCAAACCATGTGTGCTCTGACCCCATCATCAGGTCAACGCACTGATAGGTTCATAATCTGATGGTCTATTGAAAGATGGTAGAGACCTAGAAGGTGGGACCTGCTTGAAGCCTGTGGGCCCTCGGGGGCTCTATTTGTCCCCAGCCCCTTCTTTGTGCTCTCCTGCTTCCCAGGCAGCTTTGTTCCTCCACCCACTCCACACCATGACGTTCAGCCTCCTTTCAGGACCAAGCAACCCTACACAGAGGCCTGTGGAACTGTGAACCAAAGCCAACCTTCCTTCCAAATCTTAGGTTGTTTTCTCTGATGTTTTTGCCACAACAGAAAACTGATTGACACTACCAATAATCTAAGTATAGGTACAAGAAACAGTCAAGACATGGATATTTTCTTTAGAAGTCATTCTCTTTAATTGTGAGGAAACTTGCCCCAGATTTCTCAAAATATCACACACACATACACACACACATACACGCACCACACACACATGCATGCACACACACTCATGCACACATAGGCACACGTGCACATACACACACGCACTCATACACACACACACACACACACACATGCACACACACGTACATTCCCCTGCACTATTTCAGCACTCTACAGCCAACATTCCCTCCTGACCAAATGCTTTGATGTGGTTTCCAACAAAAAATAGTGCAAGCAGTGGAGCAGACCACATGTGCCATCCACACAGTGATACTTTCAACACCACCTCACAGCCCCACATGCAACATATGTAGCAGTGTGACTTCTAAAAGATTTTGCTGCAGTGCACACTAAGGGACTCATGGAAAGCTAGGAAGGGAGCTGTAACAACTTGTCCCTGGCCTGCCACACATTGTTACTAAAGCACTTAAAGGAAAGGAAGCTTTTATAATTCCCAGGTATCTTAAAACACAAAAGGGTCATTCAGTAAAATGAGGAACAAACAAGGTTCAAAACTGCCATTGGGCAGAAAGTTCAAAAACATATAAATAGTGTGTGTGTGTGTGTGTGTGTGTGTGTGTGTAGGTGTGTGTAGGTGTGTGTATCTATGGGAACATATGTGTATGTGCCTGTGCGTCTGTGTACATTTGTATGTGTGTAATTTGTGTGACACATGCTTTAATCACATCCTAAAATATAAGTGACCTAGCTTTTATTTCTCCAGGTGTCTTGTTAACTATTCCAGCAGGGACGAGCAAACATCTACTCACCCCCACCAGGTAGCAACAGACCAAAGAGATGATTCCACTCAAGTCCAGCTTGGTGGACCAATGAGTTTGACTGTGGACAATTATAGGAACAAGGGTGAATGTCACCTACAGAAGTATGGACAACCTATGGGTAGTTATACCACAGAAGAAACGTCTGCCCCTTCCCAGAGCTATGATCTACCCACTGCCTTCTTGACAGCATGGCCTTGTGAAGCCCCTTATCCTGCCTGTGAACCTCCCTCTCCTGCAGGGGAGAATGTTACTGGGTCCAGTCTTGTTAGGGATGTTGGTAGCCATGATACTGACTTAGAAGGCAATAGCTCACCATGCCCAGAGGACAGAGTTCTACACCAGCTCGTCAGAAATAAAGCAGCATCGTGCCATCACTCTCCTATCCTCATGGCCTTAACAAGAAGGAAAGTCAAGTATTTTCCTTAACAGCACATCAATAAATGACATCATTGAAACATCATTTGAGTGGGAGCATGTCCATGAATAGAATGTCTGATACTGTCACTATTATAAACAGTGTAACTCACATCCATGGTCTTCTTGTATTGTGAGTTCTTCTGTTTGTGGGCAGCATCCATTATAGTTTCTGTCTGTGAAGAGAATACAAACACTGTCGATAAAACTGTAAGTTACTGCTAACAGCAGCTTGTCTTGAGGACTAAGCATTCAATGTGGGATTGTCCCCTCATCACAAATGAAGACAGTACAGAACAGAGGCTAAACTTCTTGCTCAAGAATGACAGGCGGTTAAAAACACTGCATCTTACTTAGCCTGGGCACTCACACCCCGAGTCCTGAACCCTCAAAACATCACCGGAGTCTCGCTGATCACCATGGAGTGCTTTCTTCAGGGAATCTAGAACCAAAGGACTTTGGTTTCCAGAACAAATTATAAATTCTTGTTAAAATACATTTGTATTTTAAAAGCGTCTTTATTGGGGAAGCTTTGTCAGCACAGGCAAATAGGGAGTTTGACCTCCACTTTTGCAGCTCCTCAATGACATACGCTTTATAACAAGTTGCCAGGGGAAGAAGGAAGTGTCTGTAGCAGTGCTAACAGAAACTGTTCTATGATCTAGCCTCATCTAGCCAGCAAGGTAAACTCCAAGGAGTTCACTTGAGTAGTTTCTTCACTGTAGTTGAGACGGCGCTACTTTTGTTAGTCAATAAATGCCTGCCTTGTTTGGAGGAGGTGTGTCACTGGGACTGGGCTGTGAGCCCACACCATTCCCAGCTAGCTTTCTGGCTGCCTCCTGGCTATTGTCTCAACACTAAGCATTCAGCTACTGCTCCAGTGCCATGTCTGTCTGCCTGTTACCATATTCCCTGCCATGAGGTCATAGATCTCAACAAATTTTTTCTTCTAGAAGTCGCTTAGTTCATGGTGTCTACGCCGCAGCAGCAAAGCAACTGTGACAGTCAGCAAAGAAGAAAGCTGACATTTGCACCAAGAAGCCGATTTATTTATTACTGAAAATAAATTTCAAATGCAGCTCCTACTGGATACATATAAATTTAGGTTTTTATATATTACCATAACCGACAAGCATGGATGGATTTTTCAGGATATTTGGAAGAAATACTGAAGGTGCTCTCACTTCAAATGGAATAAATGAAATTCCCTCGGAGGAGCTTCAGAGAACCCAGAACTTACCTCCTAGCCTTCTCTAAAGCAGAGGTACCAGGAAGTAGCTACTCGTCTGGTAATGAAGGAGACAACGCAGGCACAGTCACAGGGCCCCAACACCAGCCCCACATGGAAGGACACATGACAGATCCTGGCCGCAGCCAGCAGGGAGCTGAAGTCCACGGAACTGCTAGCAAGAGCTAGTTTTACTTCTTTAGTAATCACGGCTCATTTTCCTAGGTTACTTGAGCTGATCAATTCACAGTGCAGGCTCTGCCATGGTCCTTTTAGTCCAAATATACACTTTGCTATGCATCCAACCATCTAGTTGGTGGCTGCTATTGGTTTATAATTGATTGTCCAACGTGACTCCTTATCTCCAAGTTCTACATAGAATCTACTTCTTGGGTGCTGAGTAATTTACACTAACTCCTTACTTCCTATCAATCCCCCTCTGCCTTCACAGGGACACCAGTATTTGAAAGCTGTTAAGACCCTAAGAAGCAGCCATTGACTCTAAGCACACATAGGTTATTTCAGGAACCAGGGTGGCATGCGTTGCTCAAACCCACTCAGCGAGTTAGTCGTGGCATATCGGGTCTATCTCTATCTGCTAAGTAGCCTTGGCCTAGTCTTCTTGTGTCCGTGCTCACTCACAGGGTGATCCACTCATGGTGACCTCAGTGAGCCCAAATTCTCTTGCAGGTGTTTTTGGAGGAGATGCTCTCTTAGCATTCATGTTTTCTGCTCCAACCAAATATAAAGTGAATGTGTTTTATTATTGATAATACAAAGGATTTCAAAATAAAGCACTAAATTACATGTGGAGACACAGCTCAATACTGTACTTGCACAGCAAACCCAAGATCCTGAATTCAACCAGTTGCATAAGAGAAAAGGAAAGAGAAGAAAGAAAAGCAAGCAACCGACCAGTTCTTTGATGAGTAGAAACAGCTCGATTTCCGAGAAGTGGAAGGTCAGAGCAAGCAGCATGACAGTTTTAAAAGGAGAAGTTAGCATTGAAACATTCTTTTTCCCAAAATATGTTCTTTAAAAAGAAAAAAAGGGAGGGGCACCCAAAGTCACCCCAGAGTCTATTGTGAAACACTTAACTACAATTTTCTAAATAAACGTCTAGCTTTTCAATGTTTTGAAAGCGGCTCCTGCTGAGAAAGGAACTGAGTCCACGCACTCAGCACAAGGGTCAGGGCCGCCAAGGGCACCTGTGTGAGGAAATGACATTTCTTAGTGCAGTCATACACGAATAGCTCAGTTAACTATGCCATTATGGTTCTTTTTATTTTTTTTAACTGTTCCACCTGAGACACAATATCTCCTTATCTTTTTAGTGATTCTTTTCTTGTTATTGAGGCAAGACCACACTAAGTAATCCCCACTGACCTGGAACTCTTTGTATCAACCAGATTTGGTCCTCCGGGATGTTAAAGATGCCACCACACTCAGCTTTATGTTTCTCAAAACTTGCATGTCTGTGCCTGTGTGTGACCTGTGCATGGGAATCCAGTGCCCATGGTGGCCAGAAGGAACGTATACCCTTGGAACTGAGTTACAGGTGGCTCAGTCATCTAACACGGCACAGAGAACAGAACTCAGACCCTCTACGAGGGCAGCACACACTCAACTACTGAGCCATCTTTCCAACCTCCAAGTTCTTTTGCTGTCCTTTCTTCTAGGTTTGGTGGCACATGCCTTTAATCCCAGCATTCAGGAAGCAGAAGCAGGTGGATCTCTGTGAGTTCCAGGACAGCCAGGGCTATAGAGAGAGAGCCTGTCTCAAGAGGGGGTGGGAAAGGGAGAGCAGAGGAGAGACCAAAAAAAATTATCATTTCAGAGCTGGAGAGAAAACTTGTCAGTTAAGAGAACCCAAATTTGGCTCCCAGCACCCATGTTAGTGGCTCACAGACTCCTGTAACTGCAGTTTCAGAGAATGCAATGCCTCTTTGAACATACATACACAAACACACCCAATTAAAAATAAAAATAACTCTTTGTAGGAGAGGGCATAGTAGGGATCAGAGGCAGGTAGATAAGAGAAGTAGGAGGGAGAAAAGCAGGGGTGATATAATTTTATTTCATTTTTTTAAATATTTATTTATTTATTATGTATACAATATTCTGTCTGTGTGTATGCCTGCAGGCCAGAAGAGAGCACCAGACCCCATTACAGATGGTTGTGAGCCACCATGTGGTTGCTGGGAATTGAACTCAGGACCTTTGGAAGAGCAGGCAATGCTCTTAACCTCTGAGCCATCTCTCCAGCCCTGTAATTTTATTCCAATTAAAAATAAATAAGTAAGGGGCTAGAGAGATGGGTTAGTGATTAAGAGCCCTGACTGCTCTCCTAAAGGACCAATATTCAAGTCCCAGAATCCACATGGCAACTCATACCTGTCTGTAACTCCAGTTCCAGGAATCTGATGCCCTAACACAGACATACATGTAGCAAAACACCAATGTACATAAAAATTATTTTAAAAGGTAGATGAATAAAAGGTAACGTTTTAGAAACCTGGTGCCAGGCACAGTAGTACACACCTTTAATCCCAGCACTTGGGCGGCAGAGATGAAGGATCTCCGTGAGTTAGAGACCAGGCTGAGATACAGAGAATTATATAGTTATCTATAGTTATACAGATATACAGAGCGCCACAGGGAGACCCTGTCTCAAAGAACAAAACCATCCCTATGTCCTTAAAGAAATGGCAGACTTGGTAAAGTCAAACAAAAGAATCTGTTATCCAACGAGTACAACACACACGATAACTCTGCCTGGAAAAGGGCTTTGATTCAGATGCAACCTCAAGTGAGATACACAAGCTTGAGAGAACACGTGAAAGTGTCTGATGCAGTGTTTCTTAACCACCTGTGTCTGTCCTTCTTCCACACTCAGAGACACTGCACAAGCACTAGCTGAGAAATAGAAAGAGGCAGCGGTGTGCAAGGACTAGCTCTTAAACCAGGCGTAGCAGCACAGGTCCACGGTCCTAGTACTCAGCAGGTGGAGGCCAGAGACTCAGCTATCCGGTGAGGTGGAGGCCAGCCACGGCTTTGTGAGACTGTGTCTCTAACACAGGGAAAAGCAGCTCATGAAATGATGGCAAATGTGAGACACAGAGAAACAGATGTTCTTTTTTTTTGAGACAGGGTTTCTCTGTGTAGCTTTGGAACCTGTCCTGGAACTCATTCTGTAGACCAGGCTGCTCTTAAACTCACAGAGATCCACCTGCCTCTGTCTCCCAAGTGCTGGGATTAAAAGTGTGCACTACCACCATCTGGCTTATCATAATAACTCATTCATTCCCATCACCTTTCATATATGTGGACTAAACTCCATCAATGAAAAAGAGTCTCATGGGTGCACAATGGCAGAGCAGTTAACAGTACTGGTTGCTCTTTCAGAAGATCTGGGTTCAGTTCCCAGCACAAACATGATGGCTCACAACTGTCTGTAACTCCAGTTCCCAGGGATGAATACTCTCTTCTGGCTCCACAGGCACCAGACACACATGTGCTGCACACGCATGCATACAGACAAACATGCATGCATATAAAATGAAAATTAATACATCTTTAAATAAAATAGGGCCCTTCCAGAACTGCTTTGAAGACGAAACAACTTGAATGTCCCAGGGCCAGTTTCTCTAGTTATAAAGGAGGATTATTCCATTCCATTATGAACTTCAAGGGAAGGGTGAGTCGGCCCCACCCCCAGTTCTTCAGTCCCTGCTGCCTGGCAGAGGAGGACTGTGATCTGGATGCTCACTAGCTAGGATGTGCTTGATGCCACTGATGGGAGTAAAGAGATCTCCAGCCACCATCTTGACAGGGGCAGCAGATCTGAAAAGAAGACACACCCAAAGAGAACCACTGAATCCTGAAAGGATTTTGCCCAGCTTCTGGGTGTCTAAAATCATAGCCTCATGTTGTATGGGAAGCATTTTATTAACTGAACTACTTCTCCAGCATTCCTGCAATTTTCTACAGGAAAACTGAAACATTGAGTCTCTACATGGAATCTCCAGTATGTAATGTCTCAGGTCAGAAAAAGGTTATGATTGTTTTGGGGGTGGGAACCAAGCTGTGCAGGGTTTTGCTGTTACTGTTGCTGCTGCTGCTGCTGCTGCTGTTTGACACAGGGTCAGACCATGAACTCTGGTTTTCTGGCAACTCACACTGTAGACCAGGCTGGCCTCCAACTCACAGAGATCCTCCTGCCTCTGCCTCCCAAATGCTGGGATTGAAAGTGTGTGCCACTATTTCCAGCAAGTTGAGCAATTTAGCAACAGGGATGCCTGAGATTGTCTGCAGGAAAAAGGAGATATGGTAACACATACTCGAAACTAACCTTTTTCCGCTGTAACTTTTGCTTTTCCCTGAATTCTTCCATCCTCCTGGCCTCTTCTCTTAGAGTCTGCGCAAGCTGGATGTGACACTGGGCCACATTGTCTACCTCTGTAAAGAAAATTGCAAATAAAACAAAGTCAAGACCCACATGTGTCTAAATCCAAATACACACAATGATTCAAAACTATACATACAAATCTGGAGCAAGAAAGAAAATTAAAAATAATTCTCTTGGTCATCAACACTCAGTGAGGTCCTTGTTATTCCAAATCAAGACCAATGTTGCCTATTTTTGTTTTTGTTTTTTGATATCGTTTCTCTGTATAGTCCTGGCTATCCTGGGCTCTAAAGAACAGGCTCTCTTTAAACTTAGTCTCTGGCTACTGTTACTAAAACCAGTTGTACGGCAGGACTGGGCGGGAGGCGAGGAGGGTGCAGCCAAGGTTACCAGTCAATAACCTTACGTCCTGAGATGGGTGCCAGCTCTAATTGTCAACTTGGCACAACCTAGAATAACCTGGAAAGGAAGCTTTAATGAGAGTTGTCTGCGGGTGGTTGTCTTAAGTTAACTGATGCAGCACGATCCAACCTACCATGGGCAGCACCATTCCCCAGTCAGGAGATCCTGATCTTAAAAGTGGAGAAATCAGCTGAGCACAAGCAAGCAAAACACCAATGCCCATAAAAAATAAAAAGGAAT
>JAQHUG010000004.1:12218734-12229393 GCA_028555095.1 Dicrostonyx torquatus
CCAGCCTGGTCTACAAGAGCTAGTTCCAGTGCAGGCTCCAAAGCCACAGAGAAACCCTGTCTTGAAAAACCAAAAAAATAAAAAAATTAAAAAAAAAAATAAACCAGCCCGAGATTGAGCATTTGCAACTGGGAGTCAGTAAAAAATCATACACATAAAACAAACACATATGTCCAAGGAAAGTAAGAGGTGAGGATAGTATATAACATGGCCTTATGAAGAGCGTGTGTGATTAACACAGTAGGAAATAAAAGGTTAGCTAAGTCAGAAGGGAAGAGAAGAAATAAAGCAATGTGGGGGGGCAGGTGAGGCAGGGTCTTGCCATATTCCCCAGATTGGCCTGAAACTGACACCCCTCCTAATTTAGCCTCCCAGGGGTTAGAATTACAGATATGTGTCACCACTAATGGTCAAGAAATAAGAAATAAGAAAAACATAGCCAGTGTCAGGCATGGTAACACAAAAGTGTCACCAGCACTTGGGAAGCGGAGGCAGGAAAGATCAGTTCAACAACAGCCTTGACTACACAGCAAGTTCAAGGCCAGCCTGAGCTCCCTGAGACCCTGACATAAAGCTGAAAGGTTCGGACCCCCTGACTTGAGAACTTCCTGTGAAGTCACAATAATCAGAACTGCACAGGAGGGACCCGAAGATAAACTCATAGGTGATGGGACAGAAAAAGACACAAATAGACTCATTTGTTTATATAACCAACTGACTTTCAGAAAGGGGCCAAAGCGGCTTAAGTCTTTGAACAGATGTTCCTGGAACAAGAGCATAAACAGGGAGGGGAAAATCTATGCTCCTCTTCTACCGTACACAAAAGCCAATTGGAAATGAGCGTGCATTTAAATGTAAAGCGAAAATATAATGTGTTTTTAGAAAAAAAAAAACATAGGAAATTATCTTAAGGACTTGAGGTCATCAAAAGGGAACCATAATGGGCATCAGACGTCTATAAAAGCGCTTGCCTGGAAAGTTTTGAGGAACTGAGTTCCACCCCAGAACCCGCACGTACCAGGGTGGTATTACACTTGTAATGCCAGCACTGGGAAGGCGGAGACAGATGGATCTCTGAGGCTCACTAGCCAGTAAGCCTTGCCTAAGTAGTGAGAAACACAAGCTCGGAGGGAATGTGTGGCATTCCTAAGGATGACACCAGAGGTTGTTCTTTGTTCTGCGTGTGTATATATGTGTGCACACTCACCTTCACATGCATGAACATGCAATTATATGCATACATGTTTATTTATTTTTTATAAAGACTTAATTATATGTAACCTTTTCTTTTTCCTTTTTTTTTTTTTTTTAAATTCTCTGTGGAACCACCATGACCTTCCTGGAGCTTGCTTTGTAGACCAAACTAACCTTGAATGCATGATGATCCTCCTGCCTCTGCCCTCTAAGAGCTGGGATTAAAGGCATGCACCACCAACACCCAGTGCATATTTTAAAAAAAAAAAAAAAGGAACTATAGTGGTTTGGGGAAATTGGTAAATCTCCCAAGGTCAGAGGAGACTGGTCATATTAAGGATGGTATAACCATAGACAGACTTGGCAAATCCTTTGGGGAATAATTCGTAAAGCTAATGGCCAGAGATTTAGCTCAATGGGGGTGTACTTAGCATGCATGAGGCCCCTGGCTTGCCCTGCAAGGACCACCAAAAAAGAAAAGTCCACATATGTCTGTTTATATTCCCTGTTAAGCGTTCCTTCCATCCTGTTCATTTGTTTCCAGTTTTTCTCCATTATTGGTCTAAGCAGACAAATCAGCAAGACAGCTTAGGGGGTAAAGGGACATGCCATCAAGTCTGGTGATCGAACTCCACATAGATAGCAATCATGTGCACACATGCACAAAATAAATAATGTTTTTTAAAATAAAGGAGAAATTAATTATTTTTTAAATTAAAAAAATATTGGGCTAGTAATTACTGTAGATTAGTTGGCAGAGCACTTACCTAATATGCAGACTCCTGGATTTGACTTAGATAGATATATGTAGATAATAGATAGAATAAACACATGATAGATAGATAGATAGATAGATAGATAGATAGATAGATAGATAGATAGATAGATAGATAAACAGACAGACAGATGGCTGAAGAACACTGGCAGTTCTTCTAGAAAACCCAGGATCAATTCACAGCATCCACATGGCAACTTACAACTGTAACTCCTGCTTCTGGGGACCTGACAACTCTTCTGACCTCCTTGGGTACCAGAAATTCATACAGTGCACATATATAAATGCACACAAATCACTCACAAATGCTAAAAACAATACTTTTTAAAGTGCTAGAGACTGAGCCCAGGGCCTGACACATGCCAAATGTCACTGTTGAGTCCAGGGGGGTCACGCAAAGGTGAGAACACCACCAAGTGTAATAAACCATAAGCAAACTTTATTCCAGAAACAAGATCCTAGGAAAACCAGAAGCAAACTTAAAAATAAAAAAACACTGCGGGGCACAGAAGCTTATCAGCTAGCTGAGATTACAGCCAGAGATGGTGTTTGTTAGGCTGTGGCAAAAGGCTGATTTCTGAACCCAATTTTATAGTAAGGGCACCAAGCATAAGGTCTGATCAAAGAAATTTTTTTAAAAGATTTATTTATTTATTATGTACACAACATTCCTTCCATGTATGCTTGCATGCCAGAAGAGGGCACCAGATCTCATTATAGGTGGCTGTGAGTCACCATGTGGATGCTGGGAATTGAACTCAGGACCTCTGGAAAAACAGTCAGTGCTCTTAACCTCTGAGCCATCTCTCCAGCCCTGAACAAAGAAATTTTTATGATCTTGCCCTGACCGGTTGGTCAGTTAACATAGACCCTAACGAGGGGAGTGAGTTCTAATGTCAATGGGTAAGTAGGCAGCTATCATGAAACATGTTTTAGAGTAGATTACAGCAAAAGTCACTAATTGTAGGAAAACAGGTGTCTTTAGCAATTAGTCAGAAAAGGGACTGCTAGTAATACCAAAAGGTTAATAAATTAGAATTAATTGGTTCTTAGGCTGGGAATTTAGAAGCTAGCAGAAAGTTCTTCACACTTTCTCAAGGTATAAAACTCAGATACAGACTGCCATATTTTACAACCTCCATTATCAGAGCTCATTAGTTAGATGGTGTTTGTACCTTTGTCCACTGTCTGTCCATCCTGGTACCTCCAGGCAGTGTATACTGGAGGCCCATGCCTCCCCTTTGGTGGTGCCAATTTTCCATAATGGAGTCAGTGTTTAACCTAGCGGTCACGTATCTCTGTCTCCTAAAGGTTAACTCAGTTCACATCTGTCGTTTATCAAGGATGGCCAGGACACTACTCTCAATTTGCACGGAGAAGCTCTGGCCTTGTAAATAAAACAGCCAGTTGTAAAATGAAATGACCTAAGCTGATGAAGGCTTCCCAAGCATCCGAGAAAAATCAATCACTGTGAATGAGTGATCCTTGATCTGCTGAGAAAGCTGCTGAGAGTCTGTTCTCATTCTCCTAGACTTATAACTTTATATTTCTTATTTCTACATTCTTATTTTTGAAATCTATATTTTAATTTTCTTATTCTTGGACTCTTCAGCCACCACTAGGCTACATCCATGGCCCTAAATACGAGCACACACATAACATTTTTCAAGTCGCAGCCACTTTAAAGGCCTATGCAGAGAATAGAACCCTTTAAACCAGTTCCGTCCTGCCCGGGTGCCACTGCTATTGCAGTTCTTGCTTATTAGTGATAAACTTCATTCATCTCTGGTTTATTCCTCTTTCTTTTTGTACAAATGAGTAGGATTATTTTTTTTTCATTTTTTTCCTCTGTCTGAGGCCAAAGTAAGTGGTACAGAGCTGGGAAGACCGCTCTGCAGTTAAGAGTGCTCACTGCTCTTCCAGAGGACCCGAGTTCTGTTCCCAACAGCCATGTAGGATAGCTCACAACCACTTGGAACTCTAGCTTGTAACTCTAGCTCCAGGGCATCTGATGCCTCTGGCCTCCATAAGTACCCACACTCATGTGTACACACACACACACACACACACACACACACACACAGACACATATATACATAATTTAAAATAACAAAAATAAATCCTGGGAGCCTGTACTGTCTCTCCAGACTTGCTCCTTGAATACTTCTGAATCACATACAAATGCACAGGGTAGAGAAAAATAATGCTGTGATGGGCTAAGGACAGGAGCCATTCCGTAATCTCCTTAAACATGTCATGTTCTACAAGGTAACAGTAATAAATCATTTATTATGGACAGGCTAGAGAACAATGCAGTTACTCTTAAAAACTGAATACCAGCCAGGCATGGTGGCGTTCACCTTTAATCCCAGCACTTGGTCAGAGGCAGGAGGATCTCTGTGAGTTTGAGGCCAATCTATACAGTGAGTATAGATTCCAGGACAGCCAGGGCCATTAAAGAGAGAGAGCCTGTCTCAAAGGAAATAAAAACCTGAACACCATTCCGTCTCAGTTCCTTTCTGACAGCTGCCTAGAACTTGATTATATGGATGTAACACACTTTATGGAGCACTTCCTATGTATGAGCATAAACATTCCTTCCAATATTTTACAATGAAAACAGTTTTTATTTTTATTTTTTTTTTTGGATTTTCGAGACAGGGTTTCTCTGTGGCTTTGGAGCCTGCGCTGGAACTAGCTCTTGTAGACCAGGTTGGTCTCTGCCTCTGTCTCCTGAGTGCTGGGATTAAAGGCGTGCGCCACCACCGCCCGGCCAAAAACAGTTTTTAATGTTTTATAATTATCTTAAAAGACTGATTCTCAGGTGTTCTATTTGGTTTTACTACTGTCTGCTTTGAGGTGTGTGTGCGTGTGTACACTCACTTGAGTGTGGGCGTGAAAGAGATGTGTGAGTATTGGCACGCTCCTGCCATAGCATGTTTGTTGAAGTCAGAGAACAACTTCCAGGAATTGCTTCTCTCCTTCCACAGTCTGTGGGATTTGGAGATTGACATGGGGGTCTCAGGTTTTATAACAGGGCCCTCCACCCGCCGACCCACCGCACGGGCTCTGCTTTGGTGTTTTGAGACAGGGTAGCCAGCCAGCTTCAAACCTTCCATCTCTAGAGTGCTGTATTTACAGATGCGCACCACTGTACCTAGCCCTGGTCTTTGTGAGTGTTGTGTATGTGTGCGATGTGTGCACACGTGTGTGAAGGTGCCCAGCATCCGGAGAAAGATGGCAGGTGTTTGCTCTGTCACTGTCTGACTTTCTTGTTGTTTTGTTTTGAGACAGTCTCACAATGTATCCCTGACTGTCTGAGCACTCTCTATGTAGACCGGGCTCGTCTAGAACTCACAGAAATCTGCCTGTTTCTGCCTCTTGAATATTGGGATTAAAGGTGTGTGCCACTGCATCCAGCCTGCCTTATTGGTTTGAAACAGGGTTTCTCCCTGGACCCAGAGCTAGGCTGGTGCCCAGCAATCCTCCTCCTCTACCCCTAACAGTATTAGAGTCACAAGTATGCATATGGCCACACCTGGATTTTCACATGGCTACTGGGGATTTGAACTCTCAAGCTCATGAGTTTTTTTATTATTATTTTTTTTTATTGAGCTCTACGGTTTTCTCTGATCCCCTCCCTTCCTCTCCCCTCCCCTTCAACCCTCCCCAAGGTCCCCATGCTCCCAATTCATTCAGGAGATCTTGTCCTTTTCTACTTTCCATGTAGATTAGATCTATGTAAGTCTCCCTTAGGGTCCTCATTGTTGTCTAGGTTCTTTCTCTGGGATTGTGATTTGTGGGCTGGTTTTCCTTGCTTTATGTTTAACCACTATCCTCATGTTTATATACCTAACACTTTTACCTGCTCACTCATATGCCTAACTCTGGCTCTGTATTTTAAATTACAGTTTTAAGTGATTATTACTGGCATATAGAATGCTATTGCAAACCTTTTAAACTCAGCATTGAGGAAGAAAAAGAAGCAGGCAGATCTCTGTGAGTTCAAGGCCACGCCTTTCCCACCAGAGTGAACTACAATCGCTCTGCAACTTGAGCCAAAATAAACCGTTGGTCCTTTAAGATAGTCTGCCATATACGTCACAGCAACACGAAAGGTAATTAACACGGAAAATTGGTACCAGGAGCGGGGTTGTTCCTGTGATAAACCTGACTCTTGGATTCTTGGACCTTTCAAACTGATTTGTAAGAAGGATGTGGAAGAGTGTGGAGCTGTGAGGTATGGAATGATGTGAGCAGAGTTTGATGGGACATTCTGGGTATTCAGAAGACCAGAATGCTAATTGACAGATGGGCAGTAAAAGCTGTCCATGAGAACAACAACACTAGGAATTGGACTCAAGGCCATCCGTGTTATATCCTGGCAAAGAATCGAGCTATGTTCTGTCTGGGTCCTGAAAGGTTATACTGCAAATCTGAATGAGGCTGAACTCAAAAGCGGTGAACTATTTCACTTGGTGGCAGAAACTTCAAGCTAGCAGAACATTCAAGAGACGGCACGGTTACTGCTCACTGCTTTCAGACAGGTTGACAGTGAGAATGTAGAGGAAAACATGGAGCCGAAAGATGTCAGAACAGTTTGGGCGCATTCACGCATTTAAGGCTGTGAACAAAATTAGTGTGGATAAAATGGCTGTAACTGTTAAAAATTAGATGGTGCATTCTGTACAACAACAACAGGAGAGGTGTCTTGATGAAAACACTCCACCCACGGAGAGATCTAAGCTGTGAAAATGACATCCCATTTGAAAACATTTCGTTCAGAGAGAGAGAGTGCCCCAAAAGACAGAGCTGTAGAGGTGCCCTATCCATACATGGTCAACTTAGAGAAGTACTTCTCCAGGTTTAGTCAACACAGGCATTTGGAGGTTCAAGTCCAACAGACCCCAGTGTAACACTGGGCTGGCAGCAGAAATCGACATAATCCTCGTGGTGTTTATGATGCATGCATGCAAAAACCAGGAGTTATGAGGTTACTGGGACCTACACCAAGGTTCTAAAGAAAAGCCTAGGAGGCCAGGCAATGTAAGGCAGGGTTGGATTTCCTGTAGAGAAGACCAGATTGGACTGTGCATGAAGCTGTTTCCAATTTCCAAACCAGCCAGAGTTACACAGGGAGAGTCCATCTCAAAAAAAAAAAAAAAGTTGGTCAACTCACCATGTTGCCTGTATGTGTGTGTGTGTGTGTATGTGTGTGTATATGTGTATATGTGTGTGTATATGTGTATATGTGTGTGTATGTGTGTGTGTGTGTGTGTTTCACTCCCCGTGTTTTAATAACCTCTTGGTACAGTTTCCGATGCTTTTGCTTCTGCATGGAGGGAGACCTGGTAGAAAAGGCGTCCTGGAGAGAGGAGGATATGCAGAGGGCTCCAGAGCTGAGCTGACCTTTCTCCTTGAAGGCGGCTAGAATCGAGCCCTATTGCTGGAGGCCATCACGCTCATGTCAGGCACCTGCTTCAGGATGTCATCAGCTGACACTGTGGCAGAACTATCAGAAGCAGCTGCTCCCTGCTCATCCGCACGGGGAGGGCCCTGGCTGCAGGCCCAGTGTCCTCGGAGTGATCTCTCCACGGCTGCTCCCAGTTCAGCTGCCTCAGAGCTTGTCGCTAAGGACTTGGTGCAGGGAATCTATGTGCTTTATTCCCTGTTTATCCTGGGTTGGAAAACTTTCTTCCGACCTCTGTCCATCTAGTCCCACCTGCCTTGTACACTGCAGAATTTCCCACAATCAACGGCTCACCGGCAGGTTTGCTCTGGTTTCTAATACTGCCAATGTATCATGTGCTATTTTAGTATAGCTTGCAAACGGATGACCGATAAACAAGAGCATTCAATCTCCCATTCAGGGATGGAGACAGGGAGAGAGGCCTCAGGTTATAAAAGTAGCATGTGTATATTGCAGGGAATTTAGACAGTACATAAAAATGCTAAGACGGCAATTACTCTCCACGCTTGGGTGCATATTCCGATCCCCCCAACCCCATCTCTTCTGAGACAGTGTCTCACCAAGTGTCTAGACTGGTTTCCAGTTCTAGTCCCTCTTCCTGCCTCAACCTCTGGAATACTAAGATACTGCCACCACACTGGCTTCATCTGCTTTTCTTGCTTAGCATGTTCAATGCACAGCACAGCGATTTTCCTGCCTTCTGCTTTCGCTTATTTCCAATCCATCGATGTTGCTGTTTCTATGACCTGCTGACTTGAGCGGGGGAGGGGGGCGTTTACACACGTGTGGAGGTCAAGTGTGGCTCTCACCTACAAAGCGCTGTCTGAGGGCTCCGGGGGCAAGCTGAGACAACAGTAGGGCTTTCAAATAAACTGGGGTGGGGTGCCACTCCTGCCTTCATCTACTACTATTTCATTTGAGAAAGCTGAAGGACAACTGCTCTTTTGACTTTGACCTTGTGTTTGGGAGAATGTGGTGGAAGACAACAGATTGCAGTTTTCACATCTGCTAAGGCTCTGACACTTCTCTAGCTGATTATGACAATCAGTTCTGAATACATAACACGTATGTTTACCCCACCAGTATCTGCTTTCAGCAAAGAAATCCTTACGTTCTAGACACATTTCTTTGCTTATGTGGCTAGTCTTGAACTGCTTTTTGAATATGTCTTCAACTCATTTAGTCTAAGGACTTGAAAACTCGAAGCACTGTGTATTTTAATCCTCCCCAAATCTCCCACATTCTGGTCTAGCCAGTCAATAGACGGACAGAAATATTTGCCCAAAGTCACGTGACTTGCAAATGGTAGACTTGGGGTTCATATTCATGTTTCCCTTTCAGAACCATAAATACAAGGACTTAGAGGCCAAAAGTTAGACAGGATCCTGAGGACCAGAGTTCCTAGCAGTCACATAGAAGCGGGCATGGTAGCCTACCTATAATCTGAGCGTGGAAGACAGAGATGGGGAGTCCCCACGGCAAGCTAGCTAACTGGACTATGCGTCTCAGCAAGCACCAGGATCGGTGAGACCCTGGCTCAGTAAATAAAGCCACGGTCAATCAAGGGCATCTGACATCCACCTCTGTCCTTCACACACATACATGTGCATGCATACCTACCCACATGCAAACACTATACATGCACACATACCACACACATATAAACAGAAAAATAAATAAATAATAAGAGCTGTGAAGCCAAGTGGCTTCAGCAGACTTCAGTCTGTTTCACCATACAGATTTTTAAGCCTCAGCCTTTTATTCTACAATGAGGACAAAGGCTAAGATGGCTCAGCAGTAAAGTCACTTTTCCACCAAGGATGATAACCTCAGTTCAATTCCTGGTCCTCCACAGTAGGAGGAGAGAAATGACTCCATAAGGTACCCTCTGATCCTCTATATGAAGGCTGTGACACTCTTGTAAACACACATAAACACATATACATACACTATATATTTACTTAAAAATAAAGATATTTATATTGTAAGATTATTGTAAGGTTTGAACAAGATATTCCATTTATAGCTGGTAGTCTGTTAATATTAATCGACAATAATTCATCCATAGTTGCAGAGTCAGATCCATTGGGGTAGGAAATAAATAGAAAAGGAAGGTCAAAGCTGAAAGTACAAGGAAGTAAGTGAACTCTGCAGCCTTTATCCCAAGTCCGTGGTTGTCCCTTAGGAGTTAATAAGTAACTGAATCATTTTGACGGCACTGTTACAGTCTTTGTGGCTGGAGGCAGCAGTGAGAATATGGCTTCCTGTGTCTCATTTTCTCCCCCTGTGAGCATGGAAATGGCTCCATCACGCTGTGTTTATGGAGCATGCTGTGGTCTTCAATGCAAAGCACTGCGCATCTGTGCCCTCTAGGCCCAGGCCTCACACAAATGCAGCCTTTGTACGAGGTGCCAAGCACCTGGCCTCCCTGTTCCGGGGGGCTCCCTAGGCTTCCAAAAGGCACCAATGCCAATTTGCATGTTTTACTCAAAACTGGAGGTTTTAAAATGAAATGCAAACCATGGACAGGCTTCTCCGGGCTCTTCCCTTTTCTGGCATCGTTCTGCCATCTCCCCATCCCGCTCCGCATGTTTCTAGTTTCTTCTTGATATCTCCTCCAAGCAGGACCTATTACGATCCACCTGTTTTCTGTTTCTTGAAGTAACAGATCTCAATGCCTTCTGAACTCTTGGAGGAGTAAACAGGCCCAACGCAGTTTAGAATTAGCAGGCCCAGACTGGGACTCAGGAATCTCCATGGTTAGCACCTGCCTGGGTGTTGGTGGCCAACAAGGCTCTTGGAGCTTGTGCCTTGAGATGCTATGTGTGGTAGACATGACAGGTGTGACTTGAGATGCAGCACAGGACAGACGTGAGGATGCTTGATGCCGTGCTTGTAGCCCCGACGGGGAGACGGCGGCTCCACAAGGTGCAGACCCCATTTGCCTCTAGCTTGTTGTACATGCCTTCTGCCCACAGGCCCCACGACAGGTAGGAGAGGTGGGGAGGGGCACAGAGAGAAGTCCTGAGAAACCCATGCAGCACAGTGCACAGGTTGGGGAGGAACTGGGGTTCAATGTATATGCTTCAAAGACTGAGTAAGAGCCAGGCTGAAAGCCGGAGAATTGTGAATGCTGTCGTCCCTAGACAGGGGAGGGGAACACACCGGATGTCCTGTGGCCTGTGCACAGTGAGACTGGTTTGTTGTTGTTATTGTTTGG